>JASDQU010102292.1:276498-347360 GCA_032191745.1 Picea mariana
GTACCACAAAAATCAGTGCAAAGAGAGGAACTCAATGAGATAGGTGCCAAATAAGGGTGTAGGGAAGGGTGGGTGGGTCCACAGAAAAAAGGCTTATAAGTGATAGATACCATGATGATCAGGGCGAAGAGGGGATTTCAATGAGATAAAGTCCCAAATAAGGGTGTTGGCGGGACCACTATACGTTTTTTTTTACTCCTGTGGAGTTATACTCCGGCCTAAGGAATACTTCAGTGATAGAATGCCAAAATTGTTAATGGGGGAAAATGTGTAGGAATTTCACAACCTTGATGCAATAGGTAAGGTTGCGTGACAAAAATTCCCTTTTGTTTATATTCTGTGTTGTTTTGTTCCCAAGGGTTAGGGTTTTTAGGGTTCCTACAAACAAGGGTTTTTCTTGTGCTATAGCTCTTTGATGTATGTGCAGGGTCAAACAATAGTACTTGGCTCAATATATCAAAGCACCAACTAAGGAGTCCCGACTGTTCCCTTAGTCGTACTACCCGATTACCCAGGTATTAGAGAGTATCTTCCTGAGTGTCGTTCTCGGTGTCACTTTGGTAGTCAGGCGACTAATTAGATGATCTAGAGCTAGTTTTAGGAGACCTAGGGGACTCCTGATATACTTAACGGTACATGGGAGTGATGGCCGTGTATGGATTCTGTCTAATGCAATACTACTCAAAGGGGTACCAACATGGGTTATAGAGGTTTCCAACAAGGTGAAACAATTATTTTGAGTAAGCCCATGAATTGTCTGTATTTCCTGTGTGTAGTCTTCCCCAATCACAATTTTACCCACTGAACAATAGATCTTTGTGATTTAAATACGTTGACAATACACATCTCTACCTTGAAAAACAAATTCCCACAGTTTCAGCAGAGGAAAGTGCTCTGATACCACTTGTTAGGTACCAAATGTATTATAATAAGCAAGAAACATAAATATTACAACAAATACCAATGGAACAACAAAATGTAGATAATCACAACACCAAAAATGATACCTTTATTGATAGAAAGAAATGTTCACTTGCCTCTTCGAGGGAGCAACTTCCAATAGAGCATCACTCTATTACAATAATTCTCAAGACAATAATTTCTCATGCCTTCTACTCCTATTTATACCAATTCTATCTTCTAAAGAACATTGTGGAGGAAGATTTTTCTAGAAGCAGAAGCTTCTATTAAGTCTTTTTACATTAGACTTGTTCACATTTTTAAATAGGCCTTATTAACTATGTCGGCCTTTATGACATGGAAAATATATTATTCTACCTACTTGAGGGGTTAGGGAGGTTAGGTCCCTAACATTTTAACACTCAAATTTCAATTTCTCAAGGACTCCTTTTCATTATGAACACATATTAGAAAATTTTCAGATTGCTTGAAGAAAAGATTGCATAGAATAATGACGATTCTAGTTTAATCGAACTTTCCCAACTTTTGCACGTAAAGCTAGATTTATTTTGGCTTTATGTTTCGACAACTTATTAACAATTTTTTTTTTTCGAGTTCATTCTTTCTCAACTTTTGCATGTAAATCCATATTTATTTTAGCTTGATCTTTCGACAACTTATAAATAAAATTGTTTTCGAGTTGATTCTCGAGGTATACTTATCGGTGATATGATGTGGAATTTTCCAGTTCATCCTCGAGGCATACCTGTCGATGATATCCGAGGAACTGAGGTGTATCATTGATGTTGTTAAACTCCATATCATCACAATATGCATAGAATGACTTATAATTCATATGCGATTTAGGGGTTCCAGTTCTCATATGAAATTATTTTTGGAAGGGATAAGGGTGTCATTGATTCATAATTTCCTACCACATGAATGGATCAATATGTAGATGAAGGAACTTGTGGTGTATGCTATCCATGTAATGTGTGCAAAACAACTATGCCATGTGGAGTGCACACATAATTGTCAATCAAAATTGAGACCAAGAAAGCTTGTAATGCATAGATACAAGTTATGTTTAAACTATAAGCTATACAATTTGAAGATCGTGTTCCAGTAGAATGTAACGCATGCCATAGATAGTATGCTCCAACATGCTTAGAATGTAACTTTTGGATTATTGATGCATTGTAATACATTGTTGTCTCAATAGGTTGATTTTATTTAAAAAACGCAAAAATAAAATTTACCCCTTTGAAAGTATTTTTGGGATTATTGATGCATTGTAATACGTGTTTGTCTCAATAGCTTGATTTTATTTAAAAAAACACAAAAAATAAAATTTACCCTATACTTCTCTCTTATTAATTTGAATTGAAAGCAAGAGAGATAAGAAACCCAAGAATTGCTCAGGTGCTGCTGCAATATGACCTACAAAGTTGTGAGATATAGGGTGCTACAACAATACGACCTATATAATTGTGAGATACAGAGTTCTTTATCACATGGTGATTGGGTTGATTGAGAGAACCACCCACTAGTGCATTGCAAGGAAACCCTAACCCTAAGATATTTTCTCTATAAAACCCTAACCCTAACCCTTCTAGTAATTTATGTTTCTCTACTTGGATAAAAAAACAAAGTTTATGTTTCCTAGCGATCTTTTATGAGCATATTGTTTATAATGGCATGCTCAATATGACCTACAAAGTTGTAAGGTACAACTTCCTTAGAAATCCTTGTGGCCTTTTGTAAGCATATTGTTTATAATGGCATGCTCAATAGTTTCTCAGGTTCCTATGACTATTGTTTTGATGGCGATGGTTCCTTTGATGTGAGTTTCCTTAGAAGTTAGGTCTTGTTAAAATAAAGGCAAAAAAATGGTTCCTCTTACCTGAGTTTCCCTGAAAGTCAGGTCGTTAAAATAAAGGAAAAAAAATCAATATCTGCCTAATGAAGTTGTAAAAGGGTTAGAAGTGAAGAAGAGATCTACAACTATGAGTTTTTTAAAATTATACTATAATACATTAACCGACTAGAGTGCTTTCTTTTGATAGGACGAAGAAAGTAGAACCAATAGATTTAGCAGCTATAGTATACCCAAAAATAGTATACCTAGTAACTGTTTATCGAGAACAATTGATTAAAGCTGTCAATAATCCAACAAAGTGTCTAAACATTGATTAAACATTTAAATATTTGACCCTATGTAGAGATCACAATTTTTTATTTGTTTCGGGAATGACAATTATGAAGAACCAGTGACAAACACTGTACTGCATGGGTTTAGTGATTCATATGGTATTTATGATCTTAAAAATAATCAAATAAGCATTGCTCCTAGTGGAGGTTATATTCCCTTGGGAATATTCAGAGATACATATTCATAGGAAATGAGTTTCCCTACAGTGTTTTATGGAGAAAAATGACCAGATGAAATCACAAAAATGTTTACATATCCAAAAATCATTCAATGGGAAGTCTTGCACAAAGATCATGACTTTTCCTATCATATAACGTATTGGTTCTAGAAGGCAATTCATATTATCCTTAACCAAGTGTTTAATTGTATTTGGATTTAGATAAGGAAAGGACAGTTAAAAAGAAAAAAAACTTGTAGCAAAAGATGTAAAGACAAAACCAAATTTAGATTACATTCTTCAATCAAACATCAACTACATGGATCTTAAAAGAATACGGACATTGCCAGACTATTTTCTTACATTTGTGTAAGAACTTGTATGAATTGATTCGACAATTAGGTCCGCCAACTTTCTTTGTGTCCTTTAGTAGTGTTGAGCATTGTTGGAACCCATTAGTAAAAGCATTACAACAAATAAGATTAGAGAAAAAAACTCAACTAAAAATGAAATAGAAGAAAATGATGTTGACACCTTGATTAGGAATGACCCTATAACATGTGTACAATACTACAAAAACAAAATAAATTCTCTACGTCAATTAGTTTTTCACGAATCCAAATACTTTTGTGAAGTGAAGGACTATTTTTTGCAATATAGTTTCAGAATCGAGGAAGTTAACATGAACATGGATTGCTATGGATAAAGAATGCACCTATCTATGGAACAAATACAAAGATTGAAATTGGAAGCTTTGTGGACAAGTGCTTGTCTTATGACTCAAAAATACTCCTATCTAATCTCAAAGGTATTAAACACCATCATCATACAAGAACTTGTAAGAAAAAAAAAAAAAAACATGCATTGTAGGTTCAATTTCCCAATTCCACCAATGAGAAAAACAAAAATCCTTGAACCTATGAAATATGACAGTGCAACTACAAAAGCATATGCAAAATTGATATTTGATATCCCATAAACTATGAAGCATGATGAAATATATACATTTGATAGTTTCTTGGACAAATTAGGTATATCAGAGAGTGAATACATCCACGTGTGATTCAATGTAGTCTAAATCGAACAACAATTCTATTGGAAAGGAAACCAATATACATATGGACTAATAAGTTTGCTCGGCATATTCCAATGATTTGGAATGCAAATACTTATGCTCAATTTTTACTTGACTCATACGATGCAACTACATATTCTAGTTCATATATGACAAAACTAGACAACACAATGACGTAAATGTTTAAACGTATACATAATGATTCTCAAAAAAAGGAGGTTAACTTCATAGAAACAATTACAAGACTTGGAAAAGCTTACTAAACTTGCAACATATGTCTGCACAACAAGATGTATATATAGTATTGTCATTTCTACTTAATACTAGCTCAAGAAAATGTATATTTATTAATAGTTCACTGAAATCTGAACGAGGATTTACACTGAAAAGACCAAAAGAATTGGAACATGAACCGGATGATTAAGAAAACATAGCATGCCTATCAATCATTGACCACTATGTACAAAGACCTAAAATAATTGAACATATGTGCTTAGTAGAGTTTGCATCATGCTACACAATAAAAGACAAAAAGCGAAGAAATTGTGACAATCCATATGTCATACGATATGTGATGTACAATAAGCATAAGGACTCTGATAGCTATTACAAAGAAAGATTGATGTTGTACATTCCATATCTCTTTGATGAAAACATTTTCAAATAGCAATACTCAATTTGGAAAAATGCATATCTAACATTTAAAGAAATCATAAAATGCAATGAACAAAAGTTCATCGATGAAATTATAACTACCATAGAGTGATTTTGACAACATAATAGATGAAATTGGGAACAATGATAACGATTTGTTTAACATATATACATATAAAGATCGAGAAATAGATGTCGATGCACGTTATCCAAATATAACATTGAATCAGATTTTGAATATTTGCAAAAGGTTAGAAATGCAAAATCAATAGTTGAAAGACCTTACCAAATGGTAAAACAACCTCATATATTAGAAGAAGCATAATTCTACCAAATAATGAGACTGCTAAATAAAGAACAAGCAAATGTAGAGAAGAAGATATTGACAACTAAAAAAAGGAATGCAAATAAACTAATACACTTATTCTTGACAGGAGCTGTGGGTATTGGGAAAACATTTACCATGAAAGCAATTTTCCATTCCCTAATGCGCATGTACAATAACATATTGGAATATGACCCAATGCAAGTGAAAGGAATCATAACACCATATACAAGAAATGCAACATTCAATGGAGGCGGTGTGACACTGTACTTTGCGTTTCACATGCCATTTAACAAATCATAATACCTTTCCCTTAAAAGTGAAAAATTATAGACATTAACAAAACATTGCCAACAACTTTGTGTAATACTTATTGATGAGGCATATTTAATAGGTGCAACATTCTTGTACCAAATTGACAAACATTTACGAGAACTAAAACATAGCCCATTAGCCTATTTTGGAAATATTGATATAATATTTTTAGGTGACTTATTACAAGCACAACCTAGCAAATATTCTCTAATATTCGAGTACTTAATCCTAGAGAAGGAAAAAACACCATACCACTTTTGGAAAGAAAAAATAAAATGTTATGAGTTGCATACTACAATGTGCCAAAAAGACAAAAAAATTATCGAAATCCTTAAGAAAATGCGAATGAATCAACAATATAACGAAGACATAAAATATATAAACGATCATTGCCATAGACCTGCTCCATTAGATTCATTATTTTCATACCCATTTTATAGGAACAAGGATGTACAAAAGCACAATGAAAAAATGTTGTCACATGTAAATGAAGAACTAATAGTTCTTGACACAATTGACGAACATGAAAGTAAGCAAGTAGGTTATGCACCATATGAGAAAATAATAACATTGCCAGCAAAAATTCTAATCAAATATAATGTTCTCATTGAACTATATGCTGGAAACTATAACATAGAGGATGGCCTTGTTAATGGTGCCGATGGAATATGCAAAAGATATACAAAAAAAAATGAAAATGTGGATGTAATATGGATAGAATTTGTAAATCCAAACATTAGTAAATTGAAAAGGAACAAGTATCATCAACTATATGACAAAGATATCTCACCAAATTGGACCCCAATACTACGCATTGCAAAACAACTATCATCTAATAGCAAAAACTCTCCAATTATAATACAAAAGCAATTTCCAATACATGTAGTTTGTGCTAGAACAATACATCGATTGTAGGGCTTGACATTAGATGGACTTGCATTTGATCGGAGTCATATATTGACACATGGACTAGTATACACAACATGGTCACATGTCAAAACAATGGAATCATTATATCTTGTCAATAAACTAACACGAAAGAATTTTCATGTGAACAAGAAAATAGTAGAAGAAATGAAACACTTAACAACAAATGCATTGTGGAAACCAAAATATATACAAAGACTAATAACAAACCCAACTACTTTATCGATTGCAAATTTGAATACACAAAGTCTATATGCTCATATCAATGACATTGTACATGACGAAGATCTAGTGAATAGTATGGTCCTTTGCATCCAAGAAACACATCTAAACTTTGCACCAACAAACAATGAATTTTCCAAATTCAATTTCAACATAATAAATTATCTTCACAGAGTACTTTCATAGAAAAAAGCATAAACATCATATCAACAAAAAATATTTGCAATAACAAAACTAAGCTTGTTTGATTAGATATATACTTTCAATACTGAATATGCATAATAAGTGTATAAGTGTATATCTCTGAAAAGAAACATCTTAGTTTTGTCTTGATTTTGACGGTTTTTTTTTTTATCTCTTAACATCATGTACTTAACATGAAAGTATATAGTAACAATTCATCAACTATGCATTCTATACAACATTGTAAATTATCTATGCACCATATTTAACAAGAAAGTATACACTAACAATTCATCAACTATGCATTCTATATAGCATAGTACATTAGCTATGCACTATGTTGCAGAGTTCACTATTTTCCTATAGTTTCAATGTAGAATATCTACTTATTTGGGTGAAGAAAATGCACAAGTGTAAGAAACTTATTTTTTCCTATGGTCAAACTCACTTCATGTTGGCTATGTAGCCCATTCTTATTTCAATTGCTTTATGCATTTTGTTTTTATGTTCACATTTTTTCCTCTCTTGATCTCATATGCAATTTTTTTATCTCCCAAGAAACCATAGAAATCAAAAACAAAGAAGAAGACAATTCACATGAGACAGAACCAAAAAGGTAACTATTTCTAACTCTTGCTATTTGCATCACATATATTTTCTTTTCAAACAGTTGGAGGATTCATTATTTTCCTATAGTTTCCAATGTATACTTACTACTTATTTGGGTGAAGAAAATGCACCAATGTAAGAAACTTATTTTGTCATATGGTCAAACTTACTTCATGTTGGATATGTAGTCCATTCTTATTTCAAATGCTTAATGCATTTTGTTTTTATGTTTACATTTTTCCCTCTCTTAACCCCATATTCAATTTCTTTTTAGCTCCCAAGAAATGATAGAAATCACAAACAAAGAAGAAGACACATCAAAGGAGACACAAAAAAAAAGGTAATTAATTCTAAGTGTCACTATTTACATCAAATATATTCTCTTTTCAAACATCAGTTTCACCCGATGCTCATGAACAAACTGAAAACATTGGAATGTATACTGATATCAATTGAAGACATCAACAATAATATAACCGGGAATGTTTTTCATGGTGATGTATTGGTTACATTTAGAAATTTCTTAGACAAAACAAATAAGGCACGACAAATACTTCGTGCATATTTAACATATAATAAAGTTGAAATGGCAATAACATTGTTTGTCTCTACACAACTTTATTTTTTCTTGGGAATACAACACGGGAAATCCCCGAGTACTTCCCCACATTTCGTGGATGGTAAAAGGGGTAAACCATTTGGCCTGATTACAGGCTTAACCCAGTGGGGACATCAAGTGAGGTCGTAAATAGGCTCTTGGCCAGGGATTGGACCCCATAACCTCATTCGAGCAAACAATGACACTCGTCCACTTGAGCTAACCCACCGGGCTTGTGCCTACATAAATTATTGAACAAAACGAACACAAGATTGTTCCAGATGCTGAGATTTCCATTAGAAATTTCTAAATAATAGCAAAAAACAAATATGATGGTGGTGATTGTGAAAAAATACTCTCATTAACTAACTCAAGCAACCTCCTGTTTGCATGGAACATCAATTATTTTCAAATACAACAATTGCACACTTATCATACAATACAAATTCTTATCTGGCTGGCCCAATCGATGCTATTTCCATCTCAACAAAAAAAACAGGCATGCATTCCTTCTTAGAAATCAAAGATGGCAACATCGACGATGATAAAGCAATTGCAAGGCCATATTCATTACTATGTTTCAAACACATTGATTTAATTTTAATTTTTTGCTATGTATCACAAGTTATTCTTATGTAACATGTGCAACTGCATGACACACTTTTTCCAATTTACACCTCCACCGACAAAGAATTGCAAGAAAACCAATTCCCATTGATATTATTAAAGAATATAGTTAAAAAACAAGAAAAAGTTTTTCGAACTTCACAATCAACATTTATATGCTCGTTGAGAACAAAAATTGAAGTAGAAAAACTGGAAAAATTGATTGCTTCGCAGTCGACACTATGCACGGTAAACAAGTATACATAAACCTCTCTCTCTCTCTCTCTCTCTCTCTCTCTCTCTATATATATATATATATTGATTTGGTTTCACACTACTAACTTCATTTTTCTATGTCAATTTTGCAGCAAATACAAGGAACACTAACGACAACAAGCACATATACAAATCCCTTTGAACCTACATGTGCAAAATGCAATAATCCGATTACATATTCCAAAGCAATAAATGAGACTATGGTTTATTCTATAATTTGCAAAGAAAAACATCCATTCATCTACTCCAATCATTTGAATTGCAACTTACACACTAAAAACAATACTCATAGGAATTGTATCCTTAGAGGTGAACAATTGGAAAAAATATTACTTGATTTAAAGAAAGTTTCATATGATGAATATTCTACAAACAAATCAACCATTATTGATTTGTTAGCGAGTTTCCATGTGTATAACACATTTACACTAGATCGTTAGAATGTGATTGTGCACATAAAAATGGCTATTCACAATGAGATTCCCAACTAATCTAATGTTGTGTCTACTACGGTTGATCTTTGATAGAATGCCATTACTGTATAAACACACCATTACTGTATAAACACAGATTCCACTGAGATTGTTTATTTGGGTTGATTTTGTTGTATTATGCTTATTTACTCTTGAGATTGTTTAGTTAGATTGAATATGTTGTATTATGCTTAATTACTCTCAATATCTATTCTCAAATATGGTTATTTTAATGTGGTATCCAATGCATCTACTTTTTGCTGGCATGCATGCATTTTGATTTAGTATTTATCCCTTTGTGTCTACTGTAATTGATCTTTGATAGAATGCCATCTTTCACAAAATGCCATTACTATATAAATACATATTCCATTTAGATTGTTTATTTGGGTTAAGTCTATTGTATTATGCTTATTTTTTCTTGAGATTGTAGTTGGATTGAGTCTATTGTATTATGCTTAATTACTCATAATATATATTCTCAAATATAGTTATTTTAATGTGGTATCAATGCATCTACTTTTTGCTAACATACATGAATTTTAATGTATTTGAATGTTCTTTCAAATTTGTTTTCAAATACTTGATTTTAGGAGTTGGAAATGGTAAAGAACCACATCCTATGGAAAAACAATGCCACTACAACCTCTTATAATCTATTGGCCACTATTCCAACTTTTTGTAAGATTTGGCTGACTAATTGTTTTGAGTTGTGTTTTTTTTTTTTCTTGGAAAAAAAGTGTAATTCTATTTATCCAAAGAGAACCAAATTACATTATGTAGGTGCCAAATGCACGACCCAATCCTAGGTAGAATATCCCAAAGGGACACAAAGTAGCTGGTTGGAGAGCCAAAAAAAGAAAAGTCAGAAACAGAGATCGACCCTTAATAGGCCAGAAACCGTTAACAAGAGAGCCCGTCACAGAAATAAAACCCCAATCAGGTAAATCCAAACAACCCCAGGAGGTCGGATGGACCAGGGCAGAACGATATGAAAACCATCACAAGCCGAACTAGATGCAATGACGACGATGAACCCCAAAACAACATCAGTAAACCATGAAATGCACGCCCACTCCTAGGACCTCAAGGTGAAGCCTCGCACCACACGCCCAAGGAAAGGACCTCAAAGCTCTGGCACAACCTCCACCAGATAAATAAAACATCAATGATCACCGAAAGGGGCCATATCTGGAAATACAGTAAACCCTGAACAACCGAGTAAACCAGAGGGAGAAACCACAAAAGGAGAAATATAACGCAAGGACCTCACTTAGAAGATACAGATCTAAGTAAAAGAAACCCTAGAATAATCCCAGCAGGAACACCCAATAACTAGACTGCATCTCGAACAAATAACCGGATCCACCCTCAGGGCAGACACCAAAGAAACCAATGAAGCGATAAGGCACGAAGAGGATGCATACACCAAAGAATCCAGCCCCAACCGTGCAAGGAGAGAAAAAGGGTCCCTTCCGATCCTACTGCGGCAAAAAACACAGATCTATGAGAGGTCCTTAGGCCGCCACACATGAACAAATCACCGCCATCGCACATGAGCAAACCACCGCTGAAGAGTCTGGAGTTTGCAACATTGAATGACAATGAAGCAACACTAGGAGAGTTGGAAACTGCGTCGACCTTCTTCGAGAACCCTCGTCGAGAGAGGAGGAGCGAGATCTCAGGCGTCTGCGGCTAGGGTTTCCCCCAGCCGCAAAGCCCCAACTACCCGTCTAATTGTTTTGAGTTGTGTTAATAGCACATAAATATTTCATATCTAGATGAGCGTCATTATTTTCAACAACAAAATTGAAACTGGGAATTGGATTTTGCATACATGGTATTTGTTGGGATAAGTTTTAGCTTTAGAGGATTGACCTTTTGAAAGATTATTTAACTACTTATAACCCTTGAGTACGAGGAAGACTGTTACATGCATTCTGCATTATACCAATTATGTATTGACCACAAATGCTATGTCAGAATTTTGCCTATGGCTACTGTTGCTGATCCACTAGATTCCACTAGTAGTCCTCAATCAATCAATGAAAATGCAACATAGTTTTCATCATACTTTAGAGTGCTCATCATACATGGGTTTTGTTCACAAAACTACAAGGATGATCAACATTTATGTGCAAGTTGTTTACATTGTTCTCTTATTGCTAAAGATGGAGTTTTGCATGCATGTAGCTTTCATGACTGCTGATTTTCGACATTTGTGTCAAAGGAGAAGTGTGACATTTTTGTTTCACATTCCATTAGAATTTGGCACAATATAGTTTGGTTGGTATTTATTGAGTAAATAATTCATTTCATCTCATCCATGTCACTAGTTGGTTCAATTGAACGATGTTCTTGGAGGGGGAACAAGCTACCATTCACGGGTTCTTGCTTGGCAATTCGGTCTTAAAATAGTGCGTCAAATTCTCATCTACCTTTGAAATGCTAATTTCTTTTTGGCAATTTCTATTTTCCAAATTTTGTTCATGTTGAATATACCCTAGCTCAAAACTTGGTTTTATTTTTCTTATATTTAGAATGGACTTTATTTGGCCTTGCATACTTGGCCTTTATGTTTTAAATTTATGTATCTTATGTACAAATTCTAATTCTATATTGCTCTAAGGAAACAAGTTGACTTAAATGATGTTATTCACATTGATATTGCATTTAATGGTGCAAATGAAGTTAATCGTTCCATGAACATTCTAAAGGTAGTTGGGGCTTAAAGTAGAAATTAAATAATTAAAAAAAATTCTATATTTGCATACATCTATTTGCATGGGGTGTGTGATTATTCTAACAATTGCATTACGATGTTTTCTTCCACTAGTTTTCATTGCTAGAATTGACTTTGTCAAATGTAAGAACATGGTGGGGGAGCTGCTCATACAATGAATAAGGTAATTTAGGCTCATTGCTAATGTTTACATTCTAGTCTGGATTATGAACATAAGTTCCGGAAAAATCATTACATATGATTTGCATATTTTAACGTTGACTGAATGCCCATGGAAAGAGGCACACATGTATTTAATCCATTTTAGTACAGAAGTTGTGGATGAGATTTTGATTTGAATATAAGCATGAAATGCCTTTAGAATGCTAACTATCATATTTCACACCCCACCTCCACCATTTCTTCCTCAATTGTTTCATGATTTAACTCGCAACAAAAATAGATGAGATGCAACCAACTGAGTCATTTTTACAATCTAGTTTTGTGCTTTAACTTTGTAACCGTGCAGTTTGAAAGTTTTTATATTTAAGGAACTGGAAAATTCTATTCGAATAAAAGTGATAAATCCTTCACAATTACTTTTGAGAGGCTTGTGTTTATTTCTCTTTTTAATCACAACTTTTATTAACATGTGCATCCTTATGCATATCTTCTTTAAACATTCTTTTTTGGATGTCCTCCCGGTTACATTCCATTATTTGTGCATTTACTTCCCTACTTACCGGGGACTTGTGCAAGTGCCCTAGGTTTTTTATTTACTTCTAAATACTTTCCAGAAGTTAATCGATGCTATCACATGACTTGTCTCCTGAGCATTAATAGTTGAAATAACATTGAATGAGATAATAACAATATTCTCCTAAGTGGCTCGTTCAATGATATTCATTATTGTACAATACTACAATAACAAATGTAGAAGGATGTGATGCTTTACACATAACATGATATAATAATCTGCAAATTTTCCTAACTCTCCCTAATTGTATCTTGTGAAACATTTTTACTAAACTTGTCTTTTTGTGAAATTTTCTTAAGGTTATTTACACCATGGCCAAAAAGTCTATGATATTGGTGGATCTATCAAAAATTGTGTTTGGGATTGGACAATTGTTTCCTGTGTCAGTTCATATTCCTTAATTTGTTTTACTTTTTTTCATTAAGCAATGAAAATAGATGGTGTATTTTTTGGTCAATTTATTTGAATTAATAGAAACTTATATGTACAAGATTATACTTCTAAAAGAGGGCCTTGGTGAATTGAATCTAAGAAGTGTAATGTGTGAAATACATTCCTCCAAAGTGACTAATACCTCACCGAGGCATGCTATCTTCTTCATTATCATCCTTAACTGTCTTAGAAAATACTTAGTCTCCAAGGTTTCTATCCTTTGAAAATTTGAGCTTCCTTTGGGAAGTGATAATGATTATCTTATCTGAGGTGCTTGGAACTCTAATATCTTCTTCTTGGACGTGTTCTTTAAATTTTAATTAAGATTGGAAGAAAACGATATCTATTCTTGGTCTTTCTTAAGATGTTGCATTTGATAATTTACAATACCTATTGAGTTAAAGTTCAATTTCCTAGAAGATCCATACTTTCCAAAGCTATGCTGTGACTAATCCAAGACTTATGTTGTGCCACCTATTCATTAATTATTTCAACACTCTGGTAGATCAATAGCTATGTTTTATCTTGTAGGCTTGCCAAGACCATGTCAAAATTCATGGGTGAGGTTGCTTTTGGTATATGTGAAATAATTGTTATTCAAGCCTGTGTCAAAATTCAAATGAAAGGATCATTGGATGTAGATGTAGATGAAGAAAGGATTAACCATTGGAAAGACAAAATAATATTGCTATGATAAAAAATTGCCAATTTGGGAAGTAGCACATCTTCATAATAATAATATGTTATTATCAATATCATGTGTAGCACATATTGATAATAATTATCTATTATTATCAATATCTTGTCTATGGACGACATGTATGTTTATGGAACATGGAATTCTCACTTTCTTAAGAAGCAATTCATAGACTGGCATTAGTTTTATGCTGCCATATTTTAAAGAGCCTCTAATGTTTGGATCTAACTTTATTTGCTTGAATATTGTTTAGGGGAAAGGCGAAACCTTAATTCAAAGTTGTGGCATGGTTGCGCTACTCCCCTCGTGTCTCTACCTGTAGTTGGGAGCCATGAGGTCTATTTTACTGAAGGTCACAATGAGTAGGTGAAGCTATATCATTTGTTTCTTTTAATTCTTAGCTATATCATTATTAGTAGTTTTATCATATGGAAGGATATGTTTTCTATATGGAACATGGAATTCTCACTTTCTTAAAGAAGCAATTCATAAAATGGCATTAATTTTATGCTGCGATTTTTTAAAGAGCTTCTGATGTTTGGATCCCACTTTGTTGGGAACACGACCTTTTCACAACGAACCCTTCCAAGGTCAGGATCCCACTCAATTATGGATTCCTTATTAGTTTTCAAGGGGCTTAATCATCCAATAGTCACTTACTGCTATGCATTTCTCTTTGCAACAAGCCAAATTTGGGATTGAGAATAGGGCAGAGAAGCCCAATAAGATCGTTGCTAGCAATGTATTTTACAATTTTCTATTGTCCAAACCAATACCAAAACCAAATACCAAAAAATGGGTAATAAATCTTGTTAGTGATTATATGAAATCAATGGTTGTATATGGCTCTAGAGTAATACATAGATGGATTTGATAGAGATTATATGCATGCTCTGTGATGTAGTGGTGACTCGGGCATAGATGAGGCCTAGAAGGATTTTTTCAGACATTGGGAACCCATGGTGCCATGCTGCAAATCCTAGTGGGGATGATGAGATCTAGCCAGAGAAAGCATGCCTTTTTCATTCACAACATAATTTTCTTAATTGTAAAACCCATATGCAATACTCATGTTTTATCAACACATAGTGAAAAATCTGGTTTTATAAAGCAGTTTTGATTATGAGCTTAGGTTGTCTGGTCAAGCATTTTTCTCTTTACTTAGACACATTCTCATCTAGGTATTTTAAACCCTCTACTAGCAGGGGCTTGATGAAGAATAATTTTGTATGTGATGTTGTGGGTGTGTAATTATGTCCCCAGAGGAAATATAGGAAGCATAATCAACTTGTTGAAAAGCAAGTTCCAAGGTAGATTCAACCTCCTAATATGATGCCCTCATGTTTTGCAGATATTTTGGGGTGGTACCGTTTAGAGTTGACAATTAGAATTGGTTGTGTAGGAAGTTTGGTGTTGATGTCAATAATAAGAGTGCTACAACAAGGGCATTGTCAATGGTATGTACATCATCTGTCGTTGTATAATTTGTGAGTGATTAAACAATTGTATTTTAGAGTTTGTGTATTTGTTAAATTTGAAGGTTTCCAGAGTTCATGGATGCAATTGTGGGTGTTGGTACAGGGACTACTATTTTAAAAATATGGGTTTGTCAAGGTGCTGCATATTGTTAACTTTAATGGTTTCTATTAATGTTGAACGAGGTGATTATTGAAGTTTGAATTACTATTAAGACAAGCAAGTGATTACTGAAATTTGTTTTACATCTTTCATTTCACCCAGGGTGATTTTAAGAACCCCCCTAAATTTATATGTATAATAAATGGGTTGATCCCCATGATACATATGAAAATTCGAATGGTATTTTATCAATAATATAATATGTATATATAATTTTTTGGTTAATCGTTTACTATTTTATACAATCTTGTAAAATCTTAGCGAATCTTTCACTGAATTATAAAATCTCGTAAATTCTTGGTGAATCTTTCACTGAATTATAAAACTTTGTAAAGTCTTGGAATTTTTTTTGATAAAGTATAAAACCATATATAATAATAGAAAAATGTATTCATTAAATTGTTATATACTCTTTTTACATATTTGGAAAAAGAAACATAATTTGTCCATCATCTAAACAATGTTGCAAGCATCACGGGTAGTGTTTGTCAAGGTTCTCACTGTACACTCTTGCATATCCCTCTATTAGTTTTGATGACATTTCACCACAAAGTTCATATGTGTTGGTCTTTTCTCTACCACTTCTATTATCAATTCCTTATTATTGATTCATCGATTATGAAAGGACCCTTCAAACAAGTTCATCATAGGATGTTCCTAAATAAGAGCACACATAATTCTATTCATCAATAACTCCAAAAGTATAAGAATATTGACATGTCACATTCCATGCATGACTTCCTTTCTAATCATCCATTTGTACCCAAAAAGGACCCCTTTCCAAGGAAGAGCGGTCATTTTTATCCCTTATATATTTGTTGGCTTAAAAAAGTTAAGGGACAAATAACTTTGTAATAAATGTTGGGCATAAATTAGGCCTCAGAAAAAGAGATAGTCTCAGTTAGACTGCCATAATTAAGCATGAACAATAAGAGATGTAGATTAGGCCTTAAAAAAAGAGATAATTTTAGTCAGGCTTCCATAATTAAGCATGAACAATAAGAGATGTAGATTATACCATTGTGTATATCTATACCTGGCAGTAGCACAATGCACAATCAAAGTCTTATCACCCCTTTTAATCCCACTAAGGGAAACACATGCAATGCCTGTCACTTGGATCCTACCACACACCAACTCCCAAAATTGAGTTACAAAAAAGTAATGAAGAAATAAATGATCTTGAATTATATAGAAAGCTATTTTTTCCATGTGATACAAGCATCAATAATCATACCTCTTTTTTAGTTACACGAAACTCTCCATAACATGTGCATTATTAACATAAACTATGTAATGATTTTTTTCAAGCTTGTTCTTCAACTTTGACTTCAAGAATGATAATGCACTAAGCATTCTCTCATCCTCCACTAGCTACATGTCATTCTCATTTAGTCTTGGCATCAAAAGTATAATTGCATTAAAGGAATGTCGGTCTCATGCTAATAGGTCTTCTATGATGAACGCATAGGAACCTAGTGCATAGACCATTTTTCTCTTCGCTTAGCTAAGTAGAGCTCATTTCCCTTTCTAAATAACCAATATGTATTTTCAAAGAAAATATAAAATAAACACAGTAGATCCTAAAAGGTGAAGATGTTTAAGTCATGCCACAAAGTGAAAGGAAATAAAAAAATATTTCCTTGAACCATCAAATATATAAAGAAAATAATAATAATTATGGAAAACACATTGAACACTCATAGAATAACCAAAGCCATATATTAAGCCTAATACCATATGTTTCTAAAATAAACATGACAAAAAAATGAACATAAGTTTTTTTACTCGAAAAAGGTCTTTAACTTTAACCAAAACCCTTGACTCAATGGAAATCAGATGAAACCATGCATACCACAACAAAGGATTCAATCAAACATCATATGAGAACTAGAAGCATTTAAGGGACTAACACAATTTTTAACCAAAATAAACCCAAATTTCAAACTCTACAAAATGCTCCAAAATGAAACAAACAAACAAACCTTTAAATTTACCAAGATAGAGCTAGACATCAAAGAAATTTCATCTACTTGAATGAGTCCATTCTTGCTTAGCGAAAGTCTCATTAGATTAGGTATTTACCCTTTAATACTAGGACATTATTTATGTGAAGCGATAGGTCCCAGCTTCAACAAAATTCCAGCTTCATTTCCCGTCACATACAAGAAAGAGACAATGTAATAGTTAAATATCAAAACATCAATCTTAAAATAAATTGCATCAAGGAAATGTGGCTCCAATGTTAAAATGAAAAATACAAAATATAGAACCTATTTTTACTTGAAATGGAACCTCAAATTGACATGTAGTGATCTTGTTATGATAAATAATTTCTGACCTACTCCAAAAATAGAGGAACAATGAATCACAAGAATCACATCATTTGTGCTATTCCATTCACTATTTCTTGCACCACCAATGGAACACATGTACCAAAATAGGTGTCCCCTGGGCCCTCATATATATTGGATTATATAAAATCTTGTGGTATATCAATTTCCCAGTTCTCATCTTGGTCCTCATTTTCTTTATTTTGAACACGATATTCTCCAAATGGACTATCATTATGAGCCTCCAAAGAATTATGTTCCATATCAAGTTCATTAGAGAAATTTGTTGTATTGTTTCCTCCCCTTCTATCACAATCTGATTTCCAAAGAGATAATGCTCTTTCATGTGAAAAATTGTTAATGTCATACTTTGTTATATATAATCTTAAACATATATCCGTATGTTTATCAAGCTTGTTCCCCAGTTTTGAATTAAAAAATGATAGTGCACTAAACATTCTCTCATCCTCCACTGATCCCAAAATCATGGTTTGACACAAATCCACTAATTTGAAATATTCTGATATGTTTTCCTGTAAGTATTGGCTAGCACCTAAACTAGTCCATAATCTTGTTATTGCACCATATTCTAGAGGATTCTCTAAAACATGAAATTGATTCCACATTGTTTCAGTGAAGTGTGTGGCTTGGTGATACAATTTTGATGAATCTAAAGTACGTTGAATCTGTTCCCGATGTATCTCGACCTCCTGGGAAAACGGACGTACTTAAGTTTTTAATTTTTCTAGAAAGTCACGTTTTAAAGTATTTTTACATTGTTGATTGTTCCAATATTGAGGGTACACCACATACATGGCCTCCAACAATTCATCTCAAGGAAATCATTCTCATATCTCTGACGCTAGTGATTTTTCAATTTCTATCAAGTTGTGTCTCACTGAAATGACAACATTGTTGAATAGGTCTCTTGACATAGGGCACTTTTTGGTGGTCCATTTTGTCTTACCAATATAATGAAAATGATCCATATACCCTCACACTACCATACATAGTATCCCTTTTTCATCAAATTTCAAAAAAATTCCAGTATTTTCTATATCAATGATCGTAGTCCAATTTGTAAACCGTGGACTTGTAAAAGACTCTGGCATCGTATATAAATTATCAAATGAAAGGCATACTAATTTTCTTGGATTTGTGTATTCTGCAATATACATTGTGTGACTTTGAGACATTTTCACGAGTATATTCATTTCATCTATCATAAGAAAAATTCCGACCAATGTTAATAATGTCTCAATGTCATTTAGTCGAAAGAGAAGATATTCAGCTCTATCTACACTGAAGCGATGTTGATACATCACCCCTACCAAGGATTGGTACTCACCAGATAGTCCTTGAACTGGTCCATTCAATGAGATCAATCTTGTATCAACATCTTTTAATAGCTAGTTTCCATATGTAACACCTCCAACAAATTTTAGAAACTTTGAAAATCGTTTGGGACTATGACAAAAGTATGCTTAAGCCTCCATTAGAAAATATTCAACTTTTGAAACCGATGGAAACTTGCTTACTATTTTAAATGCAAGATTTGTCCTATGAGCCATACAATGAATACTCAACATATACGGTGAATTTGATATTTGTAGTCTAACACAAAGGCCATTCATTTGTCCTTGCAGTACTGATGATCCATCTACTACAACACATACCATTTTTTTTGCGATCATTAAATTATCCATACTACCAATTTCCTTCAAACTATTAATAACAAGTTCATACATATTTTCAACTGTAAAATTCTTCTTCATTTTATGAATCCTAAGTACATAGGAATACTTAATATGGTAATTAACCATATACATACTCATGCAGATCCACAAAGTATTATTAATAATTGTAACCTCATCCAAAGACAATGACAAAAACCTAGCATTTGGAATCTTCTCTTTTGTATCATCATTTTCTATTTGAGCTAGATATTTTTCCCATTCCCAACCATTCATTATAGACCAATGAGAAGATGAAAAATTTGACACTTGAAGAAAAGATGGATATTTCATGCAATCCAGATAATCTGTCATAGGATGAACTTTAGATAAGATGTGAAATACAATGCTTAATTGTGTAGTCTTGGATAACAAATTACTTTCCATTGTCTTTCCAAATAGAGATGTGATGGTTCCTCCACTTGCGTCAAGTTTTCCCTTATTAAATATTTATTATATTCATTTGCATATTTGACATGTCGACATTCCTCAGAATATTTCCATCTGATAATAGATTTCTCCTTGCCATCTACAATTTTCTTTTCATACACCTTTCCTGCATGATTCTCTATTGTATCTAACTTCATTTGAAATGTAAATGGCTTGCCAAGTTTCCAAGTACATATATTGCATCTAACTTGTGGTTTCTCTTTCTTGTTTTTTTTGAGGTATTGGTTCAATAAATAAAATTTTTGAGACCCATCTTCGTTGGAATGTTCTCCTTATGTCCCATTGGCCTTTTTGTCTTTTCCATGAATTGATTGTGTCTTCTTCTAATGAAACACTTTTTACATTTTCACTTTCCATTTCTGGTGAAAATGCATTTATCTCGCTTTGATCATTAGAGGAGCATATTCTCTCATCTATTATTTGGATACTAGATGCATTCTCACAAGAGTTGACATCTCTTTTAGTGATAGGTTGCTCAAAATACCTTGAAGCATGAGGAGATGTGGATCATTGGATTAAGGTCTTTGAAAGTATGATGATAGATCATTTTGTCTTGATCTTTTCTTTCCACGATCGGTGCTTGACATCTTAATAAATATTCCACAATTGAAATTTCAAATTGATCTAGAAACCAAAATTGAAACTTACATGAGAAATAATATAAATTTAGTAAAATTCCTACCAAGTATAGAATCTCTATATGTGTTTATATTTATTGTTTATTTTGTGAAACCAAATTCTCTGAGAAAACATACACCCAAAAAGGAAAACCACCAAATGCTTACATGCATCCTAGAAAATAAATTAGGGTGTAGAGTAAGAAAATACAACATAAATGCATCAAAAAATAGAAGCTTACCACTGCCTACAATGGCAATGGAAAGAGTAGCAATAGTCCTGAACTTGAGCTAAGTTAATATAAGTGAATATTCGACAAGAAGAAACAATTCAAAAAATATGAAAATATCACACATTGACAACATAAATACAAGGACTAATACCAGATAAATGCATTTTAAATTTTGACATTAAGTGAATAGAAGATTCAAATTCCAATTACGCTATCATTCTTAATCAAGAAAAAATATTACCTCATATAAAAATGGAAGATATTGACAAAATACAACACACTTATCCTAGTAAAATACTTATCACAACTTGCTACCAAGTAAAATAATTATCTTGAGATCAAGATCTATCTTCTAGGAAAATTTTAAGCCAAAACAATAAAGTTGTTTTTTAGCACGCTTCCCAATGTAGCATCAAATAACCATACAAAAGTAGAATTTGTAGTGCAAAAAATAACGATATGCAATAATCCAATAAGGATAGAAGAAAATTCTTCAAAAGGTAAGAATGTTCATAAAGTAGATTGGAAAAGCTTTGCAAATATTTTACTAAAGACACAATTCCATTCAAATCTTACTAGTTGCCAAAATTATCAACCAATTATGTGACACCATTCTTTCACAAGTAGCATTGCGCAACTCCGCCATTCTTGTATTGACTGAAAGTGTATGTCAACAAAAATGATAGAATAACCAAAATCAATAGAAAACATGCTTCGATGAGTCACTACCTCCATGCCATATCACATCAAATACATCACAATCACATCAAACATATCACAATCAAGTATGCATAAAAACTACTACCATCATAATTCATGTCACAAGGCATCATTGATGTCAAAACCATTCACATGATACATTTCGATTCACATATATCACATGACACATTAAGGTTTAAACACGCATAATGCCATTCATCATCGAAACTTACATCATCAACATAATCACATATCATCAAACTATAATTTCATATAACATCATGTCAATAGATCAACATCATGTAGCCATGGACCCAATCATGTAGGGGTTGACCTCAAAATATCAAATTACAAAGTTCATAGCAACTGACAAAAAATAAGGCAAAGATGAAACAATGTGTCTTTGAAACAATATATGAGCTAAAAAATAAAGGTCAAACAATTAGTATCATTTACAAAAATTAACATAAATAGAAAGAAAACCAAAAAAAACTTAATTGTACCTCCACGCAACCTCTTTCACAAGGCTTTGAAAATAAAAAAGGGGAATGACATGTTTTGAAGACTTTGTAGTATCTCGTTTGTATTTATTGTTCCTTGGAATACTTCCACTATGATAATGGTGATGATTGACCTTCTTCATTCCATTGACCATGGAAGTATAATAATTGTCAAAAACAAAGGCATACAAAATTTGAACTTTGGCATACCCAAAAAAATAAGATTATAATCAAAGACCTCTTCTTGCATGTTGCTTGAGCCACACTAAGTCCCCCCTAAGAAACATTATTAAGTAGCAAAAATTGTGGGAAACCTTCCATCAACATTTGTTCATAAGACACATTGTTCATCACTACTTGCACTACCTTTTCAACCACCACCTATAAAACAATTAATACAATCAAATCACAAGGAAGTTCAACAATTTTTACCTTATTGAAAAAAAACAATAGTATGAGGAACCATATTTGAATAGTTAGAGGAGTCAAAACGATAAACCATTCCCAATTTGCAGATGACACCCTGATTTTGGGAGGAGAGTCATTAATAATAACCCATAGAGTTAAAGCAATTATGGATCAATAGTAAATACGTAAAGGCCTCATGTGGAAAACTCGATAAGCGTAACTGTAAATTAAATGCTTGGAATACAACAATTGTAGAACTAGCAAGAATAGAAAGGGAAATTGAATTCATTGTGGAAATAAACTAGCAGTCATTCAAGTACTTAGGAACCCTTATGGTGCTAATGTGTCTGTCTCATAGCATAGAGAATTGGACCAATTTTGGAAAAAATAAAAAAATAATTTGTCTTAGGGTTCACAGTGGTTGAATCCTCACAACAAGTTGATACTGATTAAATCTCATTCTATATCATCTGCGTAAAACATGAACTAGATCATCTATGTAAAACAACATTCTTCTATGAGTAATTTCCAAGAATCTAAAGGCCTTTCGGAAAATGGCATTCTAGCATATGATTTAACCTAAACAAACGAGGCATTTTCTTCTAGAACATATCTTATAAATGTCCAATAAATACATAATATTGAACTTCACTGGAAAACAAGAATAATAACGTTACATTTGTTTTTGGGGCACCCTAAGGAAACAACTCAAGAGTCATAAAAATTGAATCATAATCAACTTCAATTAAGCTAGAAGTTTCTTTAATTGGGAGAAATTATGAGAACCAGAGAAAATTTGAGTACCTTATGAGACTTGGTCCCTAAGTTCCTAACTTCTGAGTTGACATAGTTAGACTATGTATAATAATTGTAATTTATGTTTTTTACCTTATTTTTCATATCCCCTTGGACATAATTAATAGGGGCTTAGCCACACTTGATCACCCATCTAAATTTGTATATTTTAATGCTAACCCTAGTAGACTTGGTCAAAGATGATCACTCTCCACTAATTTTGTACCTCTATAAATAGATAATACAATTCATTGTAGCTTTTCAAGGGCACCACAATTCTAGATCGAGGCTTTTCAAGGGCACCACAATTCTAGATCCCTTAGGGATTTTCTTCCTACCTAGGATTCTCCTTCGTGTTCTGTTCAAGTGGCTTGGGTGACAAACATGTAACATATTTTTTCTTGGACTGCCCTTCCTATTTTTACTACACTATCTATGATGTGGGTATTCGGTTACAACCCCATTGTTATATATAGGCCCTACTCCTTCTCTTTCTTCCTTTTGACATCACTTGATCCGAGTCTTTCATACTTTCCTCATGTACTAGCTAGTGTAGCTTAATTGATGTTCTTAGATTGGCCCTAGGCATTCCTGCATGTTTTTATTCAATATTGTTGATTGTATTTCGTTTTTCAGCCCAACTGACCTTCCTTTTGGTCAGTTGTTGGACATTAATATCATTATATTAACTTATATTATAAACATTTCCATAGTCACAGGTCTTGGTGGGAATTGTTGGATCCAATAGTTTTTAGACCATTCTTCTAGTTTCTTACCTAATTCCACTTAAAAAACCCACAGAACATCCCCACACTTACAGGTTTTCTCAAACTCAATCTACAGTTGTAACCCATACATAACTACATGAAATTGCAAAACCGATCTATTCAAGCATTTCTCATGCTGTTATGGCTCCCTACAAAACCACTAGTGACCCTAGAGACCTTAGGAATCCAACATCAATAAACTCCTAGCTGATAAAATGCAAGAGAAACAATGTCTTTTGTTGGAAGCCCTTTCTATTCAACAACAACAACCAGTTCAATATCAATAGGAGTCCAAGACCAAAATGATGCAATATATAACGATCATGTTCCAACAACCCATTACAACTCAACAACAAACCATGCAACAAATCTTGCAACACTATCCAAAGCCAAAATCTAATATTCCCATGGGTATCATCATTGCCTAACAATGGTTCATGGTGATCAAAAATATCTTTGTCCCTAAGTTTGACAAATCCCTAAATAGGGGAAAGCTCAAGTCTTGGATTCACACTTTGGAAGCCTACTTCAAAACTCAACTTGTTCTAACAGATGCTAACAAAATCCTTGTGGTAGAGGTACAAATGGAAAAACAAGCCCTCACATGATGGAAAACACATACCCAACTACTCACAACCTCCAACCAACCTTTGATTGACACTTGAGATGATTTCAAAGACATCATTAGCAAGCAGTTCTACCCATTCATGTACAAGGATACAACATTGGCATAGTTGTTTCAACTCTATCAAACTCTTGGATATTGAGTGCATAATTCATCCAAAACTTCAATAGATTGGATGGTTCTTTTTCAATGTAATAAATTATTTCTAGCCATGCCTTGTCATTACAAAATCAAGGTCGGGATATAGTATGAACATATAATTGGATACTAAATGAGGTAATGTTGATTGATTGATCTCCATGAGAAAAGTCTACACATGAAATGACACTACTAGGGGGACCAAGGATTGTAAATTTGCAATTGTTGTTACAACACGATTCCTTTTGATCCAAATGTCTCTGGGAAGAACACTGCCTTTGCAAACAAGAGAACAAAATGAAATTCACATAGGGGACACAAATCATTTGGCTGTGCAAGGCCAATCAACCATGTGTTGATTAATTGGGTTGGTTTTCATTGATGTCAACCCTTGAATCAAGTCCGGTAGAAAATTCTGGTAGCCCTAACAGTATGGTTAAGGGACTTAAGTTTGTTTGATGTATAATGGTATGAATATTAGTATATTTGTAGGTAATACTACTCTATATGGATAATACATGTCATGCCATTTCTGGTGATATGTGGAACGTCACATAAGTCCTCACGGTTAGAGAGTTATGGCCTTGTGAAGTTGGAGAACCCTCATGAGTTATCTAGAAGCCCCTAGAAGGTCAAAGAAGCCAAATTATTCTAGAAACTCCTAGAAGAAGTTGACTAGTCAAAATTGGTGAAACTAGGAGTTAATCATGGGTTAATTTGTCGTAATAAGAAAATAATTTAAAATAAATTAGTTGCAACTAGAAGTGGAGAGTTTACTATTTGTGGATAAAGTGGTTATAAGTGGAAAAGTGGACAAGTGGTTAGAAGTGGGTTAGCCCTAAAAGAATGAAGTTAGGTTAAGTTGGTTAGAAGGTAACCCCTTGAGGAAGATACATGGAAGTATAAATAAGAGAGAAATGATCTCCTATTAGCACCTATTGAGTACACTGAATATCTATTATTGTGTAAGGTTTATTGCAGGTACTCATTGATACATTTGAAGTTACGCAAGTCTGAGGTAGCATGAATGGTTGAATGCGAAAGTTTTGGAATTACAGAAATACCCAAAAAAAACCCTAGTTTTTGAAGTGTACGTAGGCTGCAGTGGAGAAGGGTGCGTACATACTCAAGATGGCAGTATAACGGGGCGCGTACAGTTGGGAAAATCCATGAAAACTTGAGGAGATAAAGATGTCAGGTCTCTAGATTATGAAAGCAAGCTCCCATGAAGGTCTACAGTGATCAGGTACAATAGATCTATCTACAGGTTCAAAAGGTATGTCTTATTTCTATGTGTAGTTGGATATTGTTATCTACATGAGATATGGTTATGGGGGTTTGAGGATTTTCCCTAGAGAGGTTATTGGATGTATGACACTTACTGCGTAAGCCAGATCTATAGAAATACAATGCTGGTATATTTGATATTTATCATTGGTACATCTTGTTAGTGTTAAGGCACATCTTGTATTTCTTGGTATATGGTTGAGGGTTTTTGTGGTACATGGTTGAGAGATTGTAGTTGTGAAGTGGTTGTGAAGTTGTTGGTGTAGTGTGAGACTATATATTAGTGAGCGTTTGATGTCTAGTCCATGTGAGGGTTATTAAACTTGTTCATGATTAGACACACATGTATGGCACATGACTAGAGAGATATAGATGCACTTGGTTAAGGGATATGTAAGATGATGTATGCACAAGGCACAACTACAAATAAGACACAGTGACAGGTTGCAAGTTGATATGACAGAGGTAGTAAAGTGGTTGAAGTTTCATAAAAGGTGAAACACACTAGCTTTCTGAAGGTGTATGCAGGCTGTAGTATAGACATGCTGTGTACATACACAGGTTGTAGTATAGACATGTTGCGTACGTACGCGAGTTGTAGCACATACAGGTCACGTACCTGTTGGTTTTTGTTGGTACAAGAAGATTTATGGTACAAGATTGATTGCAGGCTTTTGGTACAGGTTGGCTACAGGTCGTTGGCTCAGATTGATACATGTTTATAGTGGTTTATCTCATAATGACAACGTGGCAGTGGTTTCATCATTTGACACTTACATTTCAGGGCGGCAGGACAGAGCAAGAGTAGGTGGTTTTAGCTACCTTCTGGTTGTAACTGAAGAAAATAGGGGGTTGTAGCCTCCTTCTGGTTGTAGCCAGAGAATTGAGGAGTTGGAGATTCCCTTAGGTTGTAGCCTAGAAATATAAGGGGTCGAAGCCTACTTCCAGTTGCAGCTGGAGAACAAAGGAAGTTGGTGCTTCCAATCAATGTAATTCTTAAAGACATATAAGAAAAAACATTCTATGGTTTTCTCCCGCATTAGGTTTCTAGGTAAAAATATTGGTGTACTATGTATGTGTATGATTGTTCATTGTTCATTGTTTATTTAATTTGCAATTGTTGAATGATCATGATATATTAGTCACAAATATAAATAACACTTACATACTGTTGCTAAAAGAATTAAAAATCTCCATTACTGATTCACCCCCCCTCTCAGTAATCCAACAATTGATATCAGAGCAGGTTCCTTCAGAAATAAGTTTAACCACTAGGAGATAGATCATGGAGAGCAACAATATGCAAAAAAATGGAATACCACAGTCTGATGGACAAAACTATGCATTCTGGAGCAGAAGGATGAAAACATATGTAAAAGAACAGGGATTTGAGGTTTGACAATAAGTTGTAGATGGATATAAAGAACCCACCATTCCTCCAACAAATGAAAATGGAAGGAAAGCCTGTCTAAACAATTCAAAAGCCAAAAATGCTCTTCTGAATGGTTTTGGTGATTCAGTATATGGCAAAGTTATGCATTGCAACTCCGCAAAAAATATTTGGGACAAACTTTAGAATGTTTATGAAGGAGATGCAAAATTCAAGGAAGCAAAGCTTCAAACTTACATAGGACGATTTGAATAGTTGAAGATGAAGGAAAATGAGAATATTGCATCTTACTTCATACGAGTTGATGAAATGGTGAGTGCAATTAGATGATTGGGAGAAGAAGTGGATGAATCTATAATTGTTCAAAAGATACTAAGATCTCTTCCAATGAGAATTGATCCTAATATCTCAACACTAGAAGAAAGAACGGATCTAGATTCAATAAGCATGGATGAAATACATGGATTTTTCACAGCTTAAGAAATGAGAACCGAACAGGAGAATCCAGTTACAAAAGAAGCAACATTCAAAGCATACAAAAAGTCAAATAAAAAGGGTAAGAAAAAGGAAAAAGAATATAGCAACAATAGTGACATCTCAGAAGATGATGAATAAGTAACCAACTTTGTCAGAAGATTGAAAAAGGGAACCGATGACAAATATAGAGTTAAGCTTCCATTGATTTATTTTAATTGTGATGGTATTGGTCATTTTGAAAACAAATGTCCCCATAAGAAAAAGAAAAGAAATGAAGAAGATGATTCAAATAGAAAACAAATGTACAAAGGCAAGAATACCAAAAATAAATTCTTCAAGAAAATATTTTCTACAAAAGAATAACACCTCATCAGACGAAGATGAAGACAATGGAAGTGAGCTAGAAAGGGTTCTATTCATGGTAGTAGAAGACTCCGATGAAGAAGGCACCGAAGAAGAATATGAAGAGGAAAAAGTTGGCTATAGAGAATAATTGATGAGTGCCATAGAAGTTATAAAAAGGGAAAATAAGAGAAACAAGTCACTACAGGCAGAACTAAAAAGAAAAGAGGAATCTCAAAGTTCCAACTCTGAAGAACTAGAACATATGATCACTAAGTTAAAAATTCAAGTTGAAGAAGACAAAATAATTGAAGAAGCACTCAAGGAACAGTTAGAAGAAAGAGACAAGATCATTGGAAATTTAGAAGCAGATATTGTCACATTGAGAAAAGATCTCAAAAGAAAAACATGCAGCATAGTTCTAAAGTTTTGGATAGCATTATTAATAGTCAGAGACCAAATCATGACAAGTCCGGACTTGGATACAATCAAACAGAAAATGGATCAAGCTCTAAAACAATAGATCAAGAAACACATCCAAGAAGCTATGCAGAGACAGTCAGAGGAGACAATAAGTTTTACAAGGAAGATCACAAAGACACTCCACCCAGAAGATTCAAATTTTAGAATCAACGACAATAAAAAACAAGCAGGCCTCAAGAAGAAGAAGGATTCAAAAGAGTAACTCCTTTAAGAAGATCTTCAACTCCCATGTATCAAACAATCTTCTTTGGTTTATGTTATTCATGTAATAATTTTGGATATAAAGTTGTAAATTGCAGAGCAAATAGCATAAACATAAACGACTATGAAAGTAGTGCACAAAATGGTTATCCATGAAGGCCTAGTGAAACACATAGAAGAAGCTACAACAGATTTGAGTCTTTGAGCACTGAAGTGGAATGTTACAAGTGCAACAAATTTGGACACAAGCCAAATATTTTAGAATGACAGTCCCTCCTAGATAATCACAACAGAATAACAATAATCACAGACATGAACCTCAACAGAATAACAATAATCACAGACATGAACCTCAACAGAGAATATAGATAAGAAAACAGAATCAGTATAACAATGAAAAATGCACACTTTCTCTACAATATAAACACAAGAAACGTGGTTGGTATGTTGATAGTGGCTACTCAAAGCACATGACAGGTGACGAGGACATGTTTCTAACCTTGAGAAAGGAAAGAGATGAACCAGTCTCCTTTGGAAACGATGACTCAACTAGAATCATTGGAAGAGGCATAGTCAGAATTGGAAACAAGGATACTAAGGCAGAAAATGTTATACTAGTGGAGGATATGAAACATAATCTTCTAAGTGTAAGTCAGATGTGTGACCAAGGTCACAAACTTGTATTTGATTCACAGAGGTTCGAGATAAGAAAATCATGTTCAGGCAGATTTGTTGCAACAACTGTAAGAACTTCAAGCAACATATATGCATTAAGTGAAATTGGAAATGAAAAGTGTTGACTAGGAAAGAAAGATGAAGTTTGGATATGGAAAAGAAGAATGGGTCACATAAACTTTGATAACCTTGTCAAAGTCAACAAAAAGGAAGCAATGAGAGAAATGCCCTAGATCACGAAGCCAACCAACACATTATGCAATCATTGTCAACAAGGAAAGCAAACAAAGACCAAATTCAAATCAAAGGAATACTCCACAACAAGACTGCTAGAAATTGTGCATACTAATTTAGTTGGACCAACTAGAACAAAGGGTTTAAAATGTGAGAAATATTTTATGTTATTGGTTGATGATTATACAAGGATGACTGCAATTTGTTTTCTCAGGAAGAAGTCAGAATCATTTGAAAATTTCAAGGTATACAAGGAAATGGTTGAAAATGAAATGGATTTAAAATCCAAATGTTTGAGATCTGATAATGGAGGAGAGTTTACTTCAAAGAAATTTATGGATTTTGTAACAACCCAAATCGTACGACTACAAGCGAAGCGGAAAGTGCAATTTTGTTTTTGTTTTTAGGCATTAAGGCAATGACGACAACAGTTGAACCACGCAACCTGACGACGAACACACACATGCAGATCATGCAACAAACAACTATGACTCCACGCACTAGCACAACGAGCAACTAGGCGAAACATGCATAAATCAACAAATAGAAACTACTACCCCCCCCTGACAAAAACGTGACAGTGCCTACAAGCTAAAGGACAACATCCACAATCTCGACACAACGGCCTCGACGACCAGTAAATAGAACCTCTATGGCATGCAAAACCAAAAGCATGAAGGCGTTACGACCCAAGTGCCAACAACAAACTTACAACGATCAACAACACCCACACGGAAAGCACAGACTTCAGCCAAGTTATCATTCGCCTCTATCCAATAGGGAGTGCCATGATCCCTTCACCATAAATCATGTCGTCCCCAACTGATAGGTGCGACGATAACCCTGGCACAACATAACCTATCTGGACCAAGGACTCAAGATAAATCCAATGCGCCAGGAGCAAAAATAACTGACAAGAAGACTACGCCTATACCCTCAAGCAATTGGTCGACAAGATGCAAGATGACATTATTCAAATAAAATTTGCGCAAGATATTACATGTATTCCCCAACAAACCAACCCATTATCTGTTAAGCAAGATTCCTAAATGCGAAGGAGTGAACTATTATCAAGTTACTATGGTCATAAATGTTATCATACGGTAAATTAAAACAAGTGCTTAACAAAATAAAAAAAACCGACTAACAATTATCTACTGACCATTAATAAGTGCGCTACTGATCGACGCTGCTTACAAAATAATCGACTTCGCAGTCTAAAATAACAAGTCTAAATTAATCAATATTAAAACTATATATAATCGTTGTGACACTAACAGAGCTAGTTCGAATGCATTGCTGGCATGCAATTAGCACTATTCACGAGTCTAATTAACCGTATTGACCAGTATAAATTAAACACTTAAACAATGTTAACAGGTCTAAATCAACAACATAAACAATATATAATAACATTGACAATATCAACAAGATTAACAATATTGACAAGTCTAAATTTCATCACTGACATGCAATTAACAATATTAACAATAAATATTAATCGTTGTTCATTAAAACACCACTGTTGTCTAATCAATGCATGAATCGTTGCCCAATGAATATCACAGGACAAAGAATCAATCGCTCACATAGCAACCGGTTATAAAAATAGAATTGCGGTCATAAAGTGTGGCTGTCAGCACAGTAATTTGCTACCCCTCAGGGACTCGCGACCCGTTACTAATTATCTGCATATAAATTGCTATCTAAAATCACATACTAAAGCAAAATTTAATGCTGAGAAGTATGGGTGTTGCCCAACCAAAAATTCGCACAGTAAAAACGCTAAAAATGTTGCCCAATACACACCAATACACTGTACCTACGCCCACCATTACACCACCTATACACAGTACATACACTGTACATTAACACTATAAATTATCAGCTACCATATGACTATATTTCGCTGTCTAAGAATGTTATCTTATAATCATAAATGAAAAGGTGGCTGTCATTAAATTCGCTGGTCTATAACCACTATTTTTAACGGGATTAATATTTATGAAGGAGATTAACAAGGAAATGATTAAAAATCGCTAACAATAGTCAAGGTATAACTCAGTCAAAGGCATAAGTAAAATGAAACGATTAGCATGGGTAAAACGTATTTCATATTCCCATTTTTATTTTAAAAAAAACTCAGTCCAAAAAGGCGGGCTTTATCCTAAAATTGTCGGGTTTAACATCGATGAGTGTTATCACTAAGTTTTATTGATAAAAATATAAAAATATCACTGAGTTTTATGAGTATCAATATAAAAATATAAATATCACTGAGTTAATATAAATATCACTGATTTTTATGAATATCGTTGAGTGTTATCATAAATTAAATAAAACACCGAGTTTTGTGAACATCACTGAGTGTTATCACCAAGTTTTATTGATAAAAATATAAAAATATCACTAAGTTTTATGAACATCGTTGATATTTATAAAAATATAAAAATATCACCAAGTTTTATGAATATCGCTGAGTGTTATGAATATCACCAAGTTTTATGAATATCGTTGAGTGTTATCGATTAAAATCGCAGTAAATATTTGCTCTCAATAAATAAGGAAATCATGCAAGTTCTCAATCAAAGAAGCAGGTAAATAAAACCGATGGTTGAAGGTTCGATCACAGTCTCCAATAGAAAGAAAAAAAAAAAAAAAGTTGTCATACAGTCAGTTACTGACAATAAATAAATCCAAATCACAGTCACGATTAGTAAAAAAAAAACACTTTCATTTATGGACAAACGTTGAGATCTCTCCATTCAAGAGCTGGGAACTGTCATGAAAATCACAGAGATGATATAAAAATGCAGAGGGTAATGAGTTGATCGCAGAGAGGAAAGATAACAATACTTAGAGGGTAATGAGCTGATCATAGAGAGGAAAGATAACAATACTCAGAGGTATTCAATCGCAAGAAGGCGTAAGACATTCAATCAACCGGGAACAATCAACAGGGGTAGACAACTGGGCAAAAACATCCTTCGCTCATCATCCACGCACAAAAAAGCAGGGCATTAGAATCTATAGGTTGCTATGCACCGAAGTGACGACCATCGATTCGGCTCCTGGATGACTGCTTAGGCGTGGACTGATGATCTAGTGATGAGGATGAGAGATAAAGCACAATATTTTCATCATAATCAATAAAACAAACCAAACAAACATAACAATCAGGGATCGGTTTCCAGGGAAATCAATTCAATGCAGCGAGCGTAAAGCTATGATGACTTTGAGTTCTCGATTAAAAACGCTGAGTAAAACACATTTTTTTGCACAATAGAAGTACAATAATGGAAGCGCAAGATCAATATTAATCTACCATGCAAAATAAAAGCATGCGTACCGTAGCCCAAGGTGACAGCTACGAGTCGTTGTCTCATGCACTCCATCCATCTCCCGCTTGCCGACTGATGTGACTTCACCGGTACCTCCCAGCCAACGCTAAGGGTAATATTATCCCCCCTTAGCCCCCCGAGCCGCAAAGGGACCACACACACTAAACCAAAGAACAACTAGCAACAAGCTCACCTCGCAAGGTCGAGCTACCACTCGTTACCTGAACTGGGTATCCCAACTCCCACAAGATAAGTCAGTATAGACAAAAATTCTACAGCGTAACGTTACGCATCAAATGAGATATCCATACTCCTCCTCCTCCATCTTTTTTACAGAGTTTCTAAATGATTTCTTTCCCAAATTCCCATTTAATTTATTTTTCATTAATTTAATTCAAAAAAACTCCCCCCGTACACATGTCACCCATCCCCCTAGTTGCACCAGAAATTAAATTCATTATTTATTTAATTACTCCTATTTCCCTCTCCCACCTAAAAGTAGTCTTAAAATCGCTCCTAGGTGTCCCCAAATTCCCTTACACATTTTCATGACTTAATCCCTTACTAAATTCCTAGTTGAGTTCGTATTTAGAAAGTTCTTAAAGGCAAGATTCCTTACTAAGTTAGTCATTCTGCTTTTTTTTTTCTTTATGTTTCTCTTTTTCTTTATGTTTCCCAGGCAAGATTCCTTACTAAGTTAGTCATTTTAAAAAAAAAAAATTCTTTATGTTTCCCCTTTTTCCCTTAGCTTCCAAATTCTTTTAAGTTTCCCTCTTTTCCCTTTTTATCTAAAACTCAAATTAGCAAGTGTAGAAAAATGACCTTTTACCCCTTTTTCTTTTTAATTAATAAATTTTAATTAGCATATGTAAAAAAACAATCATTTTTTTTTTCAAAAATTGATCCCCCAAAGTAATTTGATTTTAATAAATTAATTGAATTTCTTACCCCCTTCTCATCACATGTTTAAATATGATTATATTATTATTATTATTATTATTTTTACCACAAGTATCACTTCGACCTAGATTTTAATTTCCTAGGCTGGGAGACATTTTTATTAGGGAATTTTTTTTATTTTTTTTTAAATCTTACTTATCACGTCATTCATTTTAAGGCTGGCTAGGTTTATTCACTTACCCGTTGAAATTGTGATATGCCCTTTAGGACGCATTAGGTGCTCCAAGGGTGCCACTCTCATTTTTTTGTTTTCCTTACGCGACGTGCCCTTCAGGATGCACTACGTGCTCCAAGGGTGCCACTCACCTCTTTCCATTTTCCTTGTGCGACATGCCCTTCAGGATGCACTACGTGCTCCAAGGGTGCCACTCGCCTCTTGACTGACTTGGTAGACATAAAAAAACCCCAGAGTCAATACTCCGCCAGGTGATCTTGTGGGAGACTAAGGGACTCTAAGGAATAAGGCCCCTACCTTGTTGCGCTCCCCTTAGAATCTTCGTGAGCGACTGTCGCAGTCTACCCTCACGACATCGTGGGTATTCACGAACTAGGTAATCGTTAATCTACACTTCGAGCCATGGCGAGAGTGATAGTAGGTTGTGGCAGGGTTGTTTTCCACACCTCTCCCTCAACGTCTCTGGTTATTGTGCGTGACCCCTCTACTCCACATGTGAGTCTGGTCAGTAAGCTATTGTCAACCTGCATCATCAATGAATCAAGTCAGAAATAAAATCAATAATCATAACATCTAATAAGATGTGCATATGTCATATCAACAATAATCAAAACCCAATAGTCCACTCCCCGACTCGATCCAGAGTCCAAGGGGTTTCATCGATGCCTCTGCATCCTCGAGATCCAAAGTCCTGCACACTCAGGAGAACCCAGTCAATAGCACATGTCTATGTAAACACACAAAATAACATATCCAAAATGCCTCGTAATCCTAATCAGACGTCCAATAGTATAATAATCCGGATCACTTGCAAGCAAGTGTCCTCAAAGAATAAGTTCGCTCAGTGCACGCAAGAGCGGGATGTTACATACACCCCCTCTTGGTCTAAACTTCGTCCCGAAGTTTCACACTATATAATTGTTGAAATGATGTGTATCATAGTATCATAAGTCTATCTATCAAACAAAAATGGAAACTACTGACACATATCATATGCATCCTCCTAGGTTGCTGAGTGCGGACTATAGTTGTCCCACTAGACCTTAACCTGATGTATTGTTCGACATCGTAGTTGTCGAATCAAATGATCCAGGATGCGGATCGGCTCAGTCGTGAGCACCCCCTCATCTGATACATGCAAGGAACTCATATCAATAACATGTGTAGGATCACTAATATAATGTCTCAAAACATATACGTGAAAAACATCGTGCATACACCTCAAAGAATTATGCAAGGCTAGTCGATAGGCCACAGGCCCATTCCTCTCCAAAATATCGAAAGGTCCCACAAACCTGGGAGATATTTTATCTCCCTTTCCAAACTTGATCGAAATCTTATGTGGTTTTACCCGCAAGAAGACTCGATCGCCAACTTCGTAACTACGGTCGACACGACACGCATCAACATAACTCTTCTGTCGATCCTCCGCTTCTTTGATCCTTTGTATTATTGTTTGCATTTGATCTTCCATTTCTTGGATCACCTCAGGTCCCACCAGGACCTTATCCTCAAGTCGATTCCAACTCAAAGGCGTCTGACACGGTCGTTCATAAAGAAACTCGAAAGGCACCATCTTAATGGTGCTTTGGTAACTGTTGTTATAAGAGAATTCTACTAGTGGCAAGAATTCTTCCCAACGCTTCTGTTGGTCCATCACGTACATGCGCAACCAAGACTTGGCTTGTTCGTTCGGTCTGCCCGTCTGTCTCAGGGTGATACACAATACTAAAGTTAATTTGGGTTCCCAAGGCCTCTTGGAAACTAGTCCAAAATCGTCCTATAAACACCGATCCTCGATCATATATAATCTTCTTAGGCACGCCATGCAGCGTCACAATATCACCAATGAAAACTATAGCTATGTCAGGTGCTTGATACGTCGTACGCACATGAATAAAATGGGCACTCTTCGTCAGAGTGTCGACTACCACAAAAATCAATTTGTGTCTCCTTACTGTCAGTGGCAATCCAACAATGAAATCCATCAAAATAACCTCCCATTTCGATTCTGGAATAGCGTGTGGCTGTAGTAATCCTGCTGGATGTCTATGTTCAGCCTTTACCTGCTGACATTCTAGACATCTGGCCACATAGTTGACTATGTCTGCCTTCATTCCTTTCCAAAAGAATAAGGGTTTAAGGTCTTCCCTCATCTTCGTGACTCCCGGGTGAGCCATGTACACTGCTCTATGAGCCTCGTTTAAGATCAAACTCCTCAACTTGTCATTTGGTGGTACGTAAATCCGATTTTTAAACCTCATTAATCCATCTTCGTTAAACGTAAATCCTTCAAATCTTGGTACCATCATTGTGTTTTGTCCGATAAAATCCTTGAACTCTTTGTACCAATCATCATCGCGCTGTAAAGTTAGAATATTTTCACGTAGATTCGTCAGAAGCGGCAACACCAAAAATATGCTTGGTCTCCGACTTAATGCATCTGCCACTTGGTTCACTATTCCTTTTATGTAAGTAATCTTGAAGTCGTACTCGCTAAGCAGTTTCGACCAACGCCGTTGTTGTGTGTTTAGGTCGCTTTGCGTAAAGATGTGTTGTAGTCCACAGTGGTCCGTTTTTAGTTCAAATCTTCGTCCAACAAGGTAATGTCTCCAAACTCTCAAGGCATAAACAATGGCTAACAACTCCAAATCGTGCATCGCATAGTTCTCCTCATGCCTTCTCAATTTCCTCGATATGTAAGCGATCACTCGACTGTCTTGCATCAAGACTCCGCCTAAGCCTTCCTTGGATGCGTCGGTGCATACCAAGAAGTCCGCATCCATGTCAAGGACCTTTAGTATCGGTGTTGTTGTCAAAAGCTCCCTGAGCCTCTGAAATGCCTCCGCGCATTTCTCGATCCAAACAAACTTCTTGTTCTTCTTCTGCAATTCCGTGATCGGATTTGCTATCTTTGAAAATCCCTTGACGAACCTTCGATAATATCCTGCTAAACCCATGAAGCTACGCACTTCCAGAACATTCGTTGGTGTAGGCCATTCCATAATAGCCTCGACCTTTGCTGGATTCACAACAATACCTTCCCCAGAGATGACATGCCCTAAGTAGTGAATCTTTGATTGATAAAACGAGCATTTGGACAATTTCCCATACAATTTGTGCTCTCACAGACATTGTAGTACTAAGTGCAAGTGCTCATCATGCTCCTCCATCGTCTGAGAGTAAATCAAAATATCGTCAATGAATACTTGGACGAACTTGTCCAAGTACTCGCAGAACACCTCGTTCATTAAACTCATAAATACCCCTGGGGCATTTGTCAGTCCAAACGATAAAACTGTAAAATCGTAATGTCCAAACCTCGTCTTAAAAGCGGCCTTAGGGACATCATCCTCCTTGATCTGTAACTGGTGATACCCTGATCGCAAATCGATCTTTGAAAACACCGTCGCACCCTTCATCTGATCGAACAGATCATCAATCCTTGGAAATGGATACTGATTCTTGATCGTTGCCTTGTTCAATTGACGGTAGTCAATGCAAAGTCTCCATGACCCATCCTTCTTTCGTATGACAATAACAGGCGCACCCCATGGTGACACACTTGGACGTATAAGTCCTAGGTCTAGCAACTCCTTCAGTTGCATTCTCAACTCCTGTAACTTCGAGGTTGACATACGATAAGGCATTCTCACTATTGGTTCAGTCCCCGGTTTTAGGTCTATGGTAAATTCCAATTCCCTCTCCGGTGGCATCCCAGGTAACTCCTCCAGGAAGACATCCACAAACTCTCTCACCATAGGAAGGTGTTCTAGACCTTCCGCTACTCCCTTCTTGTTTAACGCAAGGATCACATAAATCTTACATCCCTTGCACATGATCTTCCGTAACTGCAAGGAAGAGATGAACCTCATGGAAATTCCCTAGTTCTGACCTACAATCACGCGTCTCTGTCCCTCATCATCAACCAAGCTCAACCGTTTTGTCTTATAGTTGAGTATCACCTCATGCGATTCCAACTAATCCATACCGATCACTACGTCATAAGATCCTAAAATCGTGACGTACATGTTGGACCTGTTGACAAACTCTCCCAGGTTAAGGGTACAACCTGTAACCTTTCCTCCAACCTTCTGTTTGGCTCCTGAATCCATCTCTACAAAGATAAACTCATCATGTTCGACTGCCTTTACCTTAATCCTTTTTAGTGCTGCACTAGAAATGAAACTCTCGGTAGCACCGAGATCTATCAAAATACTAAGGGTCTGGTCAACGACAGTACCTAACGTCTCGAGCACAGTCAACTGGTGATCTTCCTGGCAGTTATTCATTGTTGCATGTATCCGATGGGCCTTGCCCAAATCTCCCATGGTAGTGAGTCCAGCTGATCCAGATGCTCTAGTCCTCTCCACTGGGTAGTCGTGTGGTAGTGTGGCTCCCCACAAGTCCAACACCCCTTCTTCGGTCCAGTACTCCTGGAACCCGAAGTAGAAGATGATGGTCCACCGGCCTAGAATCCTAGTCTGTTTTGCTGAACAGGTCTAAAATGCTACTGTTGCGGTCGACGCTATTGCTAATGTTGTGGTCCCCGGTAAGGAGTCCACTGCTGAGGCATTGGTCGCCGAGGTGTAGTGAAAGTGGATCCTCTCTAGCAGCCATGATACCCTGGCGTCTGTCTAGTTGGTGTCTGATGTTGCTGTGCACCAGATGACACCTGCCTTGTTGGTTTCACTGGAGTCCTGCTCTGACCCCCGCTGATAAGACCCTCCTCTACTATGAGGGCCTTCTGGACGACATCATGCAAGATTCGCGGAATTAGAATCATAACCTTTGCACGAATGTTGACATTAAGGCCAAACAAGAACTTGTTGACCTTAAGTTTCTCGGTATTAAGGTGCGGAGCATACCGAAGCAACTCCATAAATCATGCCTCGTACTCGGGTACTGTACGACCACCCTGTCACAAGGCGTTGAACTCGTTCAGCTGACAGTCAACGAATTCCTCCGATAGGTACCTCTCTCGGAACCGTTCCTTGAACAGTTCCCACGACATGTCTTCGATGACCATGTTCAATTATGGCAGGAGCGTCTTCCACCATAGAAGAGCGCTCCCCTTTAGTTGAAAGACCGCCATGTGGACCTTCATGTTGGAGGTATAATCGCGAAGTGAAAATCACATCGCCATATTCTCCAACCATGCCTCGACGGCTACGCCATCCGGGGCACCAAATAAATCGGGAAATTTGACCTTCTCGAGTTCACGGTGAATGCTACTAGTATCGATTGGAGCGCGTGGTAGACCCTCAGGGGGTGCCGACGCCCTGGCCTCATCTCTGTCCAAACGACTGATCAATGCCTCAGACATCCACTAAAAGGACCTCATCATCCCAACCACATCACCCACCGCTATCTTCTCTTGCTTGACAACTTGTTCATCTCCCTAGGGGTTAGACCCCTCAGGCATGGATGCTACTGGAGGCGTCGTGCCTCCTCCCCTAGCACGCCGTCATCTGCCTCCGTGGTGTCCTCTAACGATGATTACCTACATGAATACAAGTCAACTTAATTAGCAACATTATAATCAAATATCACATCAACGAAAGTCATAGTGATCCCAAGTCGCAGGTTGAACCAGCTCTGATACCACATGTAACGACCCCAATCATACGACTACAAGTGAAGCGGAAAGTGCAATTTTTTGTTTTGTTTTTAGGTAGGCATGCAACGATGACAACAATTTAACCACAACTTGATGATGAACACACACACACAGATCAAGCAACAGACAACTATGACTCCACGCACTAGCACAACGAGCAACTGGGCGAAACATGTGTAAATCAGCAAATAGAAACTACTACTCGCCTGACACAAACATGAAAATTCCTACAAGATAAAGAACAACATCCACAATCCCAACACAACGACCTCGATGACCAGTAACTAGAACCTCTATGGTGCGCAAAACCAAACACATGAAAGGTGTTACGACCCAAGCACCAACAACAAACTTACACCGATCAACAACACCCACACGGAAAGAACAGACTCCGGCCAAGTTATCATTCGCCTCTATCCAATAGGGCGTGCCATGATCCCCTCATCAGGAATCATGCCGTCCCTAGGTGATAGGTGCGACGATAACCTTGGCGCAACATAACCTATCTGGACCAAGGACTCAATATAAATCCAATGCGCCAGGAGCTGAAATAACTAACAAGAAGACTACGCCTATTCCCTCAAGCAACGGGTCGACAAGACACACGATGACGTTATTCAAATAAAATTTGTGCAAGCTATTACACGACTTCGCTAACAAACCAACCCATTATCTGTTAAGTAAGATGCCTAAGTGCGAATGAGTGAACTATTATCAGGTTACTATGGTCATAAATGTTATCATACGGTAAATTAAAACAAGCGCTTAACAAAATTAAAAAAATTTGACTAACAATTACCTACTGACCATTAATAAGTGCACTACTGATCTACATTGCTTATAAAACAATCGACTTTGCGGTCTAAAATAGCAAGTCTAAATTAATCAATATTAAAACTATATATAATCACTGCCACACTAACAGAGCTAGTCCGAATGCATTGCTGGCATGCAATTAACACTATTCACAAGTCTAATCAACCGTATTGACTAGTCTAAATAAATCACTTAAACAATGTTAACAGGTCTAAATCAACAACATTAACAATATCTAATAACATTGACAATATCAACAAGATTAACAATATTGTCAAGTCTAAATTTCATCGTTGGCATGTAATTAACAATAAATATTAATCGATGTTCATTAAAACACCATTGTTGTCTAATCAATGCATGAATTGTTGCCCAGTGAATACCACAGGATAAAGAATCGATTGCTCACATAGCAACCGGTTATAAAAATAGAATTGCGGTCATAAAGTGTGGTTGTCAGCACAGTAATTTGCTACCCCTCAGGGACTCGCGAGCCGTTACTAGTTAGTTGCATATAAATCGCTATCTAAAATCACATATTAAAGAAAAATTTAATGCTGATAAGTATGGGTGTTGCCCAACCAAAAATTCGCACAGTAAAAACACTAAAAACGTCGCCCAATACACACCAATACACTGTACCTACGCCCACCATTACACCACCTATACAAAGTACATACGTTGTACATTAACACTATAAATTTTGACTGTAAAATATCAGCTACCATTTGACTATACTTCACTGTCTAAGAATGCTATCTTATAATCATAAATTAAAAGGTGGTTGTCATTAAATTCGCTGGTCTATAACCGTTGTTTTTAACATGATTAATATTTATGAAGGAGATTAGCAAGGAAATGATTAAAAATCACTAACAATAATCAAGGTAAAACTTAGTCAAAGGAATAAGTAAAACACAACGATTAGCATGGGTAAAACGCATTGCATATTCCCATTCTTATTAAATTCTTATTTAAAAAAAAACTAAGTCCAAAAAGACAAGCGTTATCCTAAAATTGTTGGGTTTAATATCGATGAGTGTTATCACTGAGTTTTATTGATAAAAATATAAAAATATCACTAGGTTTTATGAGTATGAATATAAAAATATAAATATCACTGAGTTAATATAAATAGCAGTAAGTTTTATGAATATCACTGAGTGTTATCATAAATTAATAAAAACACCGAGTTTTGTGAACATCGCTGAGTGTTATCACCGAGTTTTATTGATAAAAATATAAAAATATCACTGATTTTTATGAACATTGCTGATATTTATAAAAATATAAAAATATCACTGAGTTTTATGAATATCGCTGAGTATTATGAATATCACTAAGATTTATGAATATCGCTGAGTGTTATCAATTAAAATTGCAGTAAATATTTGTTCTCAATAAATAATGAAATCATGCAAGTTCTCGGTCAAAGAAGCAGGTAAATAAAAACGATGGTTGAAGGTTCGATCGCAGTCTCCAATAGAAAAAAAAGAGAGGTTGTCATATAGTTGGTTACTGACAATAAATAAATCCAAATCATAGTCACGATTAGTAAAAAAAAAACACTTTCATTCAATGGACAAATGTTGAGATCTCTCCATTCAAGCGTTGGGAACTGTCATGAAAATCGAAGAGATGATATAAAAACGCAGAGGGTAATGAGTTGAACGCAGAGAGGAAAGATAATAATACTCAGAGGTATTCAATCGTAAGAAGGCGCAAGACAATCAATCAACCAGGAACAATCAACAAGGGTAGACAGTTGGGCAAAAACATCCTTCACTCATCATCCACACACAGAAAAGCAGGGCATTAGAATCTATAGGTCGCTATGCACCGAAGTGACGATCGTCGATTCGGCTCCTGGCCGACTACTTAGGCGTGGAATGATGATTTAGGGATGAGAACGAGAGATAAAGCACAATATTTTCATCATAATCAATAAAACAAACAGAACAAACATAACAATCAAGGGTCGGTTGCCAGGGAAATCAATTCAATGTAGAGAGTGTAAAGTTATGATGACTTTAAGTTCTCGATTAAAAATGTTGAGTAAAACACATTTTTTTTACGCAATAGAAGTACAGTAATGGAAGCACAAGATCAATATTAATCTACCATGAAAAATAAAAGCATGCGTACTGTAGCCCAAGGTGACAGCTCCGAGTCATTGTCCCGTGTGCTCCGTCCAGCTCCCGCTTGTCGACCGATGTGACTTCACCGGTGCCTCCGAACCAACGCTAAGGGTAATCTTCTTCCCCCTTAGCCACCCGAGCCACAAAGGGGCCACGCACACTAAACCAAAGAACAACTAGCAACCAACTTGCCTCGCAAGGTCGAGCTACCACTCGTTACCCGAGTTGGGTATCCCAACTCCCACAAGATAAGTCAGTCAAGACAAAAATTTTGCAGCGTAACGTTATGCATCGAAGAAGAGATCCATACTCCTCCTCCTCCATCCTTTTTATAGAGTTTCTAAGTGATTTATTTTCCAAATTCCCATTTAATATATTTTTCATTAATTTAATTCAGAAAAACTCCCACCGTACACATGTCACCCATCCCCCTAGTTGCACTAGAAATTAAATTCATTATTTATTTAATTACTCCTATTTCCCTCTCCCACCTAAAAACATTCCTAAAATCGCTCCTAGGTGTCCCCATATTCCCTTACACATTTTCATGACTTACGCCCTTACTAAATTCCTAGTTGAGTTTGTATTTAGAAAGTTCTTAAAGGCAAGATTCCTTACTAAGTTAGTCATTCTGCTCTTTTTTTCCCTTATGATTCCCTTTTTCTTTATGTTTCCCCTTTTTCCCTTAGTTTCCAAATTCTTTTAAGTTTCCCTCTTTTCCCTTTTTATCTAAAACTCAAATTAGCAAGTGTAGAAAAATTACCTTTTACCCCTTTTTCTTTTTAATTAATAAATTTTAATAACATATGTAGAAAAACAATCATTTCTTTTTTTTCAAATATTGATCCCCCAAAGTAATTTGATTTTAATAAATTAATTGAATTTCTTACCCCCTTCTCGTCACATGTTTAAATATGATTATATTATTATTAATTTTTTTTTACCACAAGTATCACTTAGACCTAGATTTTAATTGCCTAGGCTGGGCAACATTTTTATTAGGGATTTTTTTTTATTTTTTTAAATCTTACTTATCATGTCATTCATTTTAAGTCCGACTAGGTTTATTCACTTACTCGTTGAAATTGTGACGTGCCCTTCAGGACGCACTAGGTGCTCCAAGGGTGCCACTCGCCTTTTTCTGTTTTCCTTGTGCGACGTGCCCTTCAGGACGCACTACGTGCTMTAAGGGTGTCACTCATCTCTTTCCATTTTCCTTGCGCGACGTGCCCTTTAGGACGCACTACATGCTCCAAGGGTGCCACTTGCCTCTTGACTGACTTGGTAGACATCGAAAACCCCTGGATTCAATACTTCTCCAGGTGATATTTTGGGAGACTAAGGGCCTCTAAGGAATAAGGCCCCTGCCTTATTGCACACCCCTTAGAATCATCGTGAGTGACTGTCACAGTCTGCCCCCACGACATCGTGGGTCTTCTCGAACTAGATAATCATTAACCTACAGTTCGAGCCACGACGGGAGTGCTAGTAGGTTGTGGCAGGGTTGTTGTCCACACCTCTCCGTCAACGTCTCTGGTTATCGTGCATAACCCCTCTAATCCACATGTGATTCTGGTCGACAAACTATCGTCAGCCTGCATCATCAAAAAATCATGTCAGAAATAAAATCAATCATCATAACATCTAATCAGATGTGCATATGTCATATCAACAATAATCAAAACCCAATAGTCCATTCCCTGACTCGATCTGGAGTCCAAGGGGTTTCATTGATGCCTCTGCATCCTCGAGGTCCAAAGTCCTACACACTCAGGAGAACCCAGTCAATAACACTTGTCTATGTAAACACACAAAATAACATATCCAAAATGCCTCATAATCCTAATCAGACATACAATAGTATAATAATCCGGATCACTTGCAAGCAAGTGTCCTCAAAGAATAAGTTCGCTCAGTGCGCACAAGAGTGGGATGTTACATATTTTTGCAGCAAGCATGGAATAAAAATACAATTCTCTATTGCTAGGAAACCTCAACAAAATGGAGTTGTCGAAAGGAAGAATATGAAAATACAATAAATGGCTCGAATAATGTTAATGGATTCTAAGTTGATAGATGTCTTTTAGGCACATGCAGTGCACACAATAGTTCACATTAAAAATAGAGTAATGCTCAGAAACAATAGTGATAAAAATCCCTATGAGCTATGGAAAGGAAGACCAGTGAATGTGAAGCACTTCAGAGTTTTTGGAAGCAAGTGCTACATCAAAAGAGAAGATGGCAGAATGGGAAACTTTGATTCTCGGGTGGACAAAGGCATACTTGTTGGGTACTCGAGTACACATAAAACATACAAATGTTTCAATCTAAGGCTCAACAAAGTTGTGGAAAGCATCAGTGTGATGGTTGATGAGATAGGTGGATGGAAAATAAATGAAGAAGAAAATGAGTCAGTGGAATAGGTTCAAGAAGAAGAAGCAAAGGATGAAGAAGTAGCAGAAGGGGAAGATGAAGAAGATTAGATAGAAGTGGAAGAGAAAGAACAACAAGTACCTCCAAAGAAACCCAACAAACAAATACAGAAGAATGATCCCTTAGATTAGATTATTGGGAACAAAGATGCAGGAGTTGAGACCAAAAGAAGAATTCATTCACCAGAACAACTGCACCTAGCACTCTTATCTTCGATTGAACCAAACGGTTTTGAAGAAACCAACAAGGATGAATTTTGAATAAAGGCCATGGATGAAGAGTTGAATCAGATAGAGAAGAATGACACTTGGGAATTGGTTCCAATACCAAGGTACATGAATGTGATCGACACAAAGTGGGTCTTTAGAAATAAATTGAATGAAGATGGATAGGTTACTAGGAACAAAGCTAGATTGATATGTAAAGGATACACATAGGTTGAAGGTATCGACTTTGAAGAGACGTTTGCCCCAGTTGCCAGAACAGAAGATATCAGATTGATCCTATCTTATGCATGCTCCAAGAATATTAAAGTGTATTAGATGGATGTGAAATCAACCTTTCTCAATGAGCACTAGAAGAATAAGTCTACATTGAGAAACCATAAGGATTTTAATTGTCAGAGAATGAAAATTTTGTTTGCAAGTTGAAGAAGGCCTTGTATGGTCTAAAATAGGGCCCCATAGCATGGTATTCTAGAATGGACAGATATCTACTACAACAAGGGTTCAGAAAAGGAAACACAAAGAACAACCTCTACATCAAGGTAACTCAAGATAGTATTTTATTAATTGAGGTTTATGTTGATGATATTATTTTTGGAAGTGATGATGACAAGTTGAGCCAGGAATTTGAAAAGGATATGCATAATGAATTTGAAATGTCATTACTTGGAGAAGTATCCTTCTTACTGGGTCTTTAGATATGTCAAAGCAACCAAGGCATTTTTATTTCTCAAACCAAATATATCAGAGAAATGCTAAAGAGGTCCGGAATGGAATATTGCAAATCATTCAATACTCCTATGCAAACCAGTTGCAAGTTAAGCAAAGATGATGATTCAAAGTCTTCAGATCAGAGGCAGTACAGGTCAATGATTGGCATCTTACTTTATGTGATAACATCCAAACCAGATGTAATGCAGGCAATTGGACATGTGGCACGATTTCAAGCAACACCAAAGGAATCACATGTTCTAGCAGTAAATAGGATATTCATATATCTCAAGGGTACATACGAGTTTGGATTATGGTACCCAAAAGGAAAGTATCTATCACTTATTTCCTACATAGATGCAGATTGGGAAGGTTGCATTAATGACCGAAGAAGTACAAGTGGAGCAATGTTCTACTTGGGTGAGTGTTTGGTATCTTGGCTAAGCAAGAAACAATCATCAATATCATTGTCTACATCCGAAGCAGAGTATATTGCAGTAGCAACATGTTGTACACAGGTCCTATGGATGAAACAAACTTTGACAGATATATAGGTTGAGTATAATGAGCCCATTCCAATATATTGCAATAATATAAGCACCATCAATATCTCTAAGAATCCATTGATGCACTCCAAGACGAAGTACATTCCAATTAAATATCACTTTCTAGGGGAACATGTTGTACAGAAGAACATCAAAGTTGAATATGTGGGCACAAAAGAACAAGTTGCAGGTATATTTACAAAACCACTTCCAAGGGAATCTTTTGAGTATATTCGACAATGACTCAGAGTAATTTCTACTCCAAAATGAATTCTTTTGAATGCTTGTCTTATATGTCTTATATTTACACGAGGAATCACTATAAAGAGGATAGTTCAGTTTGTGGGAGCAGGTTCAAGAAGAGTTCAGTCAGGGGGAGTAGCCCCAATGACAGTTTAGTTAGGGGGAGCAGCCTCGACGAGAAGTTAGCTTTGCCATTGATGTCAAAGGGGGAGAGATTCATCAAATACATGGATATAGAGTTGGAAGCTTGGAGAGAGAGCACACATGCATGTTTCCAGGGGGAGTGATGGTCATAGGGGGAGCATGAGTGATATGACTTCAGTGTTGCATCTGAGTGTTACCATCAATGCCAAAGAGGGGTATTGTTGATTAATTAGGTTGGTTTTCATTGATGTCAACCCTTGAAGCAAGTCCGGTAGAAAATTCTGGTATCCCCAACAGTATTGTTAAGGGACTTAAGTTTATTTTATGTATAATGTTACAAAGATTAGTATATTTGTAGGTAATAATACTCTAGATGGATAGTACATGTCATGCCATTTCCGGTGATATGTGGAACGTCACATAACTCTTCATGATTAGAGAGTTATGGCCTTGTGAAGTTGGAGAACCCTCATGAGTTATCTAAAAGCCCCTAGAAGGTCAAAGAAGTCAAATTATTCTAGAAATTCCTAGAGGAAGTTCACTAGTCAAAATGGGTGAAACTGGGAGTTAATCATGGGTTAAATTGTTGCGATAAGAACATAATTAAAAATAAATTATTTGCAACTAGAAGTGGAGAGTTTACTATTTGTGGATAAAGAGGTTATAAATGGACAAGTGGTTAGAAGTGGGTTAGCCCTAAAAGAAAGAAGTTGGGTTAAGTTGGTTAGAAGGTAACCCCCTGAGGAAGCTACATGGAAGTATAAATAAAAGAGCAAGGCTCTCGTATTAACACCTATTGAGCACATTGAATATCTATTATTGTGTAAGGTTTATTGTAGGTACTCATTGATACATATGAAGTTATGCAAGTCTGAGGTAACACAAAGGGTTGACGGTGAAAGTTTTGGAATGGCATAAATACCAAAAAAAAACCCTAGTTTTTTAGGTGTACGCGGGATGCAGTGGAAAAGGGTGCGTACGTACGTGGACTGACAGTATAACAGGGCACATACAATTGGGAAAAGCTATGAAAACTTGAGGAGATGAAGATGCCAAGTCTCTAGAGTCTAAAAGCAAGCTCCCAGGAAGGTTTACAATGATCAGGTACAACAGATCTATCTACATGTTTGAAGGTATGTTTTATTTCTATGTGTAGTTGGATATTGTTGTCTACATGAGATATGGTTATGGGGGTTTGAGGATTTTCCCTAGAGAGGTTATTGGTTGTATGGAACATACTGCATAAGCTAGATCTACAAAAATATAGTGCTGGTATATTTGATATTTATCATTGGTACATCTTGTTAGTGTTGAGGCACATCTTGTATTTCTTGGTATATGGTTGAGGGGTTTTGTGGTACATTGTTGAGACCTTGTAGTTGTGAACTGGTTGTGAAGATGTTGGTGTAGTGTGAGGCTGTATATCAGTGAGGGTTTGATGTTTAGTCCATGTGAGGGTTATTACACTTGTTCATGATTATACACACATGTATGGCACGTGACTAGAGAGATATAGATGCACTTGGTTAAGGGACATGTAAAATGATGTATGCACAGGGCACAACTACATATAAGACACAATGACATGTTGCAGGTTGATGTGACAGAAGCAACAAAGTGGTCGATGCTTCAGAAAAAGGTGAAACACCCTAGATTTTTTAAGGTGTACGCAAGTTGCAGTATAGACATGTCATGTACATATGCAGGCTGTAGTATAGACATGTCACGTACACACGCAAGCTACAACAAAGACAGGTCGTGTACGTGTTGGTTTTTGTTGGTACAAGCAGATTTCTAGTACATGATTGATTGTAGGTTTTTGGTACAGGTTGGTTACAGGTTGTTGACTCAAATTGGTACATGTTTACAATGGTTTATCTCACAGTGACAGTGTGGCAGTGGTTTCATCATTTGACACTTACATTTCAGGGCGACAGGACGGGGCAAGTATAGGTGGTTGTAGCCACCTTCCGGTTGTAGCTGAAGAACATAGGGGTTATAGCCTCCTTCTGGTTGTAGCCAGAGAATTGGGAAGTCAGAGCTTCCCCAAGGTTGTAGCCTGAAAATATAGGGGGTCGGAGCCTCCTTCCAGTTGCAGCTAGAGAACAAAGGAAGTTGGTTTTTCCAATGAATGTAATTCTTAAATACCTATAAGAAAAAACATTATGTGGTTTTCTACCACATTGGGTTTCCACATAAAAAATATTGGTGTATTGTGTATGTGTATGATTGTTCATTGTTCATGGTTTATTTATTCTACACTTGTTGAATGATAATGATATATTGATCATAAAGATAAATAACACTTGCATACTGTGGCTAAAAGGATTAAAAACTCTATTACTGATTAACCCCCCCTCTCAGTAATCCAACACCATGCTCATTTAGATTTGAAAAATCTTAGCTAAGGTTGGTGGATAATTCCCATGATCGTATGTCACCTAATTTAGGAATTCGATGCATGTTATGAAAAACCAAAGCAAGGGAAATGGGAAAAAATAAGGCCCAACTAAACAATTTGGAAATTAGTAATTGATGGTTATTATCTACAAATATTTCTGTATATTTCGATTACGAATACCTACTGACTAAATCTCTACACAGGAAAGAAGATATGTGATGATTCTTTTGATATAAAATCAAGAACCATGGCTTTTCCAGTGACACTGTTCTCTCTTCTATCTAAATTATCTTATATCTAAGAGAAATAAACCTTTTTTTCTTTATGTTTGGAAACATCTCAACTGCAATAATTATCAACCCTTACATTTATAAGGAGAAGATAAACCTTTATTCCTTGCAAGCCACCTAAAATGAGAACATATGTACATTGTCCTTGAGAAAATCCATCAATGCAACAACCATCAACTATGTCAATTCCATAGCATACATAAACTTATGGAAACTTAGTTTAGGAAGTTAAGAGTACAAATTCAATGGGATTTGATCTTCATTCCTCTTTCAAATCCATACTAGGAGGTGGAGTACAAATTCCACAGTTTTTAATACATTATACAAAATACGAAATCTAGTATCAATGAAGCCATAATTGGTCACATGAGTTTGGACCACCATCCATGTGTGAAATACATGAAGACAAGTAACTTGACATGTGATTTTAGCATGGATGTGTATTTACTCAAGCACTAACAAGGTGTACCTGAATCCAAACATTACCCGTGTATTATACAAGTTGGGATTATTAGGGATGCTAAATAAACAACCAAACCTTCCAAAGAGATCTGGAACCTTCATTGTTCATTGTTTATTGTTGAAACCCATGACTATTTTCTCTATCAATAGAATGTTCTTCATAATCTTAATTTTTAACTTCATATTACCTAACTAGCCTCCATCACATTGGTATGAGAAGTCTCTCTTTTTCAATTGAAATATATCATTGAATAATGCCATTAACAATGAGTCGTAGGTTTAAATATTGCCTCATAATTGAGACTCATATTAGCATTAACATGCTTCTCCAAGATGACATTGCACACTTCACATGAAGCTTTTAGACAAATCTACTAAATTAATCAAATGACAAGAACAATATCAGGATTTATAAAACTTACTTTGTATGCCTTTTGGACAATTCTTGATTTCTTCAAATCCATGATAAAACAAATTTATTAATATAACAATGTCAATCATACTATAAGAGACTTTTGGGCTTAGCTTATGCACTTTTGAAACAAATTTTTTGGTTGCTTTGTTTGACAAACATTGTGAATTGCAAGTTGATTGTTGTTTTGGTTGAAAGTTTAAATAACTTGAACAAAGTTTGAAAAATATTTTTGAAACTTGATTGTGACCCCACTTGCATCTACAAACCTATTACATGGATTAGATGCCCCATTCATGTTGATTATTGGTTGAATAAATACATTGGATATGTACAAATTATTATGGAACAAAATTGACTCACTAATTAGATTATTGAACATGTGCACTGACAACAGGTTAAGCCTTTTGATTGGCAATTCAGAGCTCTTCTGATTCTCCCTTGTTTCCTAATTTCCTGTTAATTCTCTTTGTGTATTGTTTGTGGGTGAACTGCTATAACATATATTTTATTGGGAAATTTAACATGTTATCAGAGCCAAGTTGGCTCCTAGAGGGGAAATTTTAATTATTGCCGAAAGAAAACTACGTTTTCATGGTCTGTCCAAGAGAAAGTTAGAGGCAAGAGAGGCCCAGGTCAAGGCTTGTTTCTGATTCAGAAATTATTGTGATGACAACCATGGATATCTCTACTGGAAACATGGCCAGAGCAGTGAATTTCTTTAATGGAAAACGGTTTTCCATGTGGATATGGCATTAAAGGGGAATGAAGTCCAAGTCTTCATTCTACTTGTTGAAATTATGCTTATACTAAGGGGGGGTGAATCAATATAAGATACTTTTTATTTTATTTAACCATTCATCAATCATTTATTAGCTGAGAAACAATAATCATTTATAAAATCAAATCACAATGCATAGTGTTTAACATGGAAACCCAATTGGGAGAAAACCATAAAACTTGTATTGATAAATTCATGTAGGCACCAACCTACTGTTACAATATTTGCAGGCATCAAATTATTGGAGACACCAATCCGCTCACCTGAAGACCAACGCAGTAGAACGTATAAGCACCAAACTATTGTTGCAATATTTGCAGGCACCAACTTGATGGAGACACCAATCCCCTCACTTGAGCACCAACTCAACAAAATATTGTGTAGGCACCAACCTAATGGAGACACCAATCTCCTGAGTTGAGAACCAACTCAATAAGTCCTGTATAAACACCAATCCAAGATATTCATACACAAAGTACTTCTGACTTCACCTACATGCTTCATACTTCAGACATAGCTTCAAACCCTAATCACATTTATCCTTCATGCCATAACGATCCTCATAACATCATTCCCAGAATATGATCCTAGATTGCAACATCACAACATTAAAACAACACACTTTACAACATCACAACGTTAAAACAACACACTTTGCGACATCATAGACCTTCAATCCTTCATAATGCAGCTTAAGAACAAGAAAACCTTGCAGACTTCTCTTGCACACCTTTAGATCCCAAAAAGACACCACAACTCCTTTAGCACACCTTAGATTTCTTTTGCACACTTCGGACTTGATCTCTTGCTTGGATGCTCTTCAAATGTTCACATCTATCCTATATTTATAGTATTTTTTTCCTCACTTTTAGGGCCGACCTGTAAAGATTAGCTAAGCCAACCTAAATTTTCTGGCTGGATTATCAAATAGAAAAATTCATATCTCCTCAAAGTTAAAGGGAATGTCATATACCATTTGAAAGGTCTCGGAATAAAATTTCCAACTATATAACCTATGCTCCCATTTGAGCTAGTTATATAGGGTGAAAATTTCTTCAAAGATAGGGTATCCAAACAGATCATCAAAAATCCAAAAACAATATTTCCAACAATCTCCCCCTTTATCATTGATGGCAACCCTTATTCAATTATGATACTTCCCATGTCTGCAACATTCCTTGTGTATGCAATTCTTCCTTTGTTTGCAACTCCTCCCTCTTTGACATCAATGGAGAAGGGTTTCTCCCCCTGAGCTCATGCTTCCCTTTACTGAATATATGAGAGAGGTATAACTCCCATACAACATTTTTCTCCTTTGACGTCATCAAGTATGTATACATCGCCTGAGGTTTAGTTTTCATTTTCCACTAATCTTCTTGAAGGTGATTTCCTTATCTCACATCCTTTAGAATGAAATGTGAGGTTGTAACCTTGATCGCGCATTTGAATAACACTTAGAATATTATGATTTAACCTTTCAACACGTAAGACAATATGTGTCTTAGTCTTTCCATTATCAAGACTAACAATACCTTTTTCCAACTATCCTTGCAGAAGCATTATCTCCAAAAGTAACACTGCCTCATTTTTCTTCCTTCAAGGTGGGAAACTTGGTCTGGTCCCTTATCATGTGTTTTGAACATCCACTATCAATGTACCATTGGTTCCCTTTATTTTGAGCATAAAGTGCAAGTCCACATTCTTCCTTCTTTGATTCTTCTTGCTCCCTTTTCCACACCCTGGTGTATTCTTCTCTATGCTTGGTAAGAACATCTTCTTCCTTGTTTTGTTTAGGAGGTCCTATGATGTTGCTTCTATAGTAATCTACTATGTGCCCATAGTTATTGCACTTACGCCATTCATTATTGTGATCACGTAGAGGAGAAAATGAATTGTAGTTTCTGTTAGCAAACCCATGAGAAATTCTAGTTTTGTTGCTCACATAATCATCCTTTGAGGTTTTGTTAGAACCTTTATGTCTATCTCCCACATGATCACTTCTTGCATAAGCTTTACAATCTAGTGCTTTATGACCAAAATTGTTGCAAGAAAAACAATATCTAAGAAAGAGATTTTGGTACCGGGTTGTGAAAGGTCTTCCTGGTGGAACAAATCTTTTAAACTCATTCTTGTTGTTCTTGTGAGAAGAATCAGGTCTCTATTGGTCATCATTTCCTTTCTTGTTGTTGCTTTTATTGTTGATGGAGCCTTTGAGAATATTAGCATATCTTTTAGGTTTTTCTTTATTTTCCTTTTATGATGGATTTGTGACCTTAATGCTTGCATCTCTCTCGGTGCTCTTTTGTTTATCGTCGTAGCCAAGGCATATCTTGATGAATGGTGATATTTGGCAACTGAGAATATTAACTAATATTTCAGTAATCTTTCCAAACTTCAATATTCTATTCAACTGGTCAATTGTTTTCTGTAGTTTTTTTCTTAAGGAAACGATTTTAGTCTCTAGCTTCTCGCAATTTTATTCATTTTCTTTCAGTTGGATTCTCACCACTTCTTCTATCATTTTTGTCCCTTCTAGTTGAGTCTTTAGGACGATAACTATATTCTTTGTTTCTTCAAGATCACGATCCTTCTTTTCATATTGCTCATGCTGCTTTATATTCTTTTCCCTGAGTCTGTCTATTTCTTCTAAGGCACCAACGAGTTCTACTTCAAGATTCACTTCCTCTGAATCTAGCTTTTATTTATGATTATCTTCATTTTCTTCATCATTATGTTTTGTTTCTATGGTTATGGAGAGAGATTCTTCCTCATCATCACTATGTTTATTCTCTTTGTATTTTCCAATTCCTCCGTTTAGATTTCTCACATAATGTGCTTCTTTTGTCTCTGATTCACTACAAGAACAATCACCATATCTCTCTTCGTAAATGTTTTGTAGCTTGTCCCAAATATGTTATTTACACTTCATTACCTTGACAGTTTTAGAATCTGATAGGACACTCAAGATGACATCTATTGCTTTTAAATTTTTTTCACTTGACTCCTTTCCATCTTCATCTGTATAACCTGTTGTGACTGATTCCCAAATACCAAACCTAAGGGCCTTCAAATATATCTCCATTCTTATACTCCATGATGCATAGTTTGTTCCATCGAACAAAGGAGCTATGTTTGTAGGGAGACCTTCCTCACAATCCATATGTGCTCGAGATATGCCTTCCAATGGTTAAGTTGTTTTTGAATGAACCTGCTATGATACCTATTGTTGAACTTATGCTTATAATGAGAGGGGGGGGTGAATCAATATAAGATATGTTTTACTTTATTTAACCATTCATCAATCATTAATTAGCTGAGAAACAATAATCACAAATAAACTCAAATCACAATGCACAAAGTTTAACATGGAAACCCAATTGGGAGAAAACCATAAACTTATATTTACTAATTCATGTAGGCACCAACCCATTGATACAATATTTGCAGGCACCAACTTGTTGGAGACACCAATCCCCTCAATTGAGCACCAAATCAACAACACCTGTAGGCACCAACCAAGTGGTGCAATATTTGTGGGCACCAACCCACTGGAGACACCAATCCCCTCACCTAAGCACCAACTCAACAAGATAATGTGTAGGCACCAACCTACTGGAGACACCAATATTCTCAGTTGAGCACCAACTCGACAAGTCCTATATAGACACCAATCCAATATCTTCATACACATAGTACCTTTGAATTACCTGCATGCTTCATACTTCAAACATAGCTTCAAAACCTAGTCACATTTAGCCTTCATGCCCTAGCAAGCCTCGTAGCATCCATCCCAGAATATGATCCCAGAGCACAAAATAAAAACATAAAAACAACACACTTTGAAATATCACAACGTTAAAACAATGCACTTTGCAGCATCACAGACCTTTAATCCTTCATAGCGCACCTTAAGAACGAGAAAACCTTAGGAAAACCTCTCAAACTTCTCTTGCACACCTTTAGATCCCAAAAATACACCCCAACTCCTTTAGCACACCTCAAATATCTTCTATGCACTTCAAACTGGATCTCTTGCTTGGATTCTCTTCAAATGTGCACATCTATCCTGTATTTATAGTATTTATGTCCTCACTTTCAGGGCTGACCTGTAAAGACTGGTTGAGTCAACCTAAATTTTCTGGTTGGGTTGTCGAACAAAAAAATTCATATCTCCTCATTCCTAGGGAGTTAGAGGGAACACCATATATCGTTGGCAAGGTCTCAGAATAAGTTTTCCAACCATATAACCTATACTCCTATTTGAGCTAGGTATCTAGGGTAAAAATTCCTTCAAAGATAGGGTATTCAAACAGATCATCAAAAATCCAAAAACAATCTTTCCAACAATCTCCATCTTGCAATATTTATCTTGGACATCTGTAGTCTCCCCATTTCTTTGAAATCAACGACAACAATATTTTCAACACCACCAACATAGATGGAGTTCAAGAGTGGCTTACACTTTTTGATCATATTCCGATGGACACCATCAATTAGAAGACCAACAAAGAGATGTGGGACAATTTAGTCCAAAATATAACAAGACAATCTCAGGGGTAATGCGCCTCCATGCAAAGTTTTTTTGAGATGGAGTATGTGGAGGGAAATAATACAAGTAATCACGTATTTTCACTCAAATATTTATTTTCCCAATTTTTTGTTGTTGGGGTTGAGCATGATGTTCTAGAATCCCAACAAGTCTTGATTTTATTGAATTCATTGCAACCATATTTTATTCTTCGCAAACAATCTCGCTGAACAAAGAATAAATCTCAATATTTATCCCTATTTGGCGATTTAACTAATGGGTATATTACAACAACCCTTGCACACAAAGGAATTTGCTTCCCCTACTCTCTCAACTAGCATTGGTTCTGCTCTAGAGAGAACCAATTTCATTATCCAAGTAAGCACAAGCACTACCCCTTATCATAGGTGGTATGGCCTTTCCAATGATGAATATTGTACCTTGTAATCCAAAACTTCCTAGGATCCCCTTGCTAAACAAAAACAACGAATCAAAGAACTACCCCAAGGAATAGCTAGAGGAACTTGACATCCACTATCACAATTCCTCCAACCCTTCATGTGTCCCCATTACTAAGAATTACACTGATCTTGAGAGATAAGCACTCTTCACTCACACATTCCACATCATGACAAGTTGTGAACAACTCCTCATGACAATGGAAACCAAAAACACTCAATTTCTCAACAATTGGTCAACTCACTCCAACTCCCTACCGCATCGCACCCACAACCATATCAATACCTTTCACATGCAATTGTTCTACCATTTTTTCCATTGAATCTTTTATTGATACAATGAATTGTGATGTTACAACACTAGATTGTTATAACATGCTTCTTGGCATTATCTCCTTGCTACTCACAATAATACAATTAGTGTACCATGTGTATATTGCAGTAATATCCCTGCTACTCACATGATTGAATCTCTTAGGTTTTCTATTCTTATATGCGAGTTTTTGCATTGTTGTTTTGTGCCGATACCAGTGCAGATACCAACTTATTACATATTGTAGGAAAATATTTGAGCATCTGACAAAATTGAAGTTATGAATATGCAAAAAAAATCACGTTGAAAAGAACAAAAAGAAACATCTAAATTCCTATTTTGTTGAGTAAGTAACCTTCAGAAAAGCATAAAGTGAAGATGGGAAAATCAATGCCCCTGTAATGGGTTCAAGGCTCTTGAGAGCAACACCTGCAAAAAAACAATTTTAGAAAGTTACTATATATTATAAAACAAGGCAATGGTTGTTCTATATAGAAACACTCCACCACAAGAAATAAGAAAATTTGCATCAATAGAGCCAACAAGGAAAAGGAAAGGATTTATAATGATGTCCATAAATAGACGAAATCAATCAAAGTGATGAATTTGTCCATGCATCTCCATATAAAAAAGGGTACATAAGGCATCTCCAATATCTTAAAAAAGAATCTAAACAATAGTCGTCAAATAGGATACAAGTATAAATCAACACGGTTTAGATAGTTGTAGAGGATCATTCTTTCTTGCATCTACAACAAATGGTAATTCAACAACTAGTCCTATGTTTTTTCGTCACAATGTCAGCTCTCGAATGTCTCCCCCTTGTAGTCTAAAGATCAAGTCACGAGTCATGTGGGTTGCTTCAATATGACTTCTCTTCTCACCCATAAAGTTTAAGCTTCTAACACAAGATGCTATTGTGGCCAACTTTAGCAACCTAGGTATCTTGGACACCTTTTGACATAGTCTCAACATGGATATTTATCCTATGCCATAGTGATTTAAATATCAGACAACTACAGGTAACTACCATTATCTAGCAACTAGGTCAAATGATGTAACTGGTTTGAACCTCACTACACCCATCCATATACACAATGCATTTCCTCTTTTATTACCCTAGGGTCTTTTTTATTTGTGGTTCATGATATCACACATCATAAGACACAACAAAGAAATAGTGCTTAAAATATTTGTTAAACCATCAATATATCACATCATAGACAATAAACATGCATGGAAAATGAAACACATCAAAGTTCTACAACATCATTGTAAAATACCCATAATTTAAAATACATCTCAATCTTTAATATTCAACTGCTTGCTAGACTTATTATCTGACAGGGAAAAATAAAGGATGAGATAAGGCATCTCATGTTAAAATTCAATATCGTTCGTTGCACAAAATTTTAAAAAATATATTCAATAATTAGAATATATGTTCTTGTCCCCTACACAGTTATAGCGAACAAGTTACTGGGTTTTAGGCACTGTCAGACCTATTCTTGTTCCCCTACACAATTATACAAGTTTTTTTTTTTTTTTTTTTAAGTTCTAACATCCAAAAACCCCAACTTGCCTCTCATGACCTACTTTTGAATAAATAAGCCAATGATCAAATAGTTCATATGATCACCATGTATGTAGATTCCACATGATGGTTCATGCAGATGGATTCCAAAAACATCTACAATTTTATAAGTGAAATTCTGAGTTCCACGTTTTTGAAGCATTGGACTCATCCTAATTGTGTAAAACATGTTACTATGACAAGTTATTTGTCCACTTAGAGTTGGACTCTCCTTTCAGACTTGGTGATCCAGATTATTTTCGGCACGAAATGAGAGCGGAGATATAATAAAGAAATGCACAGAGATATCGCGGATATCCAATAATATAACAGAAATGTATCGGAGATGCAACCATAAACACCGAGGTACAATAATACATGATTCTATTAATGAAATAAATGTACAGAGACTGTAAAAATACATAGTGAAAGACTCGCTAGAATGGTGGCAACTTATCTCTGAGAAGAGATGTGACGGCTACTCGCATTCGCAAGAAGATGATTACAATGAGGCTCTGAAGGACTTTATACAATAAATATGAATGCCAAAAACCCTAGACATCCAAAAACCTAACCCTAACATATGAAGTGCCAAAAGTCATGTTGGCCCCGTTAGGGTAAGTTAGTACATCAACTTCTCGGGGTTGTAACTTTTGCATACGATCTCTGTTTTAGGTGTATGATAGCCCGTTGGAAAGGTATTGTCAAGGAGATTCATTTTGGGGGCTCAAATGTGCCTTTGGATATCATTGAGAAGCTCGATCCCAAAAAACCTTCATTTAGGCCCTCAAAATGGCCCTGAAAGTTAAAACTACTAAAAATAGTAAATTGCCAAAATTGCCAGAAAATTGTTTTGAGCCAGTTGGAAAAGGCGGGTGGCCACCGATATCCACCTGGATCACTTGGGTACATTTAGATTATCTATTTGTAATAGTATGCAAACAAAAGATTGATATTGTCTCCACTTTTCTACAAAGTCTGCTAAATGAGTGATCTATGAAGCTAGCATAAACATCCAAGGCATGGACCACATCCTTCTTGTTGGAAGGAATACAATAATTCTCAACTAACAAAAAATACCACTTGTGCACTTGTCATCTAAGTTTGACAGTATATCTAACATAACATTCCTTATAACCAATCAACAAGACTAAAAGTGATAGTTGATTCAAAGCTATAGCCATTTTTTTTCTTTAGAAACGTTCTTGTTTTAAGTGAACAATACAATTTCCCAAGTGTCTTCTCATCACCACGAATCTACTGCATAAGTTTTTGTACATACCAACAAAAAAAACTGCAACAACTGAGCTGGAATGTGTAATCAAAATTGACTGTTTAAGTAGTAATATGTGGAACAACCTTGTGGGTCTATTCTGATTTTAGACAACGGTCTTATTTTGGGTCGAAATTTCACAAACACTAATGGGTTTTCTCTAAAACATTAGTGTGATGCAACCAAATTTGTTGTTATAACATTTAACATATATAACTTAACAATGTTTTAACTGGATGTCAAATCAATACACCTTTTTGTGGAACACTTGGATTGACTAGGTAAATATTGGTTCTTTCAAATACTTTAAAATATTCTCTAAGGTATGTTGTTCATATGCCTATGCAATGATAGATGCCTAGACATATATAACTCAGGTGCAATTATTCTTTTTCGACCCATTTTATCCATCTATTGACTTTAAAATCTCTTGGTTCTTCCTCCCATTTGAGATATTGAAACAAGGCACCCAGACCATGGCTTGTGTTTGACACTTTCACCCACCCATGACTTTGAAGGCACTAGCAGCCATGGTTTAATATCACACCTTGTTTTTTTCTTGATGATGGAGATGTATCGATAACATGGATTTTTTTTCATGAATCGATAGTTGTATGTTTTGTGGTATGGAACCAATGAGTTGGGAATGCTTTTAAAAATTATATAATGGTGGAAATCGACTTCTTGGCCTTGCGTTGGGGGTCATGAAAGGTTATATTTGCAAGTTTGCAATGCATAACTCTGTGGTGACTGTTGGGTTGTGGATATGACAGTCTTGAGCATATTGATCCTTCACATATGCCTGTTGTTATAGATTGTGGGACCCATGAGATCCCATAGTGCATGGCTGGTTGTATCCTAATCTTATGTGTTTATAGATCTTCCTCATGATCTTGTCAAGCTTGCATATTTGAATAGTTACCCAAATGAAACACAGCCTGCATGTTTAATCGGCATATTTTATGAGAATATTGTTTCATGTAGCATTTATTAGAGAAACCATGAACTTTATATATGAATTTCATAGCAAATTTGAGGTAGCTTTTCAAGGGATATTATATTGAATCGGAATGTACATGATAGCATTCTTTATTGTATAGGAAATATACACACCCTATGAGCCTAGCATCCTGGTTTATGGCCCCTTGAATTTGCATTTCTAAGTTTCAAGAAAGCAATACCTTGTAGCTTGGCATCTCTGAACAAGAATATAAGTATGCTTACACTAAATCTGTATGCCATATTATGAGGACAATAAGTGAATTAGAGTGATATTTATGCCATGGACATTTTACTTTAGCACACAAATAATATTGTCCAAAGTTTGAAGATGTTGAATATTACATTTGGAACATGAGCATGTGTGATGTTTTTCAAGTGGCTAACCAACAAGATATCTCTCTTATGAAATTACAAATGCTAACTATGGAAAATATCTAAGATAAGTGCAAATTTTATTTCTGAGTTGATAAAGAATCCTAGGTTATTGTTTTGAGTACCCTGCATTCTCCTCACTCTTGGTCTTGAGATGGAGCTTAGTCATCTACATACAAACAACACCCTCCTCAATCAAATATATTGTTCTCACTGCCAAAGAACCAAGTGATCATCAAATAAAGTCTTGCAAAGTTGAAGAGAAATTGATATGTTCCAGATGTTAAGATTTAGCAATTGTATATCAAAATGGAGTCCATTACTCACTTCTTCTCCAACTAAAGTTACTCCAGAAATAGCTTTGTTGTGAAAAGGGAACAACATATGACTCAAGATAGAATCCTTTAAACTCAGATCACTATACATGGGTTAGTTCCAACGAGTTTTAAACCCTCCATTTGCACTTTCATTTCATTCCTCTGCCCAGTTTTGTTGAGTATCATTGTTGAGAATACTTTGAATCTCAATGCAACATTTTGGTTCCTATTTAGAATCTGGAGGATATAGAGGACTCGGTGCTCTTGATTAAATGCCAATCCCATACCCTCATCCATGATAGTTTCTGATGTAATAAGTTTTTCCTTTCTACTCATTTTCAAGTCATTTGGATCTCCCAAAAGGGAAGTTACGCACAGTTGGTTGAGGCCACGAATATCTATACATAAGATCATCCACTTAGCCCATAATAGTTTCAAAATGAGATCTTGGAATACAATGCAATGCATTTGTATTTCCGTTCCTTGACAAATTTCATCTATAGAACAATGTTTTTTATTTGTAGATTGGAACAAAATGACCACATTTCAAACCTTTCTATCAAAAGACTCACCTCAAAGATACTAGGAATATTACTTCTTTGCAACAACATCATGCCCGCACTAATCCTATTCCATTATACAACACGTTCATGGGTTCAGGTGAAACTTTCAATGCAAATAAGACACCAAATATAACTTAAGTCACAAACGTAGAGGACTTTTAGAAAACAAAAATAGATTCCATAGAAGGCACTTCTTAAGAGAGAGTCAAGGATCATGTGAAGGTTCTAAATTTTATTTCATTTGTCTTCCTCTTACAAACGATTTTGGTCTTTCCAGACAACAATGGTGTTATTTGTGGAAACAAAGTTGTTAAGATATTTAGACACTTAGGAGTTAGTTAAGATCTACTTGGTCTAATGTGTCGTTAGGTAAAAGTGTGTTTCTTTAATATACATTAGTATGCATTTGTAGTTAGGAAATCCAACGGTCACGATATGTTGCGAACATAGAGTGATCTGACAATTCATATTCTCCTTGATCTTAATGACTACATTGATCCATGGCTTAACACCCGATTGGTCCATGATCTTTGTTTAAAGAGCATGGAGGGTTATTTGTCGATGATCGATTGTGAGAAAATCTCTTGTAAATATCTCTGTAATCTTTTTCTTTTGCATTAATAAATTGTTCCAAGTGGCCATGTTGGTTGGGGCTGTGGATGTTTCCCTGTAGGGGTTTTACCATGTCAAAATATCGGTGTGTTGATCTTTGATATGGTTATGTGAGTGGTTACTAAAGGTGTTCGTCCTCTGTTGGAATGCTTGTGTTGTCGAACATGGTATCAGAGCTTGTTTAAAGACTCGCTCTCGTTGTAGATCGAGATCGTGAATCCAAGTTGTCCCATCTTTGGTTTCTGTCATTTCCATACATTTATAGGTTGAGAGGACAATTAAATTGCATCTGGAGTGTTCGTTTCAGTCAGGAACACTTTTCGTTTCACTTGAAAAGGTTTATGTTTTCCCAAGATACGACCATTTCAGTCACATCTAGAGGTATAAAGCCCGGATATGTCATTTTTAAATTTTTGCAGAGTATTATTTCGGTTTTCAGTTTTTTTTTTCCAGGTTGCTACTCTTTTGGATCTAGGTATGCTCTTTTCCCCGCGCCTTGTGCGATCTCAAAAAATAACAATCAAAATCAAAATCGGAAAATGGTGCATTTTTCGAGTAAGCTAACCGAGATCTAACCCTTCTTGTCATCGATAAGCAAAAAAAATTTCTGGTGAAAAGAGTTTTTTTTTAGCACGCGCCCCAAGGATGTCTTCAACAACAACAATCCCAATCTATTTTTTGTTACTAGGTATTTTGTTCAATTCTATTTTTTGTTACTTTTTTTGAAAAAGTTCATGCATCCATTGTAAAGTGTATTTCACTTTAAGTATAAAAGTGAATCACTATAAGTAGCTTTAATATTTTGTTTTAGAGTTATTTATTTTGCATGCAACTTTCAATTATAAAGTAACTTTATTGTAAAAGTGATCCCCACTTATTTTTATAAAAATGGGTCACTTTATAAAACAACTTATTTGTAAAAGTGAGGGCATAACTTTCACATCCGAAATTCGTTTTCAGTGTCATTTATTTTTTAAAACTGCCTAATTTTTCGAGATCTTTCCATCCAGATCATCAGTTTCAGCTTTTAAATCCATATTATTTGCATATTTAATATGGCTTCTTCCAATGATATTTTGTTTACCAACACCAATTACTTCCAATGGAAATCTCACATGGAGGATTTATTAAGAAGTAAAGGCTTGCACTAGATTACCTTGGAAAAGGAAAATGAACCCACTGATGATGAAAAGAAAGTCAAATGGGCTAATAGGAATGACTAAGTACGTGGACTAATCAGAATGTCCATCTCTCCTGATTTAAGGTTCCACCTTCAAGAAATTGATGACCCTGAATCTATGTTTGATAAACACAATATTATTCAAGTACCTCAGTTAGAAAATCATATATTGACTTTAAGTCCAAATGATTTTTCCTGCATTGAAAACTATCTATCTAAGTTTAAAACACTTAGAATTTTATGTGAAGAGTGTAACATAAAGTTAGAAAAAGAGCGTTACATCTATATTATTCTTCCTAAGTTATGTAGTGCATATTTTGTGTTTGTATCTACCTTTTATGCCATGAGAGAGGCTCTAGGGAAAGCTTATCAAAAACCCACTCTTGAGTCATTTTGTCATGCTTTGATTAGAAAGCAAGATAAGCGTGTACAACTTGGAGTGATCAGTACTGCAGGTACCTCCAACAAAGCCTTAGTAGCCCAACAGAAAGATAAACCGAAGAATCCCAAGAAGCAACATCCTCGCCACAACAGCAAGCAAAACACGGGTCCCAAACCCACTCAAACAACTTCAACTCCTAATGGTTATAAAGGAGCAAAATCTAAAAATAAGAAGACTGACAGACACTGCAACTTTTGTGGGAAATATGGTGACCAAGATGAGTCCAAATGTTTCAAGAAGATAGCACCTTTAGAAACAACGATGAAGAAGCACAACATCAGTATTGATTCTACTTCTTCTTCTCATGGACATGCACTTTCTGCATTTGGTTTCTCCTTCAATGCAACTTCTACTTCTTCTGATGAGTGACTTATTGATTCTAGAGCATCTTATCATATGGCTAAGGAGAAAGCCATATTTTCTACTCTAAATGAATGTAACACCAAGAAAATATTTGTTGGTGATGATAGATCTCTTAGTGTTGTAGGATCTGGAACAATTCGGATAGATAATGGTCATTTCAATGATGTATTATGTGTTCCAAGTATTTCCTGTAACCTTCTATCAGTATATCAAATCGATCATTCAGGTGAAGGTAAAATCGTAGAGTTTTCACCTCACCAAGTTGTAATCAAGGATCTAAAAGATCCTCAGCATGTTCTTGCAACTGGAATTGTTGATGATATTACCAGGTTGTACAATTTTGACAACTTTGGGTCATCATCTTTTCCATCAATTTTTGTTTCTCATAGAGATGACTTCAACAAAATTTGGCATGAGCGGTTTGGTCATCTAAACTATTGCTCATTGCAACAACTATGTAATCAATAAATGGTGAATGGTCTTCCTCTTGTTTCATGCAGAGATGGTGTTTGTGTCGGTTGTGTTCTCGACAAACATCATCGGGACTGTTTTGACAAATGTGCCTCTTGGCATGCCTCAGGCCCTTTGCAGCTTGTTCATAGTGACTTGTGTGGTCCACTCTCTTCTCCTTCTTTTTCTGGGTGCAAGTATTTCTTAACTTTCATTGATAACTTTTCCATATGTACTTGGGTTTACTTCTTAAAACTTAAGAGTAAAGTTTTTGACAAGTTTATACCCTACAAGGCCCCTGCACAAAAGCAATTTGGACATCAAATTCAAAGGATAGGAACAGATAATGGAGGTGAATATGTGAACAATAATTTTACAAGTTATTGCGCTACACAAGGCATCCAAATGAAACACACTGTTCCATATACACCACAACAAAATGGTGTTTTTGAGAGAAAAAACCGCACTTTAAAAGAAATGGCTAATTGCATGATCCAATCTGAGGGATTAAGTCTAAAGTATTGGGCGAAAGCCATCAACTGTGCAAATTACATAGTAAATCACACTCCCACAAAGGCTCTTAAAAATATAACACCAGAAGAAGCATGGACTAAAATTAAACCAAATGTAAGTCACTTTCGTGTATTTGGTAGTATAGCATGGGCTCACATTCCTGATGAGAAAAGGAAAGCATTGCAGCCTAAAAGTGAGAGGTGTATATTTGTTGGTTATTTAGAAGATGTCAAAGGTTACATACTTCTTCAACCATATTGTAATGAAATTATTATTAGAAGAGATGTTAAAATTGATGAAAATCTCTTGGCATGAGAGCCTAATTAAGCGATTATGCCTTCTTCAACCTGCGATCCATTTCGGTGTTCGTGCCTTCTTCTGTTCCTATTCTGGTTTCTTCTTCAAATGATGACAGTGAGGATGAAAATCCACCTCCACCAACTCACCTTCATCCAGATGAGTCCATTGAACCTGAACCAACACCAACACCACTGCTTCCTAGATGGGTCCGTTCAACAAAAGAAACAATTAGTGATCTTGTTGGTGATCCTTCAGATCAACGTCGGACACGTTCACAGTTCCAACGAGCCTCTTCTCGTTTGGCTCAAGTTTCAGAGATTCATGATCCAGAGACATTTGCAGAAGCTTCAGGTTATCAAGATTGGGATTCAACAATGAATGAAGAGTATCATTCTTTAATGGAAAACGATACTTGGGATCTTGTACCTCTTCCAAAAGGAAGAAAACTTGTCAGATGTAAATGGGTCTACAGAACTAAGTCTGCATTCGATGGAAGTGTTGAAAGGCACACGACTCGATTAGTTGCCAAATGATTTTCCAAAGTTGAAGGAATTGACTATAATGAAACCTTTGCCCCTGTAGCCAAAATGAATTCCATCCACCTTGTTCTTGCCCTTAGTGCCTCACATAAATGGGAGGTCCATCAGATGGATGTTAAATCTGCCTTCTTGCATGGAGATTTGTAAGAAGAAATCTACATGGAACAACCTCCTGGCTATGTTCAGAATGACTCTAGCCTTGTTTGTTTCCTTAATAAATCTCTTTATGGTCTTAAGCATGCCATAATGGAAAACTTTCTTATTGACATCGGATTTTCTAGATGCCATTTTGATCCCAATGTCTACACCAAGAAAGCAGGAAGCCATCTCATAATCCTTGTCCTTTATGTTGATGATCTTATCCTTACTGGTAGTGACTCAAAACTTTTAAACCATGTGAAAACCAACCTTAAGAAGAAATTTGAAATGACAGACTTAAGCTTTTTGCACTATTTCCTTGGCCTCCAAGTTTTGTAAACCAATGAAGAATTTTTTCTTTTCTAGTCTAAGTATGCTTGTGAAATTTTTCGTCGCTTCCACATGGAAGATTGTAAACCAACCCCTTCTCCCTTCCACTCTGGAGTCAAGCTTGCTGCCACCCATACTTCTCCTTAATTCGATGCCACTTTGTACCATCAGTTAGTTGGTAGCCTCTTATACTTGACTCATATTCGTCCTGATCTTTCCTTTGTTGTTGGTCTTGTTGCCCGATATATGAAAACACCCCATGAAAGCCATTGGAAAGCAGCTAAAAGGATACTTTGGTATGTCTATGATACAATTCAGTTCGAGATACATTATATTTCAAGGAGGACTCCTTTATTGGTTGGTTTCACTGATTCAGATTGGGTCGGCGACCCTCATAATCGAAAGTCTACTGCGGGTTATGTTTTCAGCCTTGGATTAGGACCTGTCACTTGGGCCTATAAGAAACAACATGTTATTGCACTTTCTTCAGTAGAAGCAGAGTACCAAGTAGTGGTAAATGCAAGTCATGAAGCCTTGTGTCTTCAACAGATCCTTTAAAAGTTTGGATTCTAGCAACAACATCCGACTAGTCTTTGGTGCGACAATCAAAGTCACTGCCATCAAGCTCACCAAAGACCTAGTTCAACATCAATGCAACAAACACATCGAGCTACACATGCACTTCATCATAAATCTCATTCATGATCAAGTTATTGAAGTGCTCTTTTTCCCTACAGAAGATCAAGTTGCAGACATTTTCACAAATTCTCTTACAAAAGCGAAGTTTTTCAAACTTCGATCTATGTTAGGCGTCCATAAAGTTGTCATTAAGGGGGGATAGACTCTAATGCCTCCTTCCTTCTTCATTGTGTCACTATTATAAATCCTTCAATCCTATCCCAAGTTGTTCTTAAGGGGGGGTGTTAGGATATTTAGACACTTAGGAGTTAGTTAAGATCTACTTGGTTTAATGTGTCGTTAGGTAAAAGTGTGTTTCTTAGTGTGTTTCTTTAGTATGCATTTGTAGTTAGGAACTACGACGGTCACGATATGTTCCCAACATAGAGTGATCTAACGGTTCATATTCTCCTCTATCTTAATGGCTACATTGATCTGTGGCTTAACACCTGCTTGCTCCATGATCTCTATTTAAAGAGCATGGAGGGTCATTTGTCGATGATCGATTGTGAGAAACTCTCTTGTAAATCTATTTGTAATATTTTTCTTTTGCATTAATAAATTGCTCCATTAAATTGCTCAAAGTGGCCACATTGGCTGGGACCATGGATGTTTCCCCGTAGGGTTTTTACCACGTCAAAATATCGATATGTTGATCTTTGATCTGGTTATGTGAGTGGTTACTGAAGGTGTTCGTCCTCTGTTGAAATACATGTGTTGTCGAACAAAAGTTCATCTGTAAAGCTCGTTAACTTCTTGCATTTAAACCAAAATGGTTAGCAATAAAGTGTAGGCCTTGAGTAACTACTTTCATTTTTTTTAAACATACAAGTTGTTTGATATCTTTTTGAAAATCGTCCAGCTGGGAGTCCATCTTACACCTGGTGGAAAATAGTTTCCAATGATTTTTCTCATCTCAATGTTCTAAGGGAATCATGAAATGAACCATTGTTACCATATTCTTTTCCACAATATCAAATTGTTAAAAATTGGAAGATTGATTATACCTCCAGATCAAGTTCTACTTTTCCTGAGAACTAGACTTAATTGAAATGGAGTGGTAAAGAACCAATGTTGAGAAGGATGGGATAAGTACTGAAAAATCATGTTGTCTTGTTAGAATTGTGGATAATGAGTTGTCCCTCAAATGAGCGAAGAGGTAAACTTCATGTAAACCATGACTAAAAATCGATGGTCGAGATCTTCTTAATCCTTTAACTATTATCATTAGAATGAAGGTAGTTTTATAGCCTTGGCACTGATAACAACTTACATACGGTTTTGGATTCATGTCCTTTGGAACAAGTTGGCTATGAAACACTTTCTATTAGTGTCCATTGTATGTAAATTCCACATCAGGACAATGGTGTATGGAAGCATACCGACCTAGCGACAAGGATAAAATTGTCATACCTTATTAAAAAAAATAAGATAAAAATATGTCTTTTAATTATGGATATGCTACAACCTCAGAAGTAAGTTCCTACCAAAACTCCCAAAAATATGAGTGTGGATGAACCTAGTTGTTATAGCCAAAGTCACATGACTTGGGCTAAGGAATAACTGGCCAAGCCAAAATAGAGAGTCAACTCAGGTCATGGTAAAATTCAGCAATAACAAAGTAAATTAGATATCCATTAAATAGTCAAAATTTCATTAAAAAAAATAGGGAGTAACATTCTCTTAGAGGTTGGGGTTACGCTGCAAGCATAGATAACCTAGCTCAGTGTCCACTGGGCCTCTTCATTTCACATCCACGTTGTGACTCATGCATGCATCTCAGGCCGTTCAATAAGCTAGGGGCAGCAGTTATATAGGGAGAAATCGTTCTTCATCATCCATGAATCCACGAACTATCGGAAATTTTTGAGTAAAAAAAATTTCAAACCACAAATCAGGGGCGAATGCAATTGTAAGCTCCGTTTTCAAGAAGGATAAAGGAACAAATAGCTCACAAAAACCTCCATTCTTGTAGATCGCGGGTGAATGAAAGTTTCAATCCACGAACTGTGGGCGACTTTTGAGTAAAAAATAATTTCAAACCACACAAATCGGGGGCGAATGCATTTGGAAGCTCCATTTCCGAGAAAGATAAAGGGCGAAAAAGCTCACAAAAACCTCCATTCTTGCAGATCGAGGGCGAATGAAGGCTTCAAGTCGAATTTTAGAGGGCGAATATAGTTTTTCACAGCGCTCCCTCATAACTACAGGTGGGCTAACTGTTTGATGGATAATTTTTTTTTAATAAACAATGGGATAACAATAGTAAACCCCTTCTATAGAAAAAAAAATTGCCCATTACAAACTTCAGACCCCCAAATTCTGCCCATGGGCTAAATTTCGCCCCTAAAATTTTCATGGGAGCAGCTCGTTATTTGAGGAAATTCGTATCGAAATTTTTAGCAATAGCAGTACTATTACACACTGTGACTGCCAAAGGAGAGTTTTCATTAGGGCAAGCCACGAGCCCACAACAATGAGAATTTGAAAAATTAAATGGGAAGATCAACAATGCTTTGGTCCTAGCCATGCCCAATTTACAACGGCCATTTGAACTAGAAACATATGAAAGTGGGTATGATTTAGGTGCAATGTTTATGTAAGGAGGAAGATTAGTGTGTTACCATTCAAAGTTGTTTTATGGAGTAGTGTTGGACTACACCATGTATGATAAAGAACTATTTACTATTTTGCAAGCAGTGAAGAAGTGGAAGCATTATCTCTTAGGGAAAGAGACCATCATGTTAAAGTTTCTTGCTTAATCTGTTATTTAATTTTGATTATAACAACATAGTAAGGATCTTATTGAAAGAAACACAATCACAAGATACACATCATTCATCTTGGGAAACCCTCATGGGGAAGAAAACCCAGCAAAACTTCCTTAATATAGATAGCCAATACAATGCTAAGACAATGAACCAAACAACACATAAATTCCTCTCCCAAGGATGCGCCTCTCTCTCTCATCCTTCTTCCAGCCACTGGTAACTGCAACTTCCTTCAATACTTGCGCACTAGATGAGTGAGATGAGTGAGTGTATAAATGAGGCGCTT
>JASDQU010102292.1:364156-375108 GCA_032191745.1 Picea mariana
CTACCATACCTGTTGGTTTTTTGCCTCCTGAAAACTAGAAGGCTTAGAATCTAGAATGTTGTTCATCGATGCCATATAGTCTAGAAACTTCTTCAGAGGTTTACTCTCTCTGAATGTGCTCCTAAGCATCCCTCAATATTTGAGTGAACCATCTAGATCTATTGACAGAAGTGCAAGGGGCTACCTTCTTCCCTTCTCCACCTGAAGGTTGTTGTACTACTTTGGAAATAATTGGTGATCCAAGCTCAAGCTTCCTACTCCTCATCCTCTATCACTAGGTCTAGAATCTCCTTAGACCTATGTTTATTGCTTGGGAAAACAACCTTGGCATGCTTGGTAAGTATGCACCCTCTGCATACACCATGTTGCTCAACTCTAAACTCTAGAAGACTTGTGACTCTTTCCCTCAAAATAGGAAACACTCTATAATGCAGGTGCCCCATTCTCGTGTGCCACAAATCGCACAAGCTATCATTGTTATACACTAGGGCTTGAATAGGTTCACCGCGCAATCTGTACAAATTACCTTCTCTAACCCCTATTAATTGAGTTGTATCTAGGCTAGATTCCTTCGTTTTGATGAGGACTCGCTGGTTCTTGAACTCCACTGCAAAGCCCTTACCCTCCATAATTGAAATTGAAAACAAGTTCTACTTGAGACCTAGTACAAACAAGACATCGTCAAAATCTAAAGAATTACCTGACTTGACCTGGAAGTGAATAGTACCAACTCCTACTACTAGGTACTTTGCATCATCAACAAGCTCAACCTATGTCCCTGAGTTCTACTTCAGACCAGAAAATAATTGTCGAGCTAATGTCATATGTTGAGATGTCCCAATGTCCACATACCATGCATTCCTCAAAATTTTGCTAGTAGAAAGGCAAGATACCAACGAGAAATCTTTCTCAAACTTGGCATCAAACTCGAACATCTAATTTTCTGCAAAGGCTACTACATGCTTCTACTATTGCTCCCATTTACCCTTCACATCTAGACACTATGATGCATAATGACCATGCTTATGACAACTAAAGCACTTGATTTTACTCAAGTCCTTCTTTCTTGGCTATGAGGTTGACTCAAGTCCTTCTTTTCCTTACCCTTGTTGGGTCCTTTACCTCTGCCCTTATTTGACTGACCAAATAGAACTAGGTTCTCTTCACCATCCTCCTTGCTAACCTTTGACTCCATCCAAGTCTCCTCCTAGATACACTCATCCCAAAGCYTCTCAAAGTTAGGAAGGTTCTCCCAAGCACAAATACCTTTGACGAATGATTCCCATGAAGACGGGAATCCATTCAATGCCATGTTCASTAGCTCGGTGTCTTCAACCTTCTCCCCAATTGTTACAAGTTGATCACAAACTTGTGTGACCTTCATAAGGTAACTAGTAATTGAGTCAAATATGGTCATCAGACTCATCACTATGGATCTAAATTTGTTCCGCAATATCATCTTCCTATTTATGTTCYGACTCTAGTAGAGACTGACCAAGGCATCGAACATCTCYTTTGATGTCTTCTTCTCGGATACATGAGGGATCAGATGATCCTTTATGGCATCCAAGATTATCCACCTGACCTTCACTCCCCTCTTGTTGTGAGCCATCAACCGTTGCGAATCTGTAGGAGTCGTCTCAACATCCTTGACTATATCCTAGAGATCATTCTCTTTTAGCAAGAGTGTAACCCTCACCTTCCATGATAAGAAATTCGAGGCACCATCCAATCTGTCCTCAAACCTAAGGCTAGTTGCTACTATCTCTAAAATCCACTGCAGAAACTCCCAAATCTAAAAATAAAACTTCAAAACCCTTTCACTGTTGGTCTTTCTTCCTTGAGGTTGATTTACCAAAGCAAATTCAAGAGAATCTCAATCAGATAAATAAGCTCTGATACCATGTGAAAATTTCCAAGCCCTAGGTGACTAAAGTCTATATGATCTCAATCAAACAAGTAGACTGTAGAACTTAATTAATATTGAAATTAAATTCAAACCATAGTATCAATCACACAATAGCTGGAAATTAAATAGTGAATGCATAAACAATTTCACACATACACGGGTAATTACTCCTTCAAATCGGCTGTTCATTCCTTCGAAAAACTTACAAGGAAACCTCCACAAGCTGCCATAAAAAAAAAACTGCACGGTTACCGAAAATCACCTTGAACTAAGCAGAACAACCTACAAAGAGAGTACGGCCTGTTGTACAGATTGTACATACACATGTACGGCCTATTGTACAGATTGTACATACACATGTACGGTCTGTCCGTACGACTGTACAAAACTATTATACAACATTGCGTGCTACTTGGAAACATCTCTTTCTTGGCTGCTTGCTCTCTCTCTCTCTCACTGTCGCTCAACTTGCTCAACTGCTCAAGTGTTCTTGTGTGTTTTTTATTTCTCTATCTTGACCTGTCTTTATACTTTTCGTTGAAACCAAAACCCTAATCTATTTATGAGATTACTCCTAGTCTAAGTCATGCATGCATGAAATACACTTTTTAGACTCAACTACTAAAAATAAGACTTTTCACTTTTTAGCTACAGTGAATTGCAAAATAGAATTACTTTTCAAAAATATCTTGAACTACTTCTCGCACGTTCACACTTAACTTGTGCAAAAGTTCCTGTCTGAGCTATAATTCTCAACAACAACCTCCTAAGTAAGGGCACCATGCTAGCACTCCAAGCAAGGTCAAGCATCCACCAAAACTAAACCATTCATATGTCCATGAAGCATTGCCAAGGGGCTAAGAGACTTAGAGTTCTCCTAGCAAGGTGAAAACACTTTTAGGGTAACCCCAAAAGCTAACATCTTTATCTATGTTTAGAAAATATGTTGTTATAATCAATGTTACCATGCATGTTACATTATAAACATACAAGTCTTTAGCTTGGAACCAGTCCAGCAAGTCTTGAATGGTTAGATTCTCAATAATGACCCATCGATCCCGTACACACCAACTTAGATTCCCATGTTTTGTTAACTTTGAGGGAACAGGTTCAGCCATAGAAAATAGAGGGAGTGTTAAATTTGCAAAAGTGTTGCAATACTTTTCAACCTTGTGACCTAATATAACCTTGTAAACTTCCAAACACACTAGACCAATAGCCATTGCAGTGGTGGTATCAATTGTGGGAATTATTCTTCCAACTATGAATTTAGCCTTGAGCTTATCCACTTCAGGTATGCTATCGTTCCTTGCTCACATATTAGCAAGTCCGGCTATAAGATCCATCTGATAATTTGTATCATCATCCTGCATTGCAATAAAGCACCAAATTTTAAACTGAATTTCCTTCGCATGGATAGTATTGGAATATAAACCTTCCCACCAACAAACAAAACATTTTATGAAGGACCTGCTAGTACAACATAAAAAAGTTAAATAAGCAAAGATGAAACTAAATTAGATAATACCTTCAAACTAAATAGGATTCATATGAAAGCCTGAAGGCACATTTTTAACAGCGCTTTGTAGTGTGCAGATCAGTTTATCAATCAGTGCAATATCATCTTCATACAATGTAGAGGGTTCACATTTGTAACTTTCTCATCTGTCACATCACCCTTTCTTTTAGCTTGAAAACTGGAATATGCACATTTTCAACCACCTCTGATATCTCTTTGAATGTGAATTTGAAGCCCAGACAGGAATGGGAATGCCATATGTATTGGCTCATAAAATTGAGGTTGCAAAAATTAGGGACGTGTCACTGGGATCATCGGAAGTAAAGTCCAAGGGCTTTGCGAAATGCTTGGAAGCAGACCCGAATGGTGCACCTCCACTTGTGATTACATCCTCCAGGAGGTTGATAGTATGCTGTTTCACATGATTTGAAAAGTAATCCTCAAACCTGAATCAGTCAGTCATTTCCAACTATATTTTTGTCAAATCAATCCTGTAAGAAATAACTGTGAAAATCCATTTAAGAGTGCTGCAATTCAAGATGCAAATGATAGGTAGAAACAATTATAATTATGAAAAGGGAAGGGAAGGGCTTAATTACTTTGTTCTAGACCAAGATAGGCAATCTTCAAATGCTACACATTTCTGTGAAACCAAACAATCGACAACAGAGTCCAAAAGTTGTCGGGCCTGAGCATCTCCTGCTGACTTGATTGCTGCTATGCATTCTTGTGGTTTGGAAAGAAAAGCATTTGCTTCAGCTAGCATTTTGTCAAGAAGACCCTCAAATTCGCACCTTGCCCATGTGAGACAGCGGTGAATTTTATGTGGAAATGAGTGAACCATGCACATGGGTACCTGCTTTTCTGGGGGATCTCGTGATGCTCCATAGTTCTGAGTCCGGTGAGGAATAACCATTTGGGTGTTGCACTTGGTTCCCAGAGTTCCAGACTCTAGCAATGGCTTCTAGAAGTAAACACACCTGGAATCCACATACAGCCTAGCATTGACATTGTCCAGAGCATTTAAAACAACATCAACCTCACTGTCCCAACAAGAGTCGTCAAAGACATGTTGGGTATCTGGGTTCACACGATTTTGCAATGCTTTAACCTACTGGGTTGATTGCAGTGGTTGTTGATGCTGCCACTCTTTACTTTGCCTGCCCAATCCAACACCGGAAGAGGAATTGTCTCTTAAGATTACTCTTCTCAACAAGAGTCATCATCCATTATAGTCAGCTTTCCCTGGCTTCCACAGGAAGCTCCCATGAAGGCTAAGTTCTTTGAAAGCTCGCATCCCAGAGCACCAGTTCCCACAAGAAATAATTTTGGATCTTGCAACTTTTCTTTTATCTCTTTTCCAAATACAGAAAGTTGGGCATCATAACGACAATTCAAAGGCACTATGTCAACTGGATCTAGCTCCAGTGGTTGCAAGGAAAATTGTTATCCTCCCCACCTAGGTTCAAATCCCACATTGACATGATGCTCTTCATGAGCCATTTGTTGAATATCATGATTATCAGGAGATTGTTAACAAAGCCTCAAGCTTCTACAAAATCCGGTTTACCCTGGGTACCATCCTCGAAATGAGGGGAAGCCCCCAGCTGGTTTCCCCAGCATATATATTTCAAGTATAAAAAAGGACAATTCAAAGGGGTTGTGTCCTCTGGCCCAAGGGGTTGTACAGGAAGAGATTTCAATGAATCAAAACATAAGTACTGCACAAAAATATAGGAATAGAATAAGAATACAATTAATTAATGTTCTCAGTCAGAGAGACCAATATACAATAACTGCATGCTCTGTTGACTATATAAAAACTAAATGATGAATCTACAATTTCATCAACTTAAGAGAGATGAATCAAAGAATTAAAAGGGTAGGATAGGTTAGGGTGGGACAGAAATAAAACCTGGAGAAGTAGATGAAACTTTCCAGGACGTGCTTTCACAACCTCCTGCCCAATGATTCCACCAAACATAGCTGCCATGGGATACAACACTCCACGGAAACCACTTGCAAAATGTTTGAATACATTTTCGTCAATGGCATTAGCATCCATCTTAACCAGGGAGCTGTCATTTAAAGCCTTTGCCACATCAATGAACTACTGGCATCTTGCTCCAAAGCCGCAAAGGGGAACACCAAAGTTTATGAACAAATTTATCTAGGGCTCAGACAGCCAAGTGTACAAGTGGAGGGTGGTCAAACATAGAGAAATCATTGAGAAGAAATTTGCCTGGATTTTCGAGTGCTTCCTTCAGTGGCTTAAAATTTAAGAGCTTGGGTTTCTTTTCCTGAGTGACTATGCCACCCGTCTCATAGCATCCAAAGTTAGTGATAACTTCCTGGAGGTGGAAAGAATATAATCTTACATTCTCCGCCTTTCTTGGTTTCCCATCATTAGTTCACTCATACCTTTAACTTCAGAGAAAACAACAAAATCACCATCCTTGAATTGGAGCCTCTCATCATCTGCCACACATGACAAAAGAGCAGGATTGCAGTTAGTAACAGAAGCAATGATGCCCGTGTGCACTTTCTCAGCATTCACATCAAACACATTAAACTCCGCCCCAAAGTCACAAAACATACTGCTAAACAGTTCCCGAATATTGGCTTTGATTAAAGCAATTGGCAGTTAATGATTATGGTAGAAATCATTGTATTCAACTGCTTTCTCAACACTTATCTCTCTGAACACCGCCCCCTGCAATTGCATGGAATATGCAATTCATCACCTCTTGGAAGTTCCATCGTTTCCTAGGAATTCAGGCATCAACGAACTTGCCTGGAAACAAGAGAGGTGTTGTGATATCTGAGATTTAGTAGAAACTGAAACTGCAACAGCAGTGTTTAATTCCTGCAACTTATTACAGCAAGCAACTGCCTGGTTTTTGCCAATATCAGCTTCAGTAAAATAGAAAATTGGCAGACAAGTCCCACATTTCAACATTTAACTGGTCATGCAGAGTCACTGATTTCACTCCCGCCAGTATCACATTTTTGGCTTCCAAATATAAAACAGAAAACAGGAGGCAATTTTGATATTTGTCAAGTCTTTAAATGAAGCCAAAACAAAACATGCTTGATCAACCACAATTTTATTGATATGAGATTTAGCAGGATTAACACAGAAATGAAGATGGAGATAATAAATAAACATACACCCACTTCATGCCCAAGGCCTTGAAGCCCAGAGATGAGAACATTTGCACCAGCTAGGCATCTGATAGTCTCCCCTTCCATAAACTGCCAGTTGTCTGCTGTGCAAATCTTCATCTATGTGTATTTGCGTTTGTACATGATCAGAAGAAGGAATTAAGTTTGTGCCACCACCACCAGCTGTGATGTTATTATGTTTGTGTTCTTCACTCAAGATAAGATGATCCATTATTACCACCTCACAGCACTGTCTGGTCTTATCTTGATCTCACGAGGTCAAGGACAAAGGATGCACTTTCTTAGGTGAGGTCCCCTCTACCATAATATATAGCTATTCAATATATCATGGCATAGTACCCCTCCTCTATAGTCGTGACGTCATGAACTGCTCAATTAATTATACATACGATGACTAGTCATAATCCTTCCTAAGCATTGCATGTCTGCCTCGCCTTTGAAATGCTTTATTTTCCAAGGACAACCTTAAACTAACTCACAATTTTCCTCATGTTTGCAAATTAATATGTTCTTCATGCCTTTCTCAACCTTCTTAAAAATATCTTCACGCCATAAGGGAAAAGCCAATTAATGTGGCATGTAGAAAGTAAGCTCTCTTGCTTCATAACTTCAAGTCTCGTCCAGTCCCTTGTCTGAATTGTCATACACAGTCTCTAAATATTTGATCAATTTTTTTTAAATGTTTTTGGGTGAGAACCATGTTATATTATCTAGCAGCTTGCCATCTTGAAAACTGAATAGCAACCATCCATGAACATTAAAAGAAAGCCCTCACTGTACGGAGTCACTTTTCCGTATCAACTTGTGCTTCATAGCTTCCAAGGAATGCCGTATGCTTTTGGCTACAAAGGTCCCTTTCATAGTGATTGGCACAGGGTAATCAAAAGTGTCTGTTGGCTTAACCTGATCAGGCCTTAGTTGATGAGGCTCAAGAACTAAGGCACTGCCCTCGAATTAAAATGTTTATGTCAGTGCAGATCCCATTTAGTGCTATAACCACAACAATAACAACAATCAAGCAGTAAAAATCAATAAGGAAGAATATTATACAGTCATCCAATATGCTGAAAGACAAAATGTTTTAGGGCTATCTTCCTTTTTGTTTTTCTTTTTCCTTGATACAATTTCCAAAAATCTTTTCACAGTCTGGATAGGGCCGTACATATTTATTATAAAATTGGTTGCGTGTAAGTTTCATCATAGTTTTCAAAGTAACTTCCACACCAAGACCACCTTTGGATCTCAGATTGGCAATCACTTTGTAGCGAGGAAGTACCTGTTTATGAAAATTTACACCCAAATATTCAGGGACTTCTATTAGGTTCCTGACAGAGAACCCCATGTCACTAGTCAGAAAATTAACCTTCTCTTCTATAGACTGCAAATCATACATAATAATGCGTGGTTCTTTTTCTAACAACTTAAAGGCTTCCCTATGTGAGAGTCCTTGTTTAGTGAGGTATTCAAGGCGTGCTTTCACCCGTCTACTTCCTGTTATAATGCCCTCTTTAAAAATCTTGTCTTGTAAGGGTTTTCTACATTTCAGGTTCTTCAGCAATGAAACACACCTTGACAGCTCCCCTCCTACTTTCATAGAAAATACATAAGGATTGTACACAATTGTTTTTACAAGATGATGACCAGTAAAACCCAAGCTCTCCAACTCAGTAACCAATGGTTTCAACTTGTCTTCGACGCTGTGAGCCAATAGTGCAGGAAATGTGGAGTAGACTTGATCTATGTCCTCTCCAGTCAGTCCAATGCTCTTAAGATAATCGATTTTCAAAGCCAGAGATGGTGTTCTATAAGTGACAAAATTCAGGTACTTCCTCAAAACATGATATATAGTCGCAATCCTAACTCCTCCATCCCTTAAAACCTTAATCTTTGGTTCTAAATCAATCTGTTTATTCAAGAAGAATAACAAGGGACACTTCTCCAAACACCTGCCTATGTAAGAGGATCCAATTCTATGATCCAACAGAAATTTCACATTTTCTTCATAGTTTTGTGGACCAACAGGGTCCAATCCGAACTTTGCACAATAATTTAAGAGCTTCCCAATAATACTCGCTCTATTTGGGTATTTCTGAAGACTAGAAAAAAGAGGGCGCCATTGATTCAAGTAGTCAATGTTCAAAACAGAGGGACAGGAATGCAGAAAGAGTGGCAAGGTCTCTCTGCTTAAACCATAAACATCAAGGGTTTTTAGGGTCTTTTCCAGTTCAGACTCGGAGCATTTTAGTAAAGGTTTGTGTTTCTGAATCAAATCATAAATATCGGTCCTTGGAAATCCATACCTTTCTAACAGCCTGGTCACTGCAACCAGTCCTCTGTCTGCACAAAGTTCAATCCCAGCAGGCACCGTGCCATCTTCCTTCCTACCAATGCTCTCCAGAAAGAGCTCAACCTCACTGATGGTACCAGCTTCATTCAAAAGGATTTCCACTGCTTCCCTGTAAGCACCCACTTCAGTTTTCACCACACCCAATTCATTTTTCAGTTCTTTGACCTTGCCCGTCGCCTCAACCAGGGCTTTCATCTTCATGACAAACCTTGGGGCATGTTCTACAGCTCTGGAAACATCTGATTCACTTAAATTCCACTTCCTGCAGAGGAGGCCCTTAATTGCCAAGCTTGCTTCCCTCCTAAAAGAATTATCAGGCCTCTCACAGCTCAGTTCCGTCTGAAAACCCCTTTGGTTTCGGGGTTTCATACTCTCTGCAGAATGTCCACCTCTCGGGCTTGCAATGCCCATTAGTTTTATTGTCTGGAGGGATCGTGGGAAAACTGAAATTGTGGGCTTGAGGATCCAGAGGAAACCAGATGGAATTTTGTGAATAATCCTGTTTCTCAATAATAATGCCATGGAAAGTGATGGCAATCCTTCTGCTGGCACAGTGCCTGATTAACATATACAACGAAGTGGAAAGGAGCAGCGAAGCAGAGAGCTAGACCACTTAGGACCGGGTTTGTCTTGAACCCTTGTCACTTAGTGTCAGAAGCCAAAGGCACGGGAATGAGAAAATTGGAATGTGCTAACATCCCTGCCAACGATTCGGGCAATAGCTTCCCTTTAGCGTAGCCTTCAACTAGTTACTTTTCTTCTTATTATCCATGTCTAAGGAGAGATATGTAATTGTTTTTTCATATTAATTATGTACGTGCAACTTAACTCTTTTTTCCATAGTTTTCTTAACGTAATTTAAATATTAATAAAAATGAAATTATATTTTTTATAATAGGATTAAAAAAATATATTTCCTTTGGTTATTATTATTTGATTTTATCATAAACACCTTTGCTTGTTAAGAATTATTGGAATTAAAAAAAACAATATAAGATTTAATTTTTAAGGAAATGACAAAGTTATATTGAATACATGTTGGGTTTTGGTATTCATATGGAAGTTGGTGGGAGGTTTGCTCTATATTTAATGTTGTAAGTACTACAAGCAATGGTAGTTTTCCTTTGTGATATCCTCACCTTTATTGATTTGATATTGTTTTTTCATGTTTATGTCAATTTATTGGTGTTGTTGTAAGTGCGAGTTGAACACTCTATCAAGTTTGACTCTTGATATACAAAGCAAGGTATCATTACTATAACTATATGTTTGATCTTCCCTGTGAACAAAGTGTATTTCTTTCTTATGGATATTTTCTTTATCGAGTTAGGACAACCATTGCCAAAATGCATACTATGTTCAATGGTTGTGGCGTCAATTGTTGGTGTTATGAACATTCACATCTTTCATTTGACATCTATGGGAGTTGAAACCATAGCTTTTATGTCTCGTGCTTTGAGTGTAGGTTCAATGGTCCTCCTTCTCTTAATCTTATACATGTGAACGATGGTTCTTGTGCTTCTACACAAATGTTTTTAGTGACGTAAGATACGACAATGCTCATGCGAGAGGCCATGTGGCTCAACGCCAACCTTGCTTCACTTGCTACTGCACAAAGCACACCTAATATCTTGCATAAATCATTGATGAAGCCACAAGTTTAGGTTCAAGGCACCCTCATGGATATCAAACCTACATTGACAGTTGTGCCATATGTTGGGAGATCTTGAATAGCAAACAATTATAAATATATGGCCAAGCAAGAGCACAAGTGAACTATCACCACCCACCTTATTCATGTAGTAGAGATGCAGTGCTCTCATAATCCCTTACAAGTATGCCTCTCTTTACTAATGAACTCTCATTCATAGCCACTTTACTCTTAAATGTTTGTTTTAGGAAAGGATTCCATGTTGCTTTCCATGGCTTGTTTCAATTATGCTAAGTAGAGGAGGGCAGTCTGAGCACATCTAGATTTGAATAGTCTACCA
>JASDQU010102292.1:407361-428282 GCA_032191745.1 Picea mariana
TTCAAACTCAAGTGAAATCACTCGTGGCTTGAGAGGAGTTGGCATGGAGATGATAAGTCTTGGCTAAATCACTGGAGAATAGAGGAGGAGGTCACTTTGTAGAATATTGATACCATTAAAAATAATGTCATGTCTAAGTTCAAGGAGAAATTGTGGTGTGATAAACAAATAGAGGATAAGAGAAAATTAAGATACTACAAAGATGTCATTAACCCCAACCTAGAAGATCAAAAGTATCTTCTATTGTTGCTACCTTAAAGAAGAAAATCAGCATTGCTAAAATAAGAACAAAATCTTCCAATCTCCATAGTGAAACAAGATGATGGACAATTTCCAAAACATCATGGGCTGAAAGAATTTATCATCTTTCTGATATTAAGAAGGTGGAGGATGAAAAATACTTTCTCTTAAAATGTCCTATGTATACCCAGTTTATATCTCAATATCAAAATATTTGTAGCAATGCTAACCTTCCTAACATATTAAGGCAACAAAATTAAAGAGATTTAAGAAAGGTTATTTACAATCTTTTCAAATACAAACTAAAATTTTAAAGCAAACAAATTAATTTCTTACCATTTTTCTTAAGGTCCAATAAACCAAAGTTGATCTTAGTAGACAATCATTATCATCATCCCATTAAATTTAATATTTTGAAAATGTAAATTATTTTTTATATATTTGAATTTATTTATTCTATTTTAAAAGAGGTTAAAAAAAAGGATTTCACGATATTTATCTTTAACTCGACACAAAATTATTTTAAAAAAATAAAATAAAAGATAAAGTAAACTCTACAATTACCATTTAGTGAAGACCACACTCTAACAACAATTTTCATCCATTCTAATTGCCTTAATTTATCTCGTCTCCTAGACTTTCTTTCAAAGCTTCCCTCTTCCTATGACTTTCTAATCCAACTAAAAAAATGAAGTTAAAAGCAACCATAGATGAGTAAAACACCCTTAACTTCTATTAAAGCTCAATGGTATGATGCTAATGCTATGCTAAAAAAGGTTATAAAAAGAGGTTCCACCTGTGATTAAGAAAGTGTCATTTTCAAACAATCCAACCAATTTGTTAATAAATCTTATTAAAAAACATTATAAACATGAAAAAAAAAAGTGATGTTTTATTAATGGAAATTGATTTATGACGATTACCCCACATCAATCATAAATGAAGTTAAATAATATATAACCTATAACAAAGTAATTAATGTTATATAGGTTAAGACATTCATCATTTAATTTAAAATACATTAATATTAAATAATATATATCTCATTTTATAACATTAAATGTTATATAGATTGAAATATATATCATCTAATTTAAAATACATTAACATCAAATAATATATATCTCAATTTATAACATTAATTATTTTAGTATGGAATGCATAACTTTAACTATATATATAAACAAACTATTTTCCACCTCTAAAAAAACTATCACCATAAACTTACCATACAAGCAATAAAACTTGAGTACTAAATAATTTTAATAAGATTTTTAATCATTTTCATAAAAACATTAAAAAATGGTCATCTCACAATCAATATTGTTGTAACAATGAAGTGATGTGATCATGAAAATTTGCTTCAACATATCATACAAGCTTCCTCCCAATCGAAACCATATTAAGTGCAACAACCTCGTAAATTCTAAATTTCCATTTTATTTATTGTTTTCTTGCAAGTAATTTCCTAGATAATGTTTCTTGCGTTCATGAATGATGCCATAGTGGATGGCTTGGTTACGGTTACGGTTAATGCATTTGGTTAAGTTTTTTTTTCTTTTATTTTTTAAGTGGGACTATGACACTCTATTAATGAAACAATATGCATATTTTATTTTAACTCCATGGTAATTATTAGTCTTGTCGTAGGTGTAGAAGGACTATAGCAATCGATAAATCGTTGACTGCATATTACTTTGTCCTTTGACTCGAAATATTTGCACAATACATATTGTTGAAGCTATGGAAATAAAAGCATATATTTTTATATAATAAAAAGTAACATATATGTACTGATCTGATTGGATAAGAGATTGGAGATCTTATTGCTGGCTTCACTATTCCCAATGTACTATATGGCAACATATCCAAAGTTTTTCTCGTAGTCAATATGTTTTAATCATATATTTTTTCTGTATCTTGCTTCAAGGTTGATTAATGCTAGCATTAGTTCGAATGTTTGTATTAGCATTTTCTGCTGCCCGAATATATCTGCAAGTTTTGATATGTAATAAGCATATTGAAAAGTTTTGATATTCAAGCTTTGTAGTGATTGAGAATTCCAAAGTTTATAGTGTCCTTGGTAGATGTATATTTCTTGAAATGTATTGACACTTATTCCGAGATGCGTCAATAGGACTGATTGCGTCAATGTTCACATGACGTGACGTTCTGCAACACCCCTGACAACTTAAATGTTTGCATTCCGCGAGGTGCTTAGACAGCCTGAGAGTCTTAAATGTTTATGTAAATACGGTTCTCGAAGTACATTTTTCCTCGAAATTTTCTATACAGTTAAAGTGAATTTGCACTTGATTGTCTACCGCTAGTTCAATAGCCATTGTATGTTTCGTCATTGTTTTGCCATTGATGCTACATACATTGTTTATTGGTTCAGTGACTGCTTCTTCTTCGCTGGTTTGTCGGTTGTTGTTGTTAGCAACAATACTTGTCTTCGGCATCGGGATATCCAGGTCTGCAGGTTGCACAAGGAGCGCCCAAGCGCAGCGAACAGAAGAAGTCCTTTTCGGACTTAAAATCAAGCGAGCGGGCAAAATTATAGTGTCAACGGTCTGGATCCATCCATATGAGCATATCAACGGTTGGCAGGAAATCGCGAATAGAAAAGTTGCGCCGAAGATAATGCAATGGATGGCGCCCATATTGTGTGCAGGGAAAGATAACAACCGTCCATCCAAAGGACGCGTGGCGCAAGATCTACTCGCGTCGGTGTTTTAGCAATCAGGAGTTCGAAGAGTGAAGGTTCCATGTTGTCCTATCTCTCGAAACCCCGAACCCCGAAAGCGCCGAAGGCGCTCAAAGTCGGGCCCGTAGTATCACGAAGAAATCTCGACCGTTCGTTTACAGGAGACACCTGGCGCGCGATTAGGCTCCTCGCCTTTTCGCTCATCACGACTCTGACGCACAAAGAGCAGCTCCTTCATATCCCCGATGCGCGAGGTGTCGGGAGTGTCCAGGGGCCGGGCCCACAACATCGTCGGGAGAGTTCATAGCCATCAGATCTAGAGGGACACGTGGTGCAAGAATAAGTCGTCTCGGCGTTTCGCTCATCGCGATTTCAAGAAGCAAGGATCAGCCCCTTCATATCCGCGAATGCCGAAAGCACCTTTGAGAGTGAGCACAGGGTCACAGCCCGTGGTCACTTGGGAGACAAAGAGAGATGTACGGGAGGGGCCAAACGCACCGAGTTCAGTTACAGAGGAGATCATCGCGATCTCCAGGCGCCATCGGATCCGATCTCAATCCTGTGTCTCGCTTGGAATAAATGAAGGCATGAACGGGTGGTTGGAACCACCTTTCATTCATTAAGTGTGAGGTATGGAGGGTCTGGCAAGCAGTCTGCTCAAAGGGGTCCTGTGTACCGTTTTTTCCAAAGCCGCCATGCCGGAGTCTTCGAAGAGACAGAGAAGTCTGCACACGCTAGCTCGGCACTTAATGGCTCAATTACCCTCCTTGCAGGAGCCATGCGCAGTTAAGATGGCGTGTGAAGAAGGATTTCAGTACGAGTTTGACTGAAAAGACACCAAGCCCTGGGTGACTGGGCACACCTCTATTAGGCAAATTTTCCTGAGTATATAGTCTCAGTCTTTGTATTTTGTAAACTATCGATGGTAGAGCGAAGCTCCCAATTGTAAAGTTTTAACATACACTCTAGTTCTCTGGTTATGCATTTGTATGTAAGATTTCTTGTTTAATGACATACAGTCTTCTCAATCCATCTAGTTTTCATCTCATACTGAGAGAGTTCATGATCGACTGATTCGTGCGAACCATTGCAATTATGTTATGATAAAGGATTTATCGTTGCATTGTTGTATTCTCCAGCTTTTTTTGCATTCAAATGCAAGAAGATCTTGCGTTTAGATGTTTTCCCCCCACAGTCTGTAAAAAACCTGATGTTTACAACAGACCTTCACTTTTCTCTTATACAAGTCTTCCCCCTTACTCACCCTTACTACAACTCACTGTCTGGAGCTACCTAAGACCTTACTTGCATGTGCATGCCTGGCCTAGTTTCGGAGTTAGAACCACATCGTTATGAGTTAACTTCCATTTGATCACCCCATTAAACAAATCGTGACATAAACTGATGGGGGTCGGGCTCTGCTCCTGCTACAATCCAGGGGTGACTTCTGACGCTAACATTTCTGGCACAGTTGTCGGGGACGAAGTTGAAAATTTTCTCCGAGATTGAACGACATTGAGCCTCTGATTCTGAAGGTGCATCAGGTATCAGAGCCTTTAAAGATTGCTACTGTGCACCTGGCGACTCCATTGTGACGACTCCACTGTGGCGAACCCGCTGTGTTAATTGTGGCTTTCAGAGGTAGACACACGCGGTCTCATCCACAACTACCTCTAGCTACACCAAAAACTGATCCAGAGGTGGTTCTCAGAAAAGCAAAGGCCCTTGAAAAAGAAGCTTCCACCGCCGAAACAGGTAATCCTCCATCTCCTTCTGTAAGAACTCCATTTTCTCCTCCTCGATTTCTTAATAGACCTCCTTCAGAGGTTTCCCGTTTCCTGAATTTTGGGAGTGTTCCTGTTGAGTTTTCCCCTCCTAGTCTGGGATTGGAGGGAGAAATCCTTGTCACTCCCCTCTCCTCTGAAGCTGTACCTTAGCATAGGCCCAGGACTGCAGGAGATTTCCCCACTCCTGCACAAAGAGGAGCGTCTACGGACTTGAGCCCGTTAGTCTTCTCCTTAAATCCCCTTTTGTTTCCCATCCCACTCCGAGACTCATTCCTAGAAGCCCCTTTGCAAACTCCTTCCCCTCCAAGTTCTCCCCCACCTAATCTCCTTATGGCTGGTGCTAATCCCCCTCTAAATAGAATGGACGCCATAGTTGCTGCCAGATATGCTCCCTTAATCCTACCTCATCCTATGAATCCTCTCCCTGCTGGAGATTACTTCAAGTATATGCCCAAGTTCACTAGGGAAGGAGACATAACTGCGGAAAATCACCTGGTTGCTTTCTACAGTTATGCAGACAACCTGTACATTGAAAATGAAGATGTCTGGATGAGAGTCTTCATTCAGAGCCTGGATGGCGNAATTTTCCTGAGTATATAGTCTCAGTCTTTGTATTTTGTAAACTATCGATGGTAGAGCGAAGCTCCCAATTGTAAAGTTTTAACATACACTCTAGTTCTCTGGTTATGCATTTGTATGTAAGATTTCTTGTTTAATGACAGACAATCGTCTCAATCCATCTAGTTTTCATCTCATACCGAGAGAGTTCGTGATCGACTGATTCGTGCGAATCATTGCAATTATGTTATGATAAAGGATTTATCGTTGCATTGTTGTATTCTCCAGCTTTTTTGGCATTCAAATGCAAGAAGATCTTGCGTTTAGATGTTTTCCCCCCACAGTCCGTAAAAAACCTGATGTTTACAACAGACCTTCGCTTTTCTCTTATACAAGTCTTCCCCCTTACTCACCCTTACTACAACTCACTGTCTAGAGCTACCTAAGACCTTACTTGCCTGTGCATGCCTGGCCTAGTTTCGGAGTTAGAACCACATCGTTATGAGTTAACTTCCATTTGATCACCCCATTAAACAAATCATGACATAAACTGATGGGCGTCGGGCTCTGCTCTTGCTACAATCCAGGGGTGACTTATGACGCTAACATTTCTGGCACCGTTTCCGGGGACGAAGTTGAAAATTTTCTCCGAGATTGAACGACATTGAGCCTCTGATTCTGAAGGTGCATCAGGTATCAGAGCCTTTAAAGATTGCTACTGTGCACCTAGCGACTCCATTGTGACGACTCCACCGTGGCGAACCCGTTGTGTTAATTGTGGCTTTCAGAGGTAGACACACGCGGTCTCATCCACAACTGCCTCTAGCTACACCAGAAATTGATCCAGAGGTGGTTCTCAGAAAAGCAAAGGCCCTTGAAGAAGAAGCTTCCACCGCCGAAACAGGTAATCCGCCATCTCCTTCTGTAAGAATTCCATTTTCTCCTCCTCGATTTCTTAATAGACCTCCTTCAGAGGTTTCCCGTTTCCTGAATTTTGGGAGTGTTCCTGTTGAGTTTTCCCCTCCTGGTCTGGGATTGGAGGGAAAAATCCTTGTCACTCCTCTCTCCTCTGAAGCTGTACCTTGGCGTAGGCCCAGGACTGTAGGAGATTTCCCCACTCCTGCACAAAGAGGAGCGTCTACTGACTTGAGCCCGTTAGCCTTCTCCTTAAATCCCCTTTTGTTTCCCATCCCACTTCGAGACTCATTCCCAGAAGCCCCTTTGCAAACTCCTTCCCCTCCAAGTTCTCCCCCACCTAATCTCCTTATGGCTGGTGCTAATCCCCCTCTAAATAGAATGGACGCCATAGTCGCTGCCAGATATGCTCCCTTAATCCTACCTCATCCTATGAATCCTCTCCCTGTTGGAGATTACTTGAAGTATATGCCCAAGTTCACTGGGGAAGGAGACATAACTGCGGAAGAGCACCTGGTTGCTTTCTACAATTATGTAGACAACCTGTACATTGAAAATGAAGATGTCTAGATGAGAGTCTTCATCCAGAGCCTGGATGGCGAGGTGAGGAAATGGTTTAGAGGATTGGCCCCCAGATCTATTGCTGGGATCGAAGCCCTGGATGGTGCTTTCTTGAGGCAGTGGGGAGATAGGAAGGATTTTATGTATTACATGACAGAGTTCGGGTCTTTGAAGAAGATGGATGGAGAGTCTGTCTCTGACTTCTCCAAGAGATTCAATAAAATGTATAATAAAATTCTCGCTGAAATCAAACCCTCAGAAGCCTTGGCCAAGATTTCTTATGCTAGTGCGTTTGGCCCCGATTTCTGTCTTTTATTGAGAGAAAGGAGAGCCACCTGCTTAGCTCAAATGCAAGATGCGGCCATAGAAGTGGAATCAAATGTATTAGCAGCTGATAGACTGAGAAACAAGGCCGACGCAAACAGAAGAAAGGGAAGATCGGAAACCTCAACTTCTGGACCATCGGCGTCCCACCCTCAGGTGGATGAGCTGACCAAGATGGTGAAGTCTCTGTCTGCAGAGATGGAAAGGATAAAGGTGGAGGGGAGGCAAGCATACAAGGGCCCCCAAAACGCCGAAAACAAAGGAGGTTTCAGGAGGCCAAACAATATTACTTCCCCGACTGTGCAAAGGGAGAGGGGAAGAGACAGAGAAGACCAGAAGATTCAGGCCCCTTTCCAAAACAATTTTATGGCCGAGGAAGAAGAAGGGGGAACAGGAGAACTTGATCCTGAAATCCATTGCCTCGGAGACACTCCTCCTTTTCCTCATCTCACTAAATCAGCATATGAGGAGTCTCTCATGGACAGTCAACTAAATGAACTGAGCAAGGAAGGCAATGCTAGTGGCAGCCAAGGCAGGTATGATCTGAGGTCTAAGAGAAAGACAGTAGCACCGGATGTTCCTGAGCAGTCCGCTAGAACAGAGAAACCTGCTAATGAAGTAGCGGACAGTCACAGAGGTAAGAAGACCCGATCCCTCTCTCCCATAGTTCGGAGTCATGTTCCTGAAATAAGAGAAATCCAAAAGCTTACACCTTCTTTTAATTTCGAGCATGAAATTCCGAAAATCAGAATCCCCATGCCCCTAACTGAGTTGATTAAACATGAAGGGTTCAAGAAACGCTTCTCTGAGCTTTTACAGTCCGAGATCTCATGCCTTCCCATAGACTCCGTTAATCTGCAAGATGAAAAGCCTGCAATTGTTTTAGGTCCTATGGTAGAAGATAGGAATGACTCATCCCCCCCCTTCTACACTTCATTGAACATACATGACAAGGTACTGCACAAATGCTTGATGGATTCAGGGGCTTCTCACAACCTCATGCCCAAAAATTTCATGGAATAATTAGGGCTAGAAGTCACCTGAACCTATCATGACCTCTATTCCTTCGACTCCAGGAAAGTTCAATGTCTCGGGGTTATCAAAGACCTGGTCGTGACATTGTTTCAGTTGCCCATGAAAAGTGTGGTCATGGATATTATAGTGGCTGATGTCCCCCACAAGTTTGGTATGTTGTTATCAAGATCTTGGATAAAAAGACTAGGGAGGAACTTTACAGATGGACCTCACATACGCTACTATCCCAGTATTTGGAGGAGAGCATAGGAGGCTATATAGGGAAGCCCAGTTGGCCTATATAATCAGTGATGAAGCCAATCCTACCAACCATCCCATTTTTGCCTTGGACACTGATTTAGGTTCCAGTTTACTGCAACTCACTCATGCTCCTGAGCCTCCTCTTGAACTCAGAAAGCAGCCCACCACTCCTCATGAGTTTCATCCCTCCATCACCCCGGTCTGGAAAATGTTTTTTGATGGAGCCTGTTCCAAGGAAGGCGTTGGTGCTGGGGTGTTTTTTGTGTCTCCTTCTCAAGAAACCATGTCCCTGTCATATACGCTGGAATTTGAAACCACCAACAATGTGGCAGAATATAAATCCCTTGTTCTAGGATTGAGAGCTGCGAAGGAAATGGGAATTCAGGAGGTAACAATATTCGGAGATGCAGAGTTGGTGGTCCAACAGATTAGAAATGCTTATCAGGCTAAGCACCCTTGACTCAGAAATTACAGAAATGAAGTATGGGACCTAATTGACAATTTCTTCTCAGCCTTCAACATCTCTTTTATTCCAAGGGAGGATAATGTTGTGGCCGATTCTTTAGCTGTTTCAGCTAGCCAGTTCAAGGTCCCTCAGCCGTCTATGGCCACATACAATGTTAAGATAAAATATAGGCCCTCTGTACCAGACAATGTTAAGCATTGGAAGGTACTCGAAGATGATCTGGAAATCGAGAAATTTCTCCAATCTGTTGATGAATTTTCTGCGTTGCACATTGATCAGGATCCTGATGCAGAGGATAACCCTCACCCTGAGGTGTTTTTAAATAAAATTGCTAACCACTAGATCATTCAGCTACCTAGCAATCACATTCCGAGGGGACTAATTCCTTCAGAAAGATTGTTCGATGGGAATGATGTGGCAATAAAAGATAGGTTTTCAAGTGAAGATGCTGACACAGCCGAGTGCAACATTGGCACACCGGAGGAGCCTAAGTTTGTCAAGCTGTCAAGGAGTTTGACCACAGAACAGAGGGCCGAATATACTGAGTTGCTGAAAGAATTTGCTGATGTGTTTGCATGGACTTACGAAGACCTCAAGACGTATGACACATCTGTCATTGAACACAAGATCCCACTGAAGGAAGAGGCTAAGCCTTTCAGGCAGAAGCTAAGACAGATAAATCCCATGTTGCTGCCTGTCATGGAGAAAGAAGTAAAGAAGTTGTTAGAGGCCCAGATCATCATCCCCCTGAGATATTCCGAATGGGTGGCCAATTTGGTTCCGGTAAGGAAGAAAAGTGGAGAAATCAGGCTTTGTGTTGACTTCAGGAACCTGAACAGGAGCTCAAAGAAAGACAATTATCCCCTGCCCAACATGGAACACATATTACAGAAGGTAACCGATGCATCTAGGATTTCCATGATCGACGATTTTTTTTGGCTATAATCAGATATCGGTCATGCTTGAAGACAGAGAGAAGACAACCTTCACCACCCCTTGGGGCACATTCATGTATGTCAAAATTCCATTTGGACTGATGAATGCAGAAGTGACATTTCAGTGAGCCATGGACATAGCCTTCATCGGGGAGAAAGATAGGTTTGTGGTGATCTATCTGGATGACATAACAGTCTTCTCCAGGTCTGACAAAGAGCACTGTTGTCACCTGAGGAAAGTCTTCTCAAAGTGTCGAAGGTTCGGCCTTTCCTTGAACCCCAAGAAATCTTTGTTTGCTATGGAGGAGGGGAAGCTATTAGGCCATATAGTATCAGCAGAAGGAGTGAGGATTGATCCTAGCAGAGTGGAGGCAATTCAGACCCTGTCGCTTCCCAGGTCAAAGAAGGAAGTTCAGGCCTTTTTGGGGAAGATTAATTTTCTGAGGAGATTCATCTCGAATTTTGTTGAATTGGTGAAACACATCACAGCTATGCTCAAGAAGGGAAATGAAGTGAAATGGACCGTTGAACCCAGGGAATACTTTGTCCAAATAAAAGGGCATTGACTAAGGCACCTGTGCTGATCAGTCCTGACTATTCCAAAGATTTCTTGATCTTATCTTTCGCTTCTTTTGATACAGTAGCAACGATCTTGTTGCAGAAAAATGAGGAAGGGCGAGAGCAACCCATTGCCTTCTTCAATAAGGCATTAAGAGATGCAGAGGTCGGGTATGAAATCATGGAGAAATAGGCCTATGCCTTAGTGAAAGCTCTCAAATCTTTCAGAGTCTATGTCTTGCACTCAAAAGTGACCACATACGTTCCTTCAGCCCCACTGAAGGACATCCTTGTACAACCCGACATTGATGGGAAGAGGAGTAAATGGATAGCCAAGATCCTATAATTTGACTTGGAAATAAGGCCTACCAAATTGATTAGGGGTCAAGGCTTAGCCAAGCTGTTGGTTGAAGTCAATCGCAAAGCTTTGGGGGTAGATTTCGTCAATGAACAATCAAGAAATCAACAGAATCAGTTGTCCGATGTAGGCCCTCAAACAGAATCCTTGTTGGCTCAATGTCCTTGGTATAAGGATGTCATATATTTTCTGCAGGAGTTGCGGCCCCCAGATGGCCTGCAAAGAAACAAAGCAAGAGCTATGAATCTCAAGGCAGTCAGGTACTGCCTTATCGATCAAAGTTTATACTGGAAAGACCCCCTAGGAGTGCTTTTAAAATGCATGGATCCACAAGAGGCCGACAGGATCTTGGTTGAATTTCACAGCGGCCTATGTGGAGGGCACCATTCCTGGAAGACCACAGCCCACAAAATTCTTAGAGCTGGGTACTACTGGCCCACCTTGTTCGCTGATGTCCATAGAGGAGTTAGAGCTTGTATCCCATGCCAAAGATTTTCAGGAAAGAAGCAGCTCAAGTCTCTGCCTTTACAGCCTGTAGTTGTTTCGGGACCTTTCCAGCAATGGGGCCTAGATTTTATTGGAGAAATCCACCTTGCTTCCAGCGGACAACACAGATGGATCCTGACGGCCACAGATTTCTTTACTAAGTGGATTGAAGCTATCCCCACCAGGAGTGCTTCCCACAAGGTAATCATTGGGTTCCTGGAAGACCTCATTGTAAGGTTCGACTGCCCAAGGAAGATTGTTACTGATAATGCAACCTCTTTTACAGCTGAGCAGTTAGTCAAGTTCTGTGAACAATTTGGGATCAAACTGATTCACTCCACCCCATACTACCCCCAGGGCAATGGTTTAGCAGAGTCCTCCAACAAAAGCCTAATAAGGATCATCAAAATATTATTAGAAGATAACAAAAGGGCTTGGAACTCGAAGCTGAAATTCGCTCTATGGGTTGATCGGGCGACCACAAAGAGATCTATAGGCATCTCCCCTTTCCAGTTAGTTTACGGGGCAGAAGTTGTCTTCCCTTTTCAGCTGGCCATTCCCGTAGCGAAATTCTTCCAGGATTATCAAGAAGAGCCCAATGACATGATCAAAAGAATTCATCAACTGGTAGAAGTCCAGCAGGTCAGAGAGCAGGTGATGATCAGAGTTCAGGACCATCAGCAGAGGATCAAGCAGGTTTTTGATAAGAAAGCCAAGAAGGAGGAATTCCAGGTAGGAGACCTGGTACTGAAATGGGATGCTCCTAAGCAAGACAAGGACAAGCACGACAAATTTGAAGCCCTATGGATCGGACCCTTCAAAATCTCTGAGGTTTTCTCAAATAACACATATCGGCTACAGGATTTGGAGGGTGAAGAAGTTTTCAGCAGCCCAGTAAATGGGCATTTTCTTAAAAAATGTTTTGTCTGAGCCTTCGGTGGCTCCCTTGTTTGTAAATATTGTCCTTTTGGTTCTTTGTTTTTACTTTTATTGTTTCGGCTTAGTAAATGACTCCATAGCCCAACAACAAGGCACTGGAACTGCAAAATGAGTCCTTAGAGCATCATAGGGACGACTCTATCCCCCATGGAGCCTAAATGTTAGCAACATTACTTGTCTTCGACATCGGGATATCCAGGTCTGCAGGTTGCATGAGGAGCTCCCAAGCGCAACGAACAGAAGAAGTCCTTTTTGGACTTAAAATCAAGCGAGCGGGAAAAATTATAGTGCCAACGATCTGGATCCATCCATATGAGCATATCAATGGTTGGCGGGAAATCGCGAATAGAAAAGTTGCGCCGAAGATAACGCAATGGATAGCGCCCATGTTGTGTGCAGGGAAAGATAACAACCGTCCATCCAAAGGACGCGTGGCGCGAGATCTACTCACATTGGCATTTCAGCAATCGGGAGTTCGAAGAGTGAAGGTTCCATGTTGTCCTATCTCTCGAAACCACGAACCCCGAAAGCACCAAAGGCGCTCAAAGTTGGGCTTGCAGTATCATGAAGCAATTTCGACCGTCCGTCCATAGGAGACACCTGGTGCGCGATTAGGCTCCTCGCCTTTTCGCTCATTGCAACTCCGACGCACAAAGAGCAGCTCCTTCATATCCCCGATGCGTGAGGTGCCGAGAGTGTCCGGGGCCCGGGCCCACATCATCATCGGGAGAGTTCAGAGCTGTCAGATCTAGAGGGACGCATGGCGCCAGAATAAGCCGTCTCGGCGTTTCGCTCATCGCGATTTCAAGAAGCAAGGATCAACCCCTTCATATCCGGGAACGCCGAAAGCACCTTTAAGAGTGAGCACATGGTCATAGCCCGTGGTCACTTGGGAGACAAAGAGAGTTGTACAGGAGGGGCCAAAGGCACCGAGTTCAGTTACAAAGGAGATCATAGCGATCTCTAGGCGCCATCGGATCTGATCTCAATCCTGTGTCTCGCTTGGAATAAATGAAGGCATGAACGGGTGGTTGGAACCACCTTTCATTCATTAAGTGTGAGGTATGGAGGGTTTGGCAAGCAGTCTGCTCAAAGGGGTCTTGTGTACCATTTTTTCCAAATCCGCCATGCCGGAGTCTTCGAAGAGACAGAGAAGTCTGCACATGCTAGCTCGACACTTAATGGCTCAGTTACCCTCCTTGCAGGAGCCATGAGCAGTTAAGATGGCGTGTGAAGAAGGATTTTAGTACGAGTTTGATTGAAAAGACACCAAGCCCTGGGTGACTGGGCATGCGTCTATTAGGCGAATTTTCCTGAGTATATAGTCTCAGTCTTTGTATTTTGTAAACTATCAATGGTAGAGCGAAGCTCCCGATCGTAAAGTTTTAACATACACTCTAGTTCTCTGGTTATGCATTTGTATGTAAGATTTCTTGTTTAATGATAGACAGTCTTCTCAATCCATCTAGTTTTAATCTCATACTGAGCGAGTTCGTGATCGACTGATTCATGTGAATCATTGCAATTATGTTATGATAAAGGATTTATCGTTGCATTGTTGTATTCTCCAGCTTTTTCTGCATTCGAATGCAAGAAGATCTTGTGTTTAGATGTTTTCCCCCCACAGTCCGTAAAAAACCTGATGTTTACAACAGACCTTCGCTTTTGTCTTATACAAGTCATCCCCCTTACTCACCCTTACTACAACTCACTCTCTGGAGCTACCTAAGACCTTACTTGCCTGTGCATGCCTGGCCTAGTTTCGGAGTTAGAACCACATCGTTATGAGTTAACTTCCATTTGATCACCCCATTAAACAAATCGTGACATAAACTGATGGGCGTTGGGCTCTGCTCCTGCTGCAATCCAGGGGTGACTTCTGACACTAACAGTTGCCATTGTATGCTTCATCCTTGTAATCATTGAGGCTACATACATTGTTTACTGGTTCAGTGAGTGGTTCTTGTTTGTTGGTTTCTCGGTTGCTTCTTGTTGTTGTTTCACTGGTGATTTGAGTTGTGCTTCTGCATTTCATCGTTTCAGAGTAAGTTTCGTTGCCGTGGTTTCATTTTGTATTCCTTGTTTGTTGTTTAGTTTGCAGTTTGCAAGTAAGAATGTTTGCATATTTGTAGTCACATGTTCCTTATGTGTTTCTGGTTCCTTTTCTGCTTAGGTTGCAGTTTCGTAATCGTTGGAGATACATATGTTGTTCACTGGCTCGGTGGTTCTTACTGGTTCATTGGTTCCCGGGTTGCTGGTTCTGTTTGTTTGGCTGGGGTTTGCACTTTGGGGCGCTGGGGGTGTAGTTCGGCCTCTTCGTGCTTTCTTGCTAGTTTGGTCCTTGCTGGTTTCCTTTCTTTGATTCGGCCTTGCAGGGTTGGGGTGCAGCGACGGTGGTTGGAGCTTTTTTTTTTTTGGATTGTTATTGTTTTGTTTGGGGCACTTTACGATGTTTAGCCCCTGCACCCACTAGTGGATATGCAGTTGTTTTATTTGCCATGTCTACCGGAGTCGAGATCTGTTATTCTGTGAGATTTTCCTGGTGTTGCAGTCATTCCATGAAAGAAAATAGTTGCATGAAAAATTGTTCGAGGATTACATGTGAAGTTACAATACCCGTTGTTTTTTTGTTGGAATAAAGCATATGTATGTAGGGTACATTTATAAACCATGTATGGTTAGATGTGTGGATATGACATGACATGTCATTTCTCCTCTACATAGACTGGTGTGCGTAGGATGCAATTTGTGTTGTTCTTGACATATGATATGTGCAACAAAGATTCTGCAAGATTATATTTTCATGTCTGGAAGCATGTGTGGGTAATTAGCCACGAAAAACTGAGAACTTGTATCGTGGGCACAACAGTCTGTGTAGAGGATAAAGAACATGGCTAGAGGGCATATGTGGATAAATTCCCAGGGAAAAGCAGAAATCGTTTAGCTGCAGCCATGCAGTTGCATGATATTTTGTGCCTTGTAATATATTTTGGCCAGGGAAAAAAATTGTACACATTTACATCCATGGATAGAGAAGCGCAAAGGTTCATGTTTCTGCATTTGTAGACTATTCGTTGAGTAAGTTTTTCTCTATGTACATATTGCTTGTTCTCCGTTGAATACCAGCTTCCATTGATGTTCATTAAATTTTGTGGGTTCCCAAATTGAAACAAACAGAGTAGCTGGAGAAAAGGAGAGAGTCTCGACTGCATCAACTGAAGAGGATATAGAAAGGTGCATGCTCGTACTGTTGTTTCATATTGCGTTGTTTTGTATTTCATTTATGGTCTGGATATGTGTTAAGCTAGTTGCATGCCTTCCTACATGGTAAGTTTTCTTGTTTGCATACGTTTATTCCTGCATACTAAGCTAGTGCATGTCCGTTGTGTTTGCGTTGCATTGTTGCATTTAAACAAACATAATGGCTAGACATAACGAAGGAATCTTTGGTGGGTAAATAGACCTGTTTCTTTTTGTTTTACATGTATGTTTTCAAACTAACTTGCCTTCTTGTCGATTGCATCTTCCGCGTTGCTGCCTTGGAAAAAACAAGTTGCTTGGACAAGGAGATGAATTCTTCTGTGCAGCAGCAGAGGGTTCTGTGGTACAATCTTCTAAAAGGTATACCAAGTGTGCCGGCAAATTAAAGATACAAACCAGGTGGGGGAATATAATATAGAATGCATATATTTGCGTAGTCCTGATGTCCATCTGCAAATGCTTGCATCAGAAAAAGTTGGACTAGTGACACGGCCATGAGCAGTCAGTCATCCCAGACATTGGTGGACCGACAAGGCCAAAGGTAAAGATGCATGCGCTCTTCTCTTACTATGTTTACTAGACAAATTTCTCGGGCTATATATTCATCTATGGCATGGAAAATATGTTGATTCCATCTGCAGTACATGGTTTGCAGCTCACAAGAAGTATCAACAAGTACGAGCGAGACGTCGAACTGCTGCATGTTCCGCAGACTAAGAGGTGTCGTTGTGAAACTCTAGCTCCATAGTTCATCAAAAGTATGCATGTACTTGTAGCACACTACCATTCACTTTAGTTTTCCTGTTCAAAAAATGTCTTCAAGTCTAGAGTTATGACATCCAAAGTACTGTCAATAGAGGCCTTGAACAACTGCCAAACTGGACAGGTGTTCGTCGGGGACATAATAGTTGTCTATACCACCTACTTGGACAAGGTAAACAAAAGTAGACCCATAATGCGTGCTGATATGACAGACAAGGACGCCATGATGACAGTCACACTAACTGTTCCTCCGTAACTTGTCTAGAAACATGCAAAAAAGATATTTCCGCGTAATGGGATATCCATTACAAATTTTAATATATTGTCTAAAACAGTATATGACCGTGGTGATTGCGATCGAATTATTTCGGTCAACGAAACAAGCATTGTGGAAAAAATTCCTCCTATTTGTTCAGAATACCGCTTCCTCCCAGACTCGACTATTAGACAACTTGCACAAAGCATTGATATTTACCCAATGGGAATGATTGGGGCTGCTGTCACACTGGCCAGAAAATTTGGCTCGCAACACATTCTCCATATAAAGGATGGAGAGTCGGACAACGAGAAGGCAATGGTACCGCTTTTCATATTCATTTTTGTTGTTTAATTTCACTTCTGCATGTATGTCGAATAAGTTACACAAATATTGCACTGTTCCATGTTGCAGCTACAATTGTTCGATACGTATTCAAATTTGTTTTCGTCAATGGAACAACAATTGCATAGAGGGCAGATTCCACTTATGCTGTTCAAAAATATAACAAAAAAGAAGGATGCTAGAGAAATGATCTTTCGGACAACCCAGTCAATGTTTGTAACAGAGTTGCGGGCAGATACAGTAAAGGATCTGGAGAAGCTAGCTAGCTCTACAATTGTTGTGCATATACATTTACAAAATCATCCTCGCTTTGCTTATAGAAATAGCCTTCAACAAATTTCTGTAGCTGGTAAATTTTTTTTTTTTTGTTTTAAAGGGGAGGGTGGGATGCAGTTGTGTATTATATTGTTCAATGTATTAATTCCTTTGCTCGCATTCCTAGGTTGAAGGTCTTTTAGTTGCAGCCAATGTGTACTCGACCCCCTTTGAGCCTGTTTGTGCAAAATGCCATTCTGTTGCCTCTGCCTCTGCTTTGATAACTGATGATACGATTGATTGTTTGTGATGCGGTGAAAAATGTCCATATATTTATGGACATTGCCTCAGTGGTGTTATTCGAACCGTGGGCAACACAACCGTGCATTGTACGATCAAGAATCCGTTGTTACAAAATGTGCTTCCTAAGTTGGCAGAGTTGTCGTATCTATAGAAAAAGGCAAGCAGTGTCTACATGCTACGACAACTTCGGATACAAAGCAAATTCACCTTAAATGAGGACAATGCAATTTTGCATATCGGCTGAAAAGGGGGAAATTTTTTTTATATGAAACTTTGAGAGGAAACGAAAATACCTCATGTCTCTCTGTAATATTTGTTCAACATCTAGATGAAAGTTCGTTTCAACATAAAACAAATGTGGCGGTGCCTTTTCTTTGTATATCAAATTGGTGCAAAGGTTGATGGGTTCTGATCTATGGAACCTTCTGGGAACTTGCTTGTGGACTGTTTAAAGTATGGTTGGTTCTTGGTTATCTGCTTTGTCTGTCAATTTGTATACCCTGGAACTCCCGCTGTTCTTTGGAGGACACCGAACAGTATAATTGTTTTTTTTTGGCCAGCTGGGACGCAGATCCGCCTGCTAATTTCTATGGCGCTGTGATGCAACTGTACTGTCACTTGCTTTAGCAGATTTCCTTGATCGATGAACTTGGTCAAACTATTGTTCTGAAATAATTTGAAATCAACGAATATATAGTGTCCGAACTGCGCCTGTCCTCACATACAAACAAGAGGCTCTTAAAATACAAATTGGTCGTTGTTTTCACATTTTTGCTTATTCGATGAAGTTAGTCAGATTAATATCCTGGAATAAGTTGAAATCAACGAATATTTAGTGTGCGGAATGCAATTGTGCTATCATATGAACAACATGCCCTTAAAATTCAAATTGGTCCTTGTTATGCTTGCAGTTATAGAATTAAAAAAAAAAAATCTTTTCTTTCCTTGATTCTTTTAAGAATAAGCGATTTAACATCCTTTAGTAATTTAATGATAATTTAATGCGCCAGCTCTCAAGTCCATCTGCCAATCTATATATGGCGGATCTCCGAACGCTATTCGGAGGACAAGGAACAATGAAACTGCAATGATTCCCCAGGAAGCCCACAAGTTCCTTTGTCAATTTGTATATCGTGGAGTTGTGGGCATCTTTTGTACAGTTCGAAACAATAAAGTCCCAATTTTCAGCCCGCGAGCCCGAACAAAAGAGGCCTGTTTTTCAACCCGCCAGCCCCATAGCCCTCGATAAAAAAAAATCATTAAATATGAAATACATACGGAATTGTTATGGGACAATAAAAGTGCAATGTTCAGCGAACTAGCCCGAGTCCTCTTGTCAATTTGTGGCGGAAGTCTGCATGATATTTGTAGCAGAGGGAACAATGGAGACTCTATTTTCTGCTTGCCCGACCACGAACCCGCCATACAAAAACTGCCTAAAAGTGCAATGTTCAGGCAACCAACCCGAGTCCTCCTGGAAATTTGTATATCGCAGAAGCCTGGGTGGTATATGTAGGAGAGGGAACAATATAGACTCTATTTTGAATCCACCAGGCCGCCAACCCGCGATCCAAAAACTGCCCAAGTATGGAATGAGGAATCCGCATATGCTGTATAAAATCTCATTCCATAGTTAATATAGAGACTATGTCCACAAGTCCGCTTGTCAATTTGTATATCGCAGAAGTGAAGATGCTATTTGTAGAACACGAAACAATAGATACTTAATTTTAAGCTCGCCAGGTCACGAATCTGTGATCCAAAAAGTGTTCATGTATGAAATGAGGGATCCGCATATGTTCTAGAACAATGTGTTTGTACAACGGGGAACAATAGAGGCCCAATTTCCAACCCGCCAACCCCAGAGCCCCCGATAGAAAAAAATCGATAATTATGAAATTGATACAGAATCGCTACGGGGCAATAAAAGTCCAATGTTCAACGAAGAAACCCGACTCCACTTGTGAGTATGCAATGAGGGTTCCGCATACTTAATTTTCAACCCGCCTAGCCGCGAACCCACGATCCAAAAAATGCCCATCTATGGAATGAGGGATCCGCATATGTTCTAGAACAATACAAATGCACTGTTCATCCAAGTAGCCCTCAGCTCCTCCTGTCAATTTGTATGTCACGGAAATCTGGGTGCTATTTGTAGGAGACAGAACAATAGACACTATTTTCGGCAGACCAGGCCGCGAACCCACGATCCAAAAACTTCCTTAAGTATGGAATGAAGAATCCACATATGTTGTATAAAATCTCATTCCATACTTTATATAGAGGCTATGTACACAAGCCGGTGTGTAAATTTGTATATCGCGGAAGTGTAGGTGCTATTTGTAGAACACTGAACAATAGATACTTAATTTTCAGGCCACCGACCCGCAATCCAAAAAGTGCCCAAGTATGGAATGAGGATTCTGCATATGTTCTACAACAATACAAATGTAAAGTTCAACCAAGCAACTCGTAGGTCTGCATATGTTGTAGAAAAATGTATTTGTACAACGCGGAACAATAGAGGCCCAATTTCCAGTCCGCCAACCCCAGAGCCCCTGATAAAAAAAAATCGCTAACTATGAAATTGATACGGGATCGCAACGACACAATAAAAGTCCAATGTTCAGCGAAGCAGCCTGAGTCCACCTGTCAATTAGTATGCAATTAGTGATTCTCATATGTTGTATAAAATCTCATTCCATACTTTATATACAGACTTTGTCCCCAAGTCCACGTGTCAATCTGTATATTGCAGAAGTGTGGGTGCTATTTGTAGGATACCAAACAATAGATACTTAATTTTCAGCCCGCCAGGTCGCGAACCCGCGATCCAAAAAGTGCCCAAGTATGGAATGAGGGATCCACATATCTTCTAGAACAATACAAATGCAATGTTCAGCCAAGCAGTCCATAGCGACTCATGTCAATTTATATGTCGCGGACAACTCCAGAGTCCCTGATAAAAAAAAATCACTAACTATGAAATTGATACGAGATCGCAATGGGACAATAAAAGTCTAATGTTCAGCGAAGTAGCCCGAGTCCACCTGTCAATTTGTATATCGCTAAAGTCTGGATGCTATTTGTAGGCGACGAAACAATAGATTGTTTTCGGTGCACCAGGCCGCCAACGCGTGCTCCAAAAACTACCTAAGTATGCAATTAGTGATCCGCATATGCTGTGTAAAATCTCATTCCATATTTTATATACAGATTATGTCCACAGGTCCGCGTGTCAATTTGTATATCGTGGAAGTGTGGGTGCTATTTGTAGGATACGAAACAGTAGATACTTAATTTTCAGCCCGCCCACCCGTGAACCCGCGATCCAAAAAAGTGCCCAAGAATGGAATGAGGGATGCACATATGTTCTAGAACAAAACAAATGCAATGTTCAACCAAGCAGCCAGTGGTGACTCGTGTCAATTTGTATGTCGTGGAAATCTCGATGCTATTTGTAGGACAGGGAACAATAGAGACTCTTTTTTCGACCCGCCATACTGCAAACCTGCGATCAAAAAACTGCCTGAATATGGAAACAGGGATCCACATATGCTCTATAAAATCTCATGTCGATACTTTATATAGAGACTCATCTCCGCAACTCCCGCCGTCAATTTGTATATC
>JASDQU010102292.1:462389-495524 GCA_032191745.1 Picea mariana
TGTTAGATCTATTTAGATTTGTGTATCAAATGTTAGATTTGAAGCTACATTTATCTCTATAATTGTTTACTATTCATGATCAGATCTAAGCAATGTTTTGTACAGCTTTATAGATCCATATTTCTGTTTATCTTATTCTGATCTGTTCACTGTCAAATTAGTAGAGTTCTTGTTTATTAGATCTGAGTTTTGCTTCTGATCTTCAGATCTAATGTTTACTAAGTTTATTGCTGTCTCTCTTAGATCTAAATACTAGTTAAAGTGTTCTATGTCTGTTGATCTATAGATCTCGCTGTTTCTTTCACTGAAAATAAAAAGATACTATTGTTCTGCATCTTTACCCTAATTCTAACAACGATCAAGGTTTATCTATGTATTTGTGAGGAGAAGCAGCTATGACAGCAATATATGTTCAGAACAGAAGTCCTCACCGCATATTGAAGGATATGACTCCAGAAAAAGCCTTGTCAGGAAAGAAACCTAATGTGGAACACTTAAGAATCTTTGGATGCCTTGTTTACTTTCACATCCCCAAGGATAAAAGGAAGAAATTAGAACCCTCGGGAAAAAAGGACATATTCGTGGGATATAGTGAATCATCCAAGGACTGTAGAATCTATATCCCGGAACAACATAAGTTGAAGTCAGCAGAGACGTAGCCTTCAATGAAAAGATGGCTTTCAAGAAATTCATAGAAGAAACTATAGAAGAAGAAGAGTATGAAGAGCCTAATGAAGAAAGCACATGTCTTCCAGAAAGTCAGAATGAAGAAACAGAACAACTTGATCATCCGATGCAACCATGTGAAACTATTGATTCAGACTGTACCCAAAACCAAGAAACGTCCAGCTTGGCTTGAAGCTACCCTACAAGAAGCAGAAAGACTCAAAGCCCCAAGTGGCACCTTTAGAAAAAACAAAAAGCCCAAGAGATTCTCCAGCTATGCAGCATGTATGACAAAGCTTCTAAACGAAGAACCCACCACAATTGAAGAGGCAGCTCAGAAGAAACAATGGAAAGAAGCCATGACAGAAGAACACCAGTCCATCATGAAAAATGATGTATGGGAAATTGTGCCTAGACCTAAAAAAAAATTTGTAGTAACTTCAAAATGGGTCTATAAGATCAAACATGCAGTAGACGAAAGCCTGGACAACTATAAAGCAAGGTTCGTAACTAGAGGGTTCTCCCAGAAGGAGGGAGAAGACTATGATGAGACATTTGCTCATGTTGCCAGATATACAAAAATTGTGCCTAGACCTAAAGAAAAATTTGTAGTAACTTCAAAATGGGTCTATAAGATCAAACATGCAGCAGACGAAAGCCTGGACAACTATAAAGCAAGGTTCGTAACTAGAGGGTTCTCCCAGAAGGAGGAAGAAGACTATGACGAGACATTTGCTCATGTTGCCAGATATACAAAAATTGTGCCTAGACCTAAAGAAAAAATTGTAGTAACTTCAAAATGGGTCTATAAGATCAAACATGCAACAGACGAAAGCCTGGACAACTATAAAGCAAGGTTTGTAACTAGAGGGTTCTCCCAGAAGGAGGGAGAAGACTATGACGAGACATTTGCTCATGTTGCCAGATATACAAAAATTGTGCCTAGACCTAAAGAAAAATTTGTAGTAACTTCAAAATGGGTCTATAAGATCAAACATGCAGCAGACGAAAGCCTGGACAACTATAAAACAAGGTTCGTAACTAGAGGGTTCTCCCAGAAGGAGGGAGAAGACTATGACGAGACATTTGCTCATGTTGCCAGATATACTTCTATTAGAGCCACTATGTCTCTGGTTGCTTCCATGGGATGGAGTTTACATCAGATGGATGTAAAAACAGCTTTCCTCAATGGAGCAATCGAAGAAGAAATATACATTGAACAACCTCAAGGATTTGAAGTACACTCCAGAGACACTCATGTTTGCAGACTAAAGAAAGCCTTATATGGACTCAAGCAAGCTCCAAGAGCTTGGTATGCCAGAATAGACAGGTACTTAATAAGACTTGGTTTCTCCAAGAGTCATGCAGATCCAAAACTTTACTACAAAGTTGTGAACAATGCACCTGTGATTCTACTGCTATATGTCGACGACTTATTCTTGATAGGGGAAGAGTCTCTCATCATCCAGTGTAAAAAGGAACTAGCCTCTGAGTTCGATATGAAAGGTCTTGGTCTCATGCATTATTACTTGGGACTAGAAGTATGGCAGAAGCGTGGTGAAGTATTCCTTGGACAAGGAAAGTATGCAGTGAAGATTCTTCAAAAGTTTGGAATGATGGATTGCAAATCCATGGACACTCCTATGACCACAGATATAAGAAAAGTAAGAGACTCGGATTCTGTTCCAATAGATCCGTCCCTATATCGACAATTGATTGGGTCATTGATATATTTAGTAAATACTCGACCAGATATTTGTTTTGTCGTAAACACACTAAGCCAGTTCCAGGTGGAACTCAGACATGAGTATTGGATAGTTGCAAAGCATGTTCTAAGATATATTCATGGGACACTAAACTATGGTTTAAGATATACCGCATCCAGCGATATACAACTTCATGGATTCATAGATTCAGATTGGGCAGGAAGTGTAGAAGACAGAAGGAGTACTTCAGGGATGTGTTTCAGCTTGGGCTCCGCTATGATATCTTGGGGCAACAGGAAACAGAAGTTTGTCGCACTTATCACAGCAGAAGCAGAATATATCACAGCATGTGAGGCATGTACAGAAGCAGTATGGCTGAGAAAGCTGATTTCTGGATTATTTGATCAGGTTCCAGATTCGACCATAATATACTGTGACAATCAGAGTTGTATAAGGCTATTAGAACACCCAATGTTTCATGAACAGTTGAAACACATTGAGATCAAATACTACTTTATTCGAGATAAAGTCCAATAAGGAGAAGTGAAGCTCCAGTATATCCCCACAAATGAGCAGACAGTAGATATCTTGACAAAGCCTCTGTCCAAAATAAAGTTTGCATACTTACGAGACAAGTTGGGGATCATGGAAATAACTCCCTTAGTTGAAAGGGAAGAGATGGCACTCCAGGTTGGGAGGGAGCATTGATATATCATTGATTTATGGACAGTCATTTTCCAGCTTGGAAAATGGTTCAAGATGTGCAGTTCCTTTACAATTCGGAAAGTGGTTTGAGATTTCTAACGGACAGGCATTTTCCAGTTCGAAAAATGATCCAGATCGAACGATCATTTTCGTAATGAAAATGGTTCAATAGATTGTTGATGTACCATAGAAAGTGATTCCCCTTCTGGCCAGTGTGGGGGAATGGTCTAGGACAGTCTTTCTTCTTGGCAATCACTCTCAGTAGTGGTCAAGAAGAATGGTTCACCTCGTCGGGCAGTCATTCTTTCGAAGTTCACAATCGTGAGCAGTTTTGAAGAATGGTCTGTTTTGAAGGTTGGTGCAGGACAATCATTTCCTTAGGAAATTGTAAGGACAGTCATTCCCTAGGGCAGACTCATTCTCTCCAGGTTGCACTTTATTTAGTGCCGGAGGAATGGCCCAGTTAGGTGAATGGTCCAGGTTCAACAATCAGGGACAGGCATTCCCTAAGGCAGATTCATTCTCTCCAGGTTGCACTTTGTTTAGTGTCGGAGGAATGGCCCAGTTAGGTGAATGGTCCAGGCTCAAAAATCAGGGACAGTTATTCTCCCATGCTTGGGAAGAATAGTCCAGATAGCCTATGGTTGATGTTTTACTTTCTGAGGGCATATGCTCTTCAAAATCTCACAGATGTGAGAGGAAGAATGGCCCAAATGACTCAGTTTATATCATGATATTGTTTTTTTGTGCAGGTTGATATCAGATGATATGAACACTATGGAGACTGTATGTCTCTAGACAGTAGATGTATGCTACTGTGGTGGATATGTTCCACTGGTTGTGACTATGTGTCACCGATTGAGTAGTCGTGTACTACTTGGTGTGGTTGTGTACCACTGGATAGTAGTTGTGTACTACTATGTATAGACACAGTTGTGTTCTAAGAAATAGAGGGCATGCCACATGCCATATTCTGCAGATCTGGAAGTTCTTTGTAATGAAGATGACCAAGCCTTTTGTGCCACAACTCGTTGGAGCTAGTTGCATCATGAGTTAATGCCTGAACTGACTGTTCTGTCACACCATACAGTCCTCCGTTGAGAGTCCCAATAAGTTTTGTTGTAGTCAGATGGCTACCTTTAGCCCACAAAAGTGCCTTCCTATCCTTGAAGATCACCCAATATCCCTTGTCCTCAAGGGTTGCAACTGATAATAGATTATTCCTGAGCCCTGGCACATATAATACTTCATCAACATGAAGCATTGCCCCAGATTACAATCTGAAGGAGATAGAGCCTACTCCCTCTATCTTGTAACATTTGTCATCCCCAAGCTCAACTTGCTCTGCAAAAGATTTCTTCTTGAAATCTAAAAGGATCTCCTTGTATCTTGTCATGTGCTTTGATGTACCACTGTCTACTAACCAAGTTTTCGGCCATGTGATGACTGTACTGGATAAAGCAAAAACCAAGTAATATTCTTTTCTATTTTCTCTTTCATTAAAAGGACTTTTCTGATTTCTTTTGGATTCATCATTCTCAGCAATTGAGGCATGATGTTTCCCTTTCCTTGGACCTTTCTTCTTAGATCAGCAGTATCTAGCAAAGTGACCCAACTTGTTGCAATTAAAACATTTAATCTTTAGATGTATCAAGATTCTTGCCTTTGAACGTACCTTTAGTATTTATCTTCTTCTAAGAAACTTTTTGGAAAGTGACCTTCTTTCCCTTGAATCTTGATGCTAATGTCGAATGCTCGTCTTTGGATGGCTCGCTCCTGGTAGCAGTGTGACTCTCCTCTTGGAGACAATCATGCCATAACCTCTCAAACGTGGGCTGAATCTCTCTCCCACTCACGCTGGATAAGAAAGTCTCCCATGAAGAAGGAAGACCATCAAATTGATCATCATACACTAAGTCATCATCATACACTGTGACACCTGTGACCAAGGGTTGATCTCTGATCTAGGCTATCCTGGAACAGAAAGATGCAATTGATTCACCTTTCTCCATCTTCAAATACTTAAGCTTGTGCTTAAGTGTCCTCTTCTGACTTGGTGCCCTTTTCTCATACAAATTTACCAAGGTATCCATACATTCCTTGGCAATCATTAATGAAGTCATTGTTCGCATTATACTGTCTTTGACTAAGTCAAAGATAATTCGCTTGGCATTTGCTTGATTCCTCCTAAAGGTCGCTCTTCCTACATTAGAGATGGGCTCCTCCATCACTGAGGTCACATACTGCTCAAGATCATGCTCCTGTAAGATATCCATTATCCTGAGTTTCCACACATTGAAGTTGGAAGCTCCTTCAAGCCTATCCTCGGCCCTGATAGAAATGGAGGATGTCATAGAACTCATGCTGGAAACTGATCAAGCTCTCTTGGATCTATGTGTACCTTGTTGTTGCACTTCAACAAGCTCTTTCACACCATTAGCTCTGATACCATGTTAATTATTGAGATAGATTTAATATGCGGATTATTTCTTTAATTTCTTCAACAATTTGAATAAAACTTGATCTTTCAACTAGCAAAAGATGGACACTTGAAATGATGAACAGCAGTAGAACAAGTACTCAAATAGAATCTCACGCATGCACAAGAATTTACCCTGGAGAAACCCAAGAAGGGAGAAAACTCCAACAAACACTCTTCCTTTATTTGCAGATAATATGTAAAATCATATACAATAAACCACCATGAAAAATACTTGACTGTATGACTAGCAAACAATGAAATCCTTCGTTATCCCTCACTATTGTTATAAACCAGCACTACTAGCAAAAATCCTTTGTTATACTTTTACACAGTAAATTATACTTTGCTACCTTTGCAACTGTGTACATCAGCAACAATAAATTAACTCCAACTGCCCTTTCTCACTGTGAGAATAATAGACAACAGACTCGTACGCTGCCCACTCTCGTTCACCGACAAACAGTCTCCTTCCCTCCACTCTTGCGCTGCATAACAAGTGAGTGATGAAGAGGAGTTGAACTTTGTATATAACAGGCGCAGGAGGGAGAGAAGAGTGAACTCGAATTAGGAATAGAATGCATGTGTTTACAACTCGCCTTTAGACTAAACTTCAAAACTCAACTCGAATTGTAACTTGACCTTGCATGGCATGACAACTTGTCCTTGAGACTTGATGTTGCATGGCATGACAACTCGCCCTTGCAACTGGACTTGAGACTCGAAATATGACATGCAGCTTGACTTGCCAACTTGACATGCAACTTGCCTTGCTAACTTGACATGCAACTTGGCATGCAACTCAACTTGCCAACTTGACATGCAACTCAACATTTTCAACTTGAGTTTGACAACTCGAACTAGACATGCAACTTGACTTTTACAGCTTGAGTTTGACAACTCAAACTAGACATGCAACTCAACTTTTACAACTTGAGTTTGACAACTCAAATTTATTTTCATGGTGGATATGTTACACATGCCAACACACTAGATCAATACATTTACATTATTTGCATAAGGAAGATTGTTTGTTTCTAGCTCATAGGAATTGTACATTCAACCTAACTTTTGCTAGATGCCTTGAATTTTTCTCATAGCTCACAGAGGTTGTAAGTTCCCCCTGACTTTTGCACTAGTCTGTCTATGCTCACAGAGGTTGTAAATTCCCCCTGACTTTTGCACTAGATTGTCTATGCTCACAAACGTTGTACGTTCCCCTTGAATTTTGCATTAGACTTACATCTTGACTTTTGTCTTAGACTTACAAGGTTTCTTCCTTTGCCTTGGCTAGACTCACAAGACCATATAGCATCTCGTTCGTCCTGACTTTTGGTTTGACTCACAGTGGTTGTACGTTCCCCCGAGATTTTGTCAATACTTCACAAGACTGGTTGATTCTCCAAATCTCCCTAGCTAGCCTTAGGGTGGCCCGCGTGGCCTCTCATTGAAGAATGACTGTCGATGCTGCCAAATTTAACAATAGTTACTTAACATTAGTAAAAAGCGACTTTTAATCTTTAAGTGAAAAGTAAAAGGGGAATAAGGGTCATGTTGGATTAAGTCAAAGAGAAAAAAGGGGCATCAAAGAATTATAAAAGGAGGGGTAGTGCTTCACTTTCCTCATTATGTTTTCGACTAATCTCGTGTTGGAGTGCTCTTGTGAGCCAAGGTTTTTGTTGGGTTTTGGCATAAACCCTTCCATTTGAGTTTGGTTTCGATGGTGTAATATCCAACCTTGCTAGACAAGGAGAAGGATCCATCCAGGATCTTTATTTGAGCTTCATCTTGTGGTTTGACCTCAGCTTGCGGGTGTAATGACTTGCTTAAGAAATTTGTGGAGCTTCCTTGAGGTGGACGGATTCATCTTTTGCAGGGTCATGAGAGTTTGGAGGAGGTCGTGAGGGTTTTGTTGGGGGATCGATAGACTTTGGAGGCTAGCCGAAGGTATCTTGAGGAGTCTATCCATCTTTCTGCAGAACCGTTAGGGTTTGGAGGAGGGTCGTGAGCCCTATTCTTGGCATTTGGATGTTCGATCTTCCCTTGAAGAGGTTGATATTGACTTGAGGAGGTAGCGTGAGGCCTAGAGAGGCCCTTGGAGTTGGACGGCATCATCCCGGAGAGGGTTTGAGGCTAGGTGTTAGCCTTTCTACAGTATGGAGGAAGACGCATCATCTCTTGAGGTGGTCGTGGCATCTTCCAAGTTTTTGGCTTGAGCATTGTTGTATTTTCGTTAATGTATTGCAGCTGCCATAGTAGCCATTAGAGACTTGTTATTGTTGTGTTCGAGATTTCATTCATAATAAAAATTCCCCATATTGTCTCTTATATTTCACGTGTACTTGGATTGGATGCAATGTGTTTGACAAAAGCCTATTAGTAGGATGTACGCAAATTGTTTATAGAAAGTTGTCAACCAGTTTATAGCATAAAGAACATATGTAATGCAATTTGTTTGACAAAAGCACACAACCAAAAACACCTAATTGTACAACATAGCACGAATATCCTAGCGGCTAGCCTAGCACACCTAGGGAGATTACAATGGGATTAGAAAATACAATCAGATAATAAGTTGTAAGAGTGCAAAAGGCTACTCTAGAAAGCTAAAAAGTAAAGGGTATAAGTGATTAATTAATACAATAAAGAAACGAAAAGAGAGTCATTATATATCATGAAGAAGAGATGAAAAAGTAGAGAGAGGAACTCGAACGTTGAATTGAATGTCGTTGCCAGCACGATATGGACCTTGGGTGGCAATCACTTAGGATTTTGTGCTAAGATTGCATCAGGCACGATGAGTTAATAATTCTATTTATGTAATTGTAGACAAATTTTCAGAATGGACCCATTTCATTCCATGTTTAAAGAGCAGGGATGCTAAAAAAGTAGTTGAAATATTTTTCAAAGTGCACTTGCATGAAGCACCCAAACCCATTAATCAATAGGGATACAAGGTTCTTCAGTAATTTTTTAAGGACCTTATGGCAATAATTAGACAATAAGTTCTAGTTGTAGCTCTACCTATCATCCACAAACTGATGAGCAAATAGCGGTGGCAAATAGAAATCTTAGGAACTTGTTGTATAGTAAGGTTGGAAAGAACCCAAAACAATGGCATGTAGTTTTGCCTCCTTTCGATATTGTTCATGGGCAAAATTTAAAAGGTTCTGTAGATTCGACAACACTTGTGAAGTATAAACAGAAAAAGATGAGGCCATGTACAATTTTGACATGGATAAATCAAATGCATGTGCTATTCACTTGTTGGAGGTGTTGAATATCAATTGTAGCTTCAATTTTCTGACATTTATACATATCGTGCATGGCCAAATGATAATTCCATTACAACTATGATGATGGATTAGAAAAAACTATCAAAGAGAAAAGGGAAGAAATAAACAAGTTGTGGACAAAATGTTGACAACTATGCCAACAAAAAATTAAAACTCTATTTAATCAAGTGGAAAGGCTTCCCAAATTCAAATGATACATTGATAACCAAAAAGGAGTTGATGTATAATAAGAGTAGTTCAACTGGCACTGTGAGACTTGTTACCCCCTCCCACCTAGGGGTAACTAGAGGAGATTATGTCTCATAGCCCACAATGAAGATAGTGATCCCGACAATGATGATGATCAACATGTCCACATAGAGCAGCCCAACAACCCTCTTTAGATGCCTCTTTCTTCATCGACGTGGCTCATCACACTCAATCAACAAGACTCATTGGGAGATGGTGTTCTAGCACATTATGAGGTACATTAGTCCTTGTTTCATATAAAGTGTCATATTTAATACATTGGGCATTTGAGTAATGATCATAGGTTGAAGTTGAATAATGAATCATAAGCTAAGAAGTTATGATTTTTGCCTTGTTTCACCTTGGTGGCCATCCTAGGCATCCTAGTCCCGTGTTGTCACTCCTGGGGAAAGGGTCCTAGGGAAAGGGGTGCTACGGGTGGTTCCTTGAAAGGGGTAGCGTACCATTCCCGATAATACTTACCACTTTTCCATCCTTGATCTTTCCATTCTCCCGCCTTTTGGGTAACGGTGGTTACATGTGCACCAAAAAGGCATGTACCTCATTCTCTTATGAGAAGAAGGAGCTAAAGGCCCAGAGGTAGATTATAGTTGGCCAATAATAAAGAAAGAAAGTTAAGACGGGGATAATGAGGACATTCAAAAGCCATAGTCCATAGTTTAGCTCTACCCCCTCATTAATGGTAATTGCCCCTAGTCCTAATGTGAATAAACGCATAATCAACTAAAGAGGACTTGAATACATTGCTAATAAATGCTTGAAACCTTTTTAAGGGGACTTACAAATTAAATAAATAAAGAAAAAGGCAAATAAGGGCTTTGGAATGCAAAAAAGGGTGGAAGAAAGGATAACCCAAGTGCCAAGCACACCATCTACAAAGGCACTCATGGAGGTGAGTCCATAAATTATCTTGCATGTTAATGACCCCATGCCCAGAAGTGAACTCCATAACCACCTCACATTCATTACAAATCTCTGATGGGTCCTTCCGAAAAATATCTCTCTACTTGGGTACTGACACAACCTAATAAGGTCTTTTGATGGTCCTCCCATACCCAGACTTGCCAAATTGCATAAAGTCTTGAGCTAATGTGAAGTTTGAAGGGGATACCCAATGAGAGTTGTTCATTTTAGCTTTTGTATTAATAGATGGCTTACTTTATATGATTCTAAGGGCTATTGCCCCTTGTGATTATTGGTTTTACATAATTCCATGACTTTGATTAACTTGGGTGCACTTGACATTGTCTTTGGAGGACATCCCTGTGATTTCACCCAAGACGTTATGCAACTTTATGCAAGACATATCACGTGTGATGCAGAGCATTGGGCCACTTGATGACTTGGCTCCCTCCAATACAGGCTCTCACACCTCTTGGACCTTGGACGATGGACATGTGAGCTTTTACTTTGCAGATACAGTCATGCCCACACATAGATTAGCAAGAAGCCCACACCTAGGGTATTGTACCCCGAAGGTTATTAGGCATTGGATGGAGGACATTGCGCTAGCACATGATTGGATACCATACAGAGGCGAGATGCACCTTCATTCCAACTCGGACGCTGGTCGTTTCACCTTGGGCATTGAGCATATGGATGATGACGTCATGGATTGGGGCTTGCTTTCCATTGGGGCAATACTTTGATGAGTTGGGGTCTTTGATGACAAGGCATGACCTTCGATGAGGAGAGGTCACCTTCCCCCATACTTGGCACCTTGATGATGAGACAAGGCCTCCTACACCTTCCTAGGGCATGACGTCACCCACACATGTGGATTTGGAGGGTTTATTTTGATGTTTTAGCATCGTTATCTATTGTTAGAGGCTACTGGAAGGTCGGCCCCACTTGTATCATGGATTTATTGTTGTTTTAGACATTTATGTGGACATATGCACTCGATTACCTCATATGTATAGAGGGAGTGCTCCATTGTATCAAATCATAACTCATCACTTGTGAGATATCTTCTCAATTGCTCTCTTCTCTTTTTTCGCTCTAGAAGTCTTGTGCACACTTTTTGAAGAATGGATCCAGTGGATGCTTTCTCTTTTTCTCGATGGGTGATCATGAGTTAGGGTTTCTTCATTGCATAGCAACTTGGATGAGTAAGTCTTCTTCTTCAAGTTTAAGTGTTTGTACATGGTATATTTTGGTGAATGCTCTATATTGCTAGATGTTGCATGTTACCTAGTATGCTAGTTCTTGTTTGAAACCCTAGGAGGGATTAAAAGTCTTTATCGCCCTCCCTTTTCTTTCACCTTAAATTGTGAAGCATTAAAGACCTACTTCTAGGGATTGAAAGCCTTCATCCCCCTAGGGTCAGTCTTTAGCTACTTCAAAGGCCTAAGGTCCATAAGTCTTTGCACCTTAGGGTTTTGATCTAGTTCACTTGGATCCTGAATTAAACCTCCTAAAAGAAGGAAAATGACACCTAAGGCCCATAAGTCTTTGCACCTTAGGGTTTGTTTTCTTGCAAGATTTGATCCTAAACCCGTGAATCTATGACCTTAGGGTTTCAAATCTTCACTCTTCTTGGACATCCAAGTCCAAATTCAAGGTGTGCCTTGACTCCATTTTCCCAAAGAGAAAAAGGCACTAATCTAATATTTGCAAGTGATACAATTCTCTTAAAAAACTCCTTCTCTCAAAACGCTTTAGTAGATTAGGTTTTACATGTTATTGTCATGCTCATGCAAGCCCAACGTCTAGCAATCTAAGTGAATTCGTTGTTGTTGCTATAAATGTTTGCTACAGCCATTAGGGCTTGATTGGATTGTTGATAACTTACTTAATATTGTGGTTTAAGAAGGATAAAATCATTATTGAACACTTGGATCTTATTCCACTCATTAAGGCTTACATTTTAAGATTTTATTTGCAATTTTTGAAGGCTGATTTCCTCCCCATGTTACAAAATATTCTATGCTGATATAACATGGTTAACTGTTGCAATTTTACTATAACAGCCTTCTTTCATGAAAGCTAGTGTTTGGGAAGTGATTGTTCAATGGTTTAGAGTTGGTGATTGTCATTTATTTGCATTAGTAAACTTGTTTCACACACATCAATCAATTACCTCATCCAAATCCTTTCTAATCTTCCACACTTCCCTAGACATAGCCTATCCCTTTGAGATGACCGAGATAGGGGGGCCATAGACTTGGCTAATCTTGCTATAGGATCCCTTGACGTCACCAGGGAAGCCTCCCTTGTGTTGGATCCGTCCTTCAATAAAACGAGGGAAGTACTTGCCTAGGTGACAGTGGCACCTACTTCCAATTGTTACACAAGTTTAGCATCTTGTGAAGGATTCGCATAAGTGCCAAATTCTATGATAACAAGACTGAACTGGGAGGTTCAATTTTTTTTGAACATGGGGAGGATGATATAAGAGCCATTAGACATGTTTCAAAGTTTGAGCGGCGAAAAAAAAAAAACAAAAAAAACAAAAAACATATTGACAAGAAGGAAAATCGAAGCAGTTCATGGAGGGAGCCCAAAAGTTGGAAGCTGGAAATTTAACTGTAACAGATGCATTTGTAACTATCACATACTTGTAGTTGTCTAAAACAGATATAATTGTAATTGGCACATCCATGTATGATATAAGTAGAATAGTCCTTAATAGGAAAAGGTAAACCGTAAAGGCATATAGTAGAGTGAGTAACCAGTAAGGAGTCAACAGCGACACTGCATCAAATCCTTAAGGCATTCCCTGTCAAAAGTATTAGACTCTCACTCTATTCAAACTCGGTGAGGGCAATATTTACAACTCAGCTTATAGACTTGGCCAAATAAAAAATGCATTGGGTCTAGCTCATGTGGTTGTGGGATGGAGTGTTATCCTCTCCACCTAGGTTCTATTTGTTAAATTTGGCAGCATCGACAGTCATTCTCCAACGAGAGGCCATATGGGCCACCTTGAGGCTAGCCAGGGAGATTTGGAGAATCAACCAGTCTAGTGAGGTATTGACAAAAGCCAGGGGGAACGTACAACCTCTGAGAGTCAAACCAAAAGTCAGAATAAACGAGATGTTATATGACCTTGTGAGTCAAGCCAAGGCAAAGGTAGAGGCCTTGTAAGTCTAAGACAAAAGTCAAGATGTAAGTCTAATGCAAAAGTCAGGGGGAACGTACAACCTCTGTGAGCATAGACCAGTCTAGTGCAAAAGTCAGGGGGAATATACAACCTCTGTGAGCATAAACAGACTAGTGCAAAAGTCAGGGGGAACATACAACATCTGTGAGCCTGGTCAAGCCTTGTGAGCCATGAGAAAAAGTCAAGGCATCTAGCAAAAGTTAGGTTGAACATAAAATTCCTATGAACTAGAAACCTCTGTTACCAGATCCGCGGAGGTCAAGTTCAGGATCCGCGAATCCCCGATTTCGATACAGATCTGGATCCGCCTGGGATCCAGCAAACAGTCGTTTCTAAAAAACTGAACCGTATCTCGTGTGGTGGAGGTGGATCCGGCTACAACAAACCTAACAAGCGGGGATTTTTATGGGTCTCTCCAGCTCTTTACGTGTTTATTTATGTATAGGCATGAAGCGGATTTTTATGGGTCTCTCCATTCACGAGATGGGATATAAGTTTTATTTTTTTAAATTCACGAGACTGTCATATGATATGATGATTGCGTATTGGTACACTAGCAAGTATATTTAATCATATTTTAAAGATGCAATTCTTACCATAAAAAAATTGGCGAATTTTCTAGCCCCAAGAAAGTGGAACTAGTATAGTTTTACATATAGATCTCTCTTAAATGTTAAATACAAATGCATGTTTAGTGTCTTCAACATAAAATGGTAGAGGCATTATTAAAAATATTTTCATTAGCAAAGATAGTGAGATGGGATATAAGTTTTATTTTTAAAAATTATCAAATTATTTTTTATATTATTTGTACTTGTCGTATCCGGATCCTGGTTTTTCAAAAATATGACGAATCTCTATCCGTATCCAAATCTAGATCCAGATCCGGATCCGGATCTGTATCCAAATCCAAATCCTGATAACTTAGCTAGAAACAAACAATCTTCCTGATATTGCAAATGATGTAAATGTATTTATCTAGTGCGTTGGCAAGTGTAACACCATCCACCATGAAGAAATTTGAATTGTCATTTAAAGAGTCAAGTTGTAAAAGTCAAATTTGCATGTCTAGGTCAAAGTCAAAGTTGTCAAGTTTTTGTTGCATGTCGCATGTTGCATGTCGCATATTGCATGTTGCATGTTGCATATTACATGCATGTCTAGTTGCATGCATGTCATGTGCATGCTGAGTAGTTTGCATGCATATCCAGTCAAGGTCAAATCCTAACTGAAGTGTTAAAGTTCAGTTCTAAATCTGGTTGCTGAGTTAAGTTCAGTTGTAAACACATGCATTCACTTAAGCTATTTCGAGCCATCTCCTCTCTACCTCTCCACTCCTATTTAAGGAAGAGGTCGACCCTCTCTTCTACATAATTGTTATGCAGCGATGAGTGAGGAAGAAGAGTGATATATCTGTCCATAACAGAGTGGTAACAGGGCACATTTATCAGTCCATAACAGAGTGGAATAACATTACATAAAAGGTTGTGTATCAGTCCATAGAAGGCAGCAATAACAGTCCATAAGAGGCAACAATATCAGCCCATATCAGTGCTGGTATATCAGTCCAGAAAAGGCAGCAAAAGAGCAGCCAGGCAGCGCATAGCTTCTTCCATAGTGCTGGTATATAACAGAGGTATTTATCAGCAAAGTATCTCAACATTCAACAGGTCATACAGTCAGGTCTAGGTAAACTTGGCAAACTCTTTAAGAGCAGATTTTTCATGGTGGATATTTTGTAAGTGGTCATACATTATCTTTGCAATAAAAGGAAATTGTTTGCTGGGGTTTTTCTGCCTGTATAGGGTTTCCCCAGGGTACATGTGGTGTGAATTTACATGCTGGTAAAAATACATGGTTTTTGCTATTCAGTCTTGATTATGCTTTGTGATTCATATTAAGCTAATTTCAAAGTACTGTCAGAATTTAAAGAATTCCTTACAGTTTACTATCAAGCTCAAAATTTAACACTATTCCCATTAATGACATGTTGAGCTCATTATGAGTATATTGTTTTACGGCTTCAAGCCCTGTTGTTGGCATTGCCCATTGAAGAATCTAGGATTTACCTTGTGTACCATCCTCGAAATGAGGGAAAGTACCCAGGGGTTTTCCCCGGGAATTGTTACCAGGAAAATATATATATGTATATATCAACATCAAAATATAAACAATTAGATACCAAATATGCAAGTTTGTTGATTTATATTGCATCTAAGGGTGCAAGTAGGCAAAATTACATTGAGATGTACAAGCTGTAAGTTTTGTGATACAGAGAATTAAAATCCTGTAAAAGAATACATAAACAATGAGGCCCTGAATGACCTCCAAAGTCCAAAAATCATAACACTGTGACCTAATGAGTAAATGTTTCCCTCGAGATAGCACCAGGTCAAACCAATTTTGAAGCACTTAATCTGAAGTCTAAATTTGAAGTAAGATGCATTAGAACAACTCAACTGAGTTCAAGAATCTGAAGTTCACTTTCTCTTGTTGAATCATGAATGGCTTCAACAGTTGGCTGATATTTGATGTTTTAAGTCAATTGGCCCCATTGGACAACCTTAACATTCCTGAAAATATATCCCAAGGGGCATTCCAACGGATTCTATACTGGAGCAAATTATATAAATTTCTCATTTATTTAAAAAAAAAATAAGATTTTGCATAAAAAGGATTTTATGAATTCAAAACAATCATTATTTTAATGATTAATCCATAAAATATCCTAACAATGTGCAGAATAAACAATAGTCACCTTGCTGATTGCCCTCGATAATGCCAAAGTCGTCTGTTTCATATTACTTTCTGAAGACAAATCTTCATGAGAACCAGGCCACCACACAGTTGGCATCAAAGTCTGCAAATCCTGCTTATTTGGTCCTTTTCTTGATAGCAACCCTTCCATTGAAGACTCAAAATCTGATGATTTCCACCAATGCACCATCAATTCCTCACGTTTGAGAATATGGCAGGCTAGGGCCAGATATGGATATGATCCAGTATATGGACAGTCTACAAGATTCATCATCGATGTTTTGCAACCATTGGAAAGAGCCTGCATGGTTGGTATAATTAAGTCCTTGAATTCTGGAAATGACAATAAAAGGTCCATGACCTTATCCAAACTTGCACTGTCATGTGGGGCTTGGGTTCCAAATGTTTCTAACATGCAGGGAACTAAAGCTCCCCAAACAACATACACTTTGATGCCTAAATCACCATCCAACAAAGAGAAAAATTGTTTGCAAATCTCTTTTCCAATAGGATTAAGTAATCCTACAAGTGGAGTAACTCTCTTTAATCTTCTCAACTTCTCTACTGAAGTTGAAGTGCCAGGATCCTGGCTATACAGTTTGACTAGCCTTGTTAAACATTTTAGTAAGTAGGTAGCCAATTCTGATACAACCGCAACATGCTCTCCATCCTTCATCTTGGGGGGTGCTTGGACAGGAAGAAAGCCCTCAATAGGGTACTTGAAAGGCCTTGAACCAAAATTTAAATCACAACGTTCACCTTGAGACAAGGAAATTGCAGGGAAATACCCAAAATCAGAGTCGAACTTCCTTACTTCATCGAAAGCTACACCCAAAGGTATACCATTTCTGTAAAATGAAATTTCACTAGCATCCAAGTTAATGCAGCATCCTATAACATCTCCAACAACCCACAACTGCCCATAAGGCTGGGAATCTTTGTTCCACTTCTTCATTCGTCTTCCATCATAAGCATATGAATCCTCATCATCTCCAACACCTTCATGGCGAGTAAACGGACATGTAACAGTGGCCCAGCCGAGTTGCTGAATCCCAGCAGTCTCCAAAGTTACTTCATACATCCATTTTCCTTTTGACACACAAGCATTTGCCCGAGCACTGCTGAACATCGCCTGGCTTTCAACAAGCAATGAATGCTTGAAAAACCTTATATCACCAGAAGCGCTTCTCTCATCCATTCCGAGAACACCCTTACCAAATCCATTCTCAATTATATGAACTCCATCCCACTGACTGAAATCTGAGCTTGGCCTGCTGTAAAGTTGCTTTAACTTGACTTGCAAAATTGAATCTGAGATGCTCACATCAAATCCGTTGTCCATCAATAGGAAGGGATCACAAGACACCTCAAATATATGTCCTAGAGTTCTTTCAAGTTCCCACTTCTCATTTTCTTCGGTACTAGACAGGATAGCAGACTTACAAATAGTATCATTAGCATCCCCACCAGATAAAACAATAGCCAGACCCGCACTGAAACCATATTGCTGTTGCTGCTGCTGTTGCAGCAGCTTTGCACCGATAAACGCCTCTCCAGCCATCAAAAGTTTTTGCTAGAGGGGAGGAGAAACTCTTCCTCCCCACTTAGAGAATCTAACAAATGAAAGATAAAGAAATTCAGCCAACGGTGCTACTGAAGAGAGCATACACTTTCTCGTTGACAAACATAGTGCACTTTCTATATAGACTCGCCCATTCTTTGTAGAGGATAATACTCGGGTTTTTGCAAATTGAACCAGCCAGAAGCCAATTCCCCTTTAATAACGTAATTCATTCAGCCCTTGTAATTGGTTGCATCCATGCGAATTCAAGTATCATCTAGTGATCTAATTTAACTGCCCAAAAGCCAAAAATTGGATATGTCCCTGCGCAGAGAGTTCCCAACTTCCCTGTTACAGTAATATCAAAGCTTTAGATCCCAGGAACCCAAGTTCCTAAACATTTAATAGGAACCTAAATTTAACAACTCACTCTTGTGCCTTACTGATCAGCATGAATGGGAGCAGCCATACTTAGGGTTAAATTCGTTTCAACGTTGATTCTAAGATAAATAAATAAAAACCTATTTGCATAACTTTCAAAAAATACGAAAGAGCTCCAAGTCCCCGCGCTAATCATACAAAATTGGCCGTTCTCCAATCAAGGAAATCCAAGAAATTGATCAACAGCATGATGGGTCATGAAAAATGGTATCTGATATCAGCGAAAAAAACATAAAAATGAAGAAATTAGGTGGAATTGATCGGAAAATACCTCTGTGTACACAGGATTTCACAGTTTCGGGATGGAAAACCGCCCGTCCATCCAACCAAAAACGCAAACTTGCGCAACGTAGCATCGATTCATGAACCAAATCCCGGCAGGAATTGAACGGAACGACGAAATTTGGACGAAATGTTAGCATATGGGATAAAGACTGAATGGCTAGGGTTTCATAATCCCCATTTCCACCGCACGCCTGCTTTCTAATTCTAAATTTTCAATAATAGAGAAAACGAGGGGAAGAGAAAGGAAAGACTCCAACCGCGCTACGCCGGTCATAAGGGCGGCTCTCTTCACCGTGTCGTCTCTGCAACAGCCACGTGTCAGTGGAGGTGGACCTTTCGTTCCTTGACACGTGTCCTTCCAGCTCGTTCATTTCTCGCGTTCTTTACGTGAGTTTCTTTCCCATTTCAGATTTAAAGTCAACGAGCGTGCGGGAAACCAAATCTGATTCGGATATGAAGTTAAATTAAATTTGCTTTATGTAGTTTCCATTTGAGCATATCTCAACTTCAATGGTGATAATGGATAATTTGGCAAATAGTGAGGTATTTCTCTGGTACAGAGCAGTGGATGTTAGGGGACTTATTTTAATGAAGAGGCTGGCTTTTTAGCCATAGCGGATTTTATTATATATAAATATTAGTTTTTAAATTATATATATATTAATATTATGCTTCTTTGTATGTAGGGTTGAATAATCTTTATGATTATGATTTATGATTATGAGATTGAGATGGTTTATAAGATATTATTTTATAGTAAAAGTTTTGAGAATTTACCAGTTAGTTTTGGAGTGTAAATATTTTTTTCTTCCTTGTTATAATATTAATATTATAATTATATTTTTTCTTTCTTGTTATAATATTAATATTATGATTTTTTGTATGTATGGTGAATAATTTTGGTTATTTAACAATTATGATTATGAGATTGAGATGGTTTATAAGATATTACTTTATAGTAAAAGTTTCGAGAATTTAAAAGTTAGTTTTGGAGTGTAAATTTTTGGTTTTATGTGATAGTATATTAGTTTCTTTCTTGTTATAACATCATCACTGGTTTATGGGCAGTTTTGTTAGTATGTCTTGTGGGTCATTTTTGGCTTGTGATATCCCTTGTGGGATATTGAAGCATAATAGACAAACTAGAAGATCGTGTAGTAGTCGTTATGGTCACAGTGTCCATGGAAACCCCATAGCGAGTGCCCATTTCTTTGTATATGTATCTCATAACTTGAAGAAAAGAGTAGAGAATAGGCTTCACCTTCTAGTTGGGTTTTTCTCGTATTGGGTTTTCCGAGGGTACATCTTCTGTTCATTATGTAGATGGTGTGTCATTTGATCAGCTTTTTCATTTTAATTTCAGGCACTTCAATATTTTCATGCATTAAGCTATTGACATTAAATTTGAATTTTAAGTAAAGCACTACATAATAATAGATTGCATAAACTTGTAAGATTTGTTGTGACGAACTGTTCCAATGAGGCATCCACAACAATTTACTAATCAAAAATCTTTGTCGATCTGAACGTTGGCTTCGAGGTGTGAGACCTCATGTTAATGTGATAACATCCTCCCTCGGTCTAGTAAAAGCATTGTCAATAGTTTCAGTGTCATGTCTTATGGGTCATCTTTGGCTTGTGGATGTTATCTATGTGATGTTAAATGAGTTTTTGTTACAATGTATATCCTTATGTTAATATTTAATTCCACATTAATACTCTCATTTTCCTTCTTTTATATGAACATAAACTCGGTGAGAAGGGGAATTTATTCCTTTATAAGCACTTAGGACTTGCACATGGCCTTCTCTGCAAAGATCACATGAGCATGTACAAGAAACCACCATTATTGGTTAACAAACATCACTTAATTTTGGCATTGAAACTCTTGGCAAATGTTGTTTTTGGGATACTTTTGTATTGCAAAGATAGAAATTTTGTATTGCAAAGATAAAAATGAATTGAGAATTGAATCTAGACTAGTTATAGTATATTCTCATAATCATACAATTAGACAACAAAGCAACTAGCTTAAAAATTTTGGTAAACTTTAAGGAATATGTGGGGATGAGCTTGGGTATGTAATGTGTACACAGAAGTCGTGACTTATTAGTGCAATGAGTTGCACCCCTACACTTAGGTCTCATGACTACCTTAAGATATTGGATAAAAGCCCATAAAAATGGTACTCGATAAATAATATCCACTTTGAGAAGAATGGAAGGATAAACTCATGTCTATAATATATACACATTGATCATCACTTATCAATGTGATAAGTTAAAGACAAAATTTCAAACTCATCTGAAAAAACACAAAAAATTACCATTAACAACTCACACTTGGAAAAAATTAACTAATTATTTTCACATAAAAAATGTATTTCTCAAATCAATGTGATATAAATTTAAGACAAAATTTCAAACTCATCCGAAAAACCACAAAAAATTACCATTAACAACTTTTTTATATTAACACTCCACTTGAAAGAATTAATTAACTATTTTCACATGAAGAATGCATTTCTCACATTTTTAACTTGATCGTCATATAAAAAGCACTCTACTTTATGACTAAATCACAACTCAATAAACACTTAAAACAATGTTGTTTTAAAAAATATTTATATTTATCTTCTAACGTCCCTTTTAGAAAAGGAAGGAATAACAATATTTTGTGTAGGATACTCCCACATGTACGAGCATTTATCCCATGTGAATTTATATGTGGGTGGAGATTTCTCATTGGTTTTGACAATGTGTCTCTTTCTACTTTAATGGTTGGTTGCAATTTATTTCCATGAGGATTAAAATGTAAGTGGAAGAAAACATAGTTTTTTAGTGGTTTACAAAGATAGTATCATTTCATCTAGCATAAAGATTGATTGGTTATGGGATAAATATGTGTGTTTGTTTATTATCCTCTTTTATGTGGGACATGTCATATGAGTGTATGAATACAAGTGTTGTAAGGCAACGTAGTCCTTGTTTTTGGTGGGTTTGAAAATTCATAATAATAATGATTTAAAACTAAATAAAATTAAATTATATAAATTGGGCTGATAACACTTGTTGTTCACTGTGTGCATCTTCATTTTTTTGTTGTCACGTGGCCAAGCTAGCTACAGATACTCTCCAGTCTACATAGCACACAGGTCAAGTACATTCACAATAGCGTCTCGTTTATATTACTTCATCATCCAACATTTATGCACCCAACATCCTTGTCAAACTGGCAAATCCATTAATTGTGTGCATCTGGTGTCATATTTAACCTAACTATTTCAGCAATATGTCAAAACTCTCAATTAATTGAAGATTTAGATTAAACACATTGTGAATCACAAATTTCTAATTTCATTCTCTAAAAAGATTTTCAAGTAATATGAACATAATCTCTCTCAGATTCACGTGTTCCCTTGTCTTGATTATTTTGGTTGATTTACATTGACATTTCGCACTTGCTTGTTCACTTAATTTCAAGTCCAATAATTCTTGCATCAGATGTATGAAATTTCTACACACTAAGGGTAAAAATACGTAGGAATACCTAGAATAGTCAAAGTAGATTTTGAAATATTCAAGTGCAGTGTGACAGATTTAATTTCTTGGGTCAGCCATCAATCATGTCACATAACTAATACATATGAAATAGAATTTACTATATATTACTCATAAACAAGTCATATTAATATTAGTAATAATTGATTAATTCATCTTTTTCTACTTGACCCGACTCTTGACTCTTACTACATCTATATAGCAGTCCTACCACTGCACTAATACAACATCTTATATTCTTATTGATCCAATATTCATTGATGTAATTTATTTTAGTTATGACACGCCTATTAACTTTTCGATCCCTTCTCAAAGAGAAGAAAACACCAAATAATTTCTCATAGATGATACAAGTAGAAAATGCATCCCTATTTTTAAAAATTAAAAATATCAACCTGCCATGCCAGCCAATGATCTTTCACAAATGATCGATTTCAGATTAAGTATTTGCTAAGAAATAAACAACCTACATTGCACGTGTTATTTTCACTTCAGCTATGTATCCAGATCCAAATTAAACATGACCACGTAGAATCAAAGACATTGCAAATATACAAGAAACTAGAAGGTTGATAGCCTTGCATTGGATTTCCATCTCCAAATATGCTAACAATCCAAATATAGTCACATGAATGCTTCTTAGCAGACTCAATATGCCTGCCTCAATATTCTCACAATTTACAAAGAAAAACAAATCTGATATGATAATGAACTTTTTTTTGACAAGAAGCTTCCCATTATCATTGTGCAGCAAGCAGGCATGCCCTTCCCAAGTCTAGTAATATTACAATGAAATGTAGCCGATTTACAACACTCTAGAAAGAACTCTTCAGTTAAAATCCCAGGAGTGGGGAGTATCTATTCCATCAAGGTCACCCAGGGCTTGCACCTAGGCCCAACCATTTGAGATGATTCGCTTGCATGGGCAACAACCCCCAGATGGCAAAACTTTTCCTTGGAAGGGATTTGAACCTTGGCAGGGGGAGTGAAACACCCTTGATTTACTACTTAACCAGGCCCCGTTGACAACAAGATAATGAAGTTGACTCTTGTTATTCCCCCAAGTCAAGCCAATAGAATTGCATGTATAGGCAAAAGTGGAAAAAGTTCAACTAAAGAAACTTTCATACAAGCCTCAAGGACTAACACCACTTGCATCTAACAAGAATAAACTCAAGATGTAAGAGAGGACCTAAATGATAGAAGACACATAAATAAAGAAAAATAAACAACAGATATTGTCTCCTGTGTGAATTAATATAATGAAATACCCCAGTTTGAGTTGGAAGACACACCAAAACTATTCCTTAAAAAATAAACAGCTTGAAAAAATGGTTAATGTAATTGTGAGAAAAAATGGAGAAATTAGTTAATTTTAGTCAAAATTATGATAAACATACTCTTTAACTCTTGTGCAAAGTTAAGTTAAACTATAAATATGATTAAGCCTKAAATTATATGCTAGCACAAGGTGACCATTATTCCATTTGGGCCAACTCTAGTGCCCTGATCCAAATGATCATATAACAACGTTACACACAGCCCTTGAGACAAATAGATTTARAGACTAGAACTTAATTTGCAAGACCTTAACCCTAAAAGGTTAAAACTTATGCATTAAAAAATGATCATATCCTAAATACCTGACCAGAGGGCTCAAAAGGAAAAAATATTGAGAGTAATATGAAAGTCTAATTACAACAGGACTTCGAATTAAGGCCTTAAGTATTTTGGCAATCCCAACAGAAATTCAACTGCAGTAATTAACCTTTTTCTCCATCTGCATTTGTGACTGTTGTATGAAGACAGAATTCACCAAATAAAGGAACTAATCAATAAGTTGTCCTACAAATATTCCTAAGTTGAAAAGAAATTGTACAATGTATTTTGTTATAAAACAAGAAAAAGTAAGTTAACTGAATTTAGCTCAATAAACAATCAAGGCCCATGAGAGAAGGAAAATTGACAAAAAAATGCAAAACATACTATACAAGAAGAATAAGGAGTTTCTAGAGATAAAAGTGGTGTACCATGGCTACATTGAATGCAAGCTCCATGCTTCTCCTTGCACAAAGAACATATTAATTTCCATCCGGCTTCTTTTATCCCTTCAGTATTTTTTATTGGTTCCATTGTCTCTGTGTTTTCTATACATATCTTTGGAAAAGTTGTCTTCCAAGAGTTTATCTATTGGTTCCAAAGTGAGAGCAAGAGAAACTTTTACTTCTATTTGCTTCTATTTCCAAGAGTTTTTTTCCATTGTATCGCCCTACTTTACTTAATCCCCAAAGAGTTTATCTATTGGTTCCAAAGAGATTACACTAGAAGACACTGTATTTTTGTTCCAACACACAATACTCATTGATCACTAGAATAACCTTTACTTGGTAATGCTCTTCAAACTTTGAAAGTCGTTGAAGCCTTTTTCATTTTATTTCGATATTCGACGAGCTTGCAAAATTACTGATACAGTTCAAACTTTTCAATGCCCTTCGAAATCTCATCAATTGCTTCTCTCAAAGTCTCAGCTGGAAAGAACCTCCATCCATTGGATGTTCGATTCTTCATCTCTTCCAAAATATGAACGAAGGGTCATCAATCGTCGGGCTTTGGCTCGACCATGGCTCCAACATGGGCTTGAATCTGAGTGAGAAAAGCCGACCCTGGAAATACTCTATATATTTTATTGGTATCATACTTTTCTATGCTAGATCTTATATCGTCCTAGTTTACAAGTTTGGCTAATTTGATGAGAATTTGAGACGATAGAGAATGATTATTTGCTATCTGTTTCAGTATATCAAGCCCTTCAGACGAGCTAAGATAAGAAATGAGATGGGTTGCAAAAATCGTAACTTGATTGTCCATCCATCTCTCTATTTATGATAAGGATGATCGAAATCCAAACCTGGAGAAACAATGTTCATCTGAAGGTCCAGAATTGCTCCCAAATGACATTTCACTTCCTAGTGTGTTGCTACTGCTCTTTGATCAAGAAATGGTTGAGATCTTCCTAATTGGAGAGATGGGAGGATTATTGTTGCTGCAACATATCGGATGATGAGTTTCCACTAGAATACACTTACTATATTTTTACAGAGCAGAAACCTGGTGTCTCTCTGATCCCTGAATTCAATTCACAATATCGAAAAAGCTGATCTCGAGGAGAAACATGGCGGTTACTTCGGTTGAGTTGACAAGTTGTAACTTGTAATAAAGGAAGATAGACATAGTACAATGATATAATCTATATTGCTTTCTAGGAAATCTACATAGACAGTTCTAAGGCCAGCGTGCCCATTTACAGTACAAAGAATTGAAGTGCATGGACAACCAACAATATCAACAAGGGAGTAATGTTTTAATGAGTACCTGGAGCTCGAGTAGTCGTACAGCTTCCCAGCGAAAGAAAAAACGACGAGGGCTACGGAAATTAGGTTTACAGCACATGCAAGAGATAAGATTTTTGCAATGCAGTACAACGGGCACTAATAAAGACAACATGCTCCCTCTGCCTTCCTTTCTTGTCAAATTGACAAAACCACTTATTATGTAATCAATTTTATACATTGAATGACGTGAAGCCTGCAATAACACATCAAAGATATTAGCCAGTTAAATTTTAGAAAAATATAATATTTTATTATTTAAAAAAATATATATATTGATTTCCTATGTTACACATTGGATATAGCACACAAATTTAAAGTCAACAATAAACTAATACAGAGTCTAAGGGAAAATTCATTGCTATAGTCCCAAGAGGGGCTAATAAATAATAAATAAGATAATAAATAGTCAAATATATCATATTTGGCATTATTTTGGAGTAGTTTCCCAAATTTAAGTGATGTCTTTTACATATCACTTCCTCTTTGCATGAGTTGCATTTTTTAGTGATGCTTTCTATTCACATGGGAAAACAAGCAAAATAGTGATTAAGGGCTTGGAAATTTTGGATTGAAACCTCGATTAGTTACAACCATTTCAATATGTGGCTTCAACATCATCATCATATATAAATTCCAAACAATTTTAGAATTATCGTGGATGATGATTTGTTGAGTGGGTGAATGTTAAGTACCTGAATAGATCTGCAAATATACTTAAAAAATAACCCTTAAACTCAACAAGAATAAACCAAACCATTCACCAAAATATTGAACACAAGAAATAGTCAAAACCCTTGAGGCAGGGTAACACCATATATTAATCTTTATGGAAGGATAAAACTCATCAAGCAATCCTTGTTTTTACAATAACAATGTTCTTCGCTATGCTTCATTACATTGCTTACGCTTATTTATATAGCACTCTTTATCTCCTAAGAACCTTCTAGAAAGCCTTCTCACATTTAGTATATCTAACTCCCATAATGGGTTTTATTTAATAATATAGTGGACCTAGTCCACCTTACATTGAATGGTTTCCACTAATACATAACCACATTCTCATTGGGGACCTCCCTAGGTACCCCATATTACCTCCCTAGTCATACTATAGTGAAAGAGGGGTGTTGTTAATGCCACCACCAAGGTTCAAATCTCTCTAATGACATGTTTGTGTTTGTCATGATAGTTGTACAATAGCGCTTGCATTAGCAAATGGGCTCAAGTGCAATTCTTAGTTGACTTTGGAAAAATAAATTATCCCCACTCACAACCCTTAGCCAAAGGATGACTTGGTGAGATACTTTTGCCACATTGAGGATCTCAAGTAGAATAATTATTGCTTACTCATGTTCACTAGAAACATCTTATAAACCTTGTTCAAAACTTTTATTTTCAAATCAATCACTCACTTTGTTATTATGTGTCAAAGGATGACTTCTACCATGGTGAGACATTTCTATTCCATTGAAGACCTCAAGTATAATAATTGTCACTTGCTCTTGTTGATCATAAACATCTAGTAAAAAAGGACCTTTGACTAGATTCCATGGTAGTTTTGATAACCATGGTTTGGATTAATAATGTATATTAATGAATTAGTATGTAGGTTTATATCTTCCCTATGTTAAAATGCATGTAAGCATTTTTCCACCTAAATTTGTCATACATTGGTGCATTAACATTTTTTTTTGCCTTTGTACACATCCAATGGCATAGCCTTCTTACAATGAGTTGCTCGAGATTAACAACTTTTTTCAAATGACATCCATCTAAAGAATTTTTTCTTAGGATAAAAAACCCTTATACGTTGCGATTGCATAACAAGTTGTAATCTTCGCTCTTATCTATTTGTAATCATTTCCATAGGAACTCCCACCTTTTTATTTAGTTATTTGTTCATGCACATTATTTTTTGTTGCTCGCTTCCATATGTTGCTTGCTATTTTTTTTTTTGGTTGCTCCAAATACATGTGAACCATCATCATCAAAAGAAAGTCATGTACTTGTTGGTTCATTCATTTTTGTGTATCTACTACATCGCTCCATTTTAACCGTATATTACTCACATAATTTGGAACTCTCTTCCCTTTACAACGTGAACATTTTTCCATAGAAATTTTTTTGCAAATTATATTAGAAGTATAATTTTGTTCTCTGCTTGAGAGGTTACACAACAAGGTAAATCGAAATAACCAAAGGAAAATTATAAGTACAATCCATGCAGGTCTTTGCATAAAATAACTAGATCTGTCTACCAAAATAGTAATGGAGTCAGAGGGCGGAAAAGGTATTATGGGAAAGGTCAGCGCTAATAATAAAATTGTGTTGTGCTCTACTAGGAGGATTGACTAAGTGACTGATCAAATCTCTAATAATATAGTTGTCGGATGTCCTAAAATAGATTTAGAACATGTGTGGGGCCCTCGTGCCCGTCCACCCAAAGATTGTAGGTAATGGATCCAGCTTTTTTCTCGATTGCAGCCTTGGAGAGTAAATCGGCTTCTTTGTTGTTTTCATGATAAGTATGTTTGAAGCTTAGCTTGATGAAAGATGATTGTAGTTGTCGGATCCTTTCCTTCCAGCCGGAGAGGGTGGTGACCTGAAGTTTGTTTTTATTTTTAAGCCAGTCTATGATAATGCAGGAATCCTCGTACAACAAAAGTGAATCTAGATTTAGTCTGGAGGCCAGAAGTAGGGAGGCCCAGGCGCCCAATAATTATGCCCTGGTGTTGGTGCCCTGTCCATAATTAAAAGTCTATCTGCAATGAGTATTTGTGGAGACATGTATCACTCCTCCTGCGCCACTCTACATACCATTTGATTGTGATGCTCCATTGAACCAACCTGTGAGAGTCTTCTCATGGGGGTCTTGTGCTTGGTTATTTTCCCCATAGTTCTTGGGTGGATGGAAGTCCATGAGTTGTGTAGGCCAAGCGATTTATAGACCACTGAAGTGGCTGAAGGTGGTCTATTTTCAAAGATGAAGTTTTTTTTGTCAAGCCAAATAAACTAGCAGACCATAGGGGGGAAATTTAAAGAGTGATGGGTGAGTTTAGACCAGTTCTCAAAGCAATCTGCTAAAGTAATTTCATCCCAGGTGTAGTTTAAGTTGAGTACTGCAGTGATGTTGGCCCATACCGATCTGGTGAAAACACAGTGGATGAAGATATGCTAAGTTGATTCCTCTTCATGGTTGCAGAGATGACAAATGTTGGGGCCGATCCATCCTTTTTTTTGGAGGGCATCCCGGGTATTTATCTTGTTTGCAAGTGATAGCCAGATGAAGAGTTTTAATTTCAGAGGTAAGTTCCAAGACCAGAGACGGTGTCTCCAGCCACCTGTAGCGTTGAGCCTAGTGCAATTTGGGATTTATGTGTATACATTTTGCACTGTCAAGTAGCTCATTCGGTTGCCCCTCGTCCACATCGGTTGATCATCTGATGCTTGGAGCTGGATGCCCGTGCTCGCGAGGTGTTGGCAGAAAAAGGTCCACTCGGGCGCTAGGCTAGCGAGTAGCTCGAGATCCAGGCTGGTTTTCCAGTTGTTTAATAGTAAACCCAATCGGTGAGTTCTGGATGCTTGGAAGAGATAGAAAACATTTTTTGTATTTAAAGTGGATATTAGATTGGGAGAGAGTTAAGATTTCAAATCCATACCAACAATACGGTCCTTGCCCGGGATGATCGAGTGCCCCGAGCCCGGGTACCAGCATAAAGAATTTGTAATCCAACTCGTTGTTTTAGTGATATTTCTCCATAAGGAAGAGGCCGATCTTGGAGGGGGCGCAACGAATCTGAACCAGAAGTCCATAGTAATATAAGGCATGTATTTATCTTTTAAAACAGAGTGTCAGATCCCTATGTGTGTTATAGCACGCCAAAGGGTGTTGGTCACCAAAGCTTGAGTAGAGTGTAAGAGGTTCCAGATCCCCCAACCTCCTTTCCTTTTTGGTTTAGCAAGAGTTTTGCCAGCTGCACAGGTGTTGACGATTGTGGTTTGAGCATCCTGACCAGAGAAAGTTGAAGGACAACTTCCTTAGCTTGTCTAGCACAGAGGTGGGAATCGCTGCTAGCGCCATCTGATAAACAGGTTGACCTTCCAAAACCCCTTTGAGAAGGGTGTAACGGCCTCCTAAGGAAAGCCAACGGTTACACTAGTGGCCAATTCTTTTCTCGACTTTTGCAATGAGCCAGTTCCAATCTGTGGGTTTGAGTGAATCAACTTTTATGAGATAGCTGAGGTACTTGAACCCTTCGGAGAGGTGTATGAAGATGTTGGGAAGAAGATATTTTAGAAGGGCGAGTGAATGATCTTGGAGGTTTGCATGATGGAAGGTTGATTTGTCCCAGTTGATCAAGAGTATGGAGGCATTTGCAGAAGTTCTTCAACAGATTAGTGATCTTCGTCCATTCCTAAATAGAGCCATTAGTCATGATGAGCACATCATCAACAAATAGTAGGTGCAAGATCATAACAACTCTAAAAACTTTAATCCCCGAGATCTTCCCTTGAGATTGAATTTTTTAAAGGAGCAGTGAGAGGCCTTCCATGACCATTATGAATGGAAGAGGAGAGAGTGTGCATCCTTGCCTCAAACCTCTGCCACTGCGAAAAAGGGGGGAAGGTTCGCCATTCATTAAGACTGAAAAATTTGCAGTTGTCACTCCACACATGATCCACTTGATGGAGGTAAGACTAAAGCCTGATTTGGTAAGGATTAATTTGAGAAAATCCCAATCTATGTAATCGAAGGCTTTTTTTAGGTCTAGCTTTAGTATTAGAGCCTTTGATTTTTTCGGGTTGATGTTGTGTAGGCACTCATGTGTTGTGCCTATGGCGTCTAAGATCTGTCTTCCTTTTAAAAACCTGAGTTGTTCACCAAAGAGTGTTCATGAAAGGATAGGCTTGATCCGATTAGCAATAATTTTTGTGATTAGTTTGTAACAAAGATTGCATAAAGAAATCGACTTGTAGCCCACAAAGGTAGAAGGGTTGTTTTCTTTGGGGATGAGTGTCGAATTGAGTGCGCCTATGATTCTACCTCGGAGTCTAGAGTCTTCAACGATCTTTAGTAGGTCGGATCCAACCAAATAAAAAGAATATATAAACAATTCTACAGTCCAACCGTCTGGGCCTAGACTTTTGTCTTTATTGAAGGAAATTAGAGCCTCATGCACCTCTTGGAGCATGAAAGGACTGTATAGAGAGTTAGAATCTTCTGCTGTGAAAAAATGTGGGAAGACACTTGCGACAAAAACTGAGTCTTGTATATGGATGATCCAGGTGGATATCGATGGCCACCCACCTTTTCCGACTGGCTCAAAATAATTTTTTGGCAATTTTGGCAATTTACTATTTCTAGCAGGTTTTAACTTCCAGGGCCATTTTCGAGGGCCTAAATGAAGGTTTTTCGAGATAGAGGTTCTCAATGATAGCCAAAGGCATGATTGAGCCCCCAAAATGAATCTCCTCGACGATGCCTTTCCAACGAGCTATCATACGCCTAAAACGGAGATCATGTGCAAAAGTTATGACCCCGGGAAGTTGATGTACTAACTTACCCAAACGGGGCCCACATGACATTTGGCGCTTCATCTCCTAGGGTTAGGATTTTGGATGTCTAGGGTTTTTGGCATTCCTGTTTATTGTAAAAAGGCCTTGAGAGCCTCATTGTACTCATCTTCTTGCGAATGCGAGTAGCCGTCGCATCTCTTCTCAGAGATAAGCTGCCATCATTCTAGTGAGTCTTTCACTCTGTATTTTTACAGTCTTTGTACATTTCTTTCATTAATAAAAATCGTGTATTATTGTATCTTTGTGTTTATGGTTGCATCTCTGATATATTTATGTTATATTATTGGATATACGCAATATCTCTGTGCATTTCTTTATTATATCTCTGCTCTCATTTCCTGCCGAAAATAATCTGGATCAGTGGTATCAGAGCAGGCTACTCTTGATCGTTTTTTAAGTATAGCAAGTTGGGTCTCGAGCTTGTCTCTATTGAAGACAATCGCTCTCGCACACCCAAGGAACCCTCAATGGTGGAAGAAAAGAAAAATGGAGGAGAAGATGATCCTATTAGTCTGTTGCTTGAGCAAGCTCTCACGTGACAGAGGGATGAAATGATGGAGAATTTTTCCCACATCCTTTAATGCCTGCCGATAGCAGCAGGCGCATCTTCATCAAGCGACCACTTTGGAGGCACCTCGTCTTTCAAGGTACAAGTTAATTTTGATATTACTGTATTTGAAGGACAAATAGATGCAAAAGCCCTAGACAAATGGTTAAATCTTCTAGAAGGTTATTTCTCTGTTCACAAATTTTCCGNGGGGTCGATCCCACTTGGGATTTTTTTGTGGATGCGGTAAAGGAACATTATTACCCTGTTGGAAACTATGAGGACCAGCACATGAGATGGACTACACTGTGGCAAGAGAGGGGCCAAGCAGTTATGGAGTTCACCAATACCTTCCATACCTTGCGCACCAAGCTGGGTATCAAAGACTCCGAGTGACATTTGGTTTTGAAATACTGTGGGGCTCTACACAGATACATCCAGACTGAAATGGATTTTCTGGACATCTCATCACTCAGTGCTGCTTATCAATATGTTGTTAAAATCGAGCAGAAATTTAAGCACCAGAACAAACAGGATTTCGGATCTGTAAATCCGCAACAACCAAAATATGACAAAGACAACCCTAACAAACAGTCTCCCAAAAAACAGTCCAAGACACAGAAAAAGAAGGGTCACGGGAAGACAAAGAAGGACACCAGAAAATGGTGCGATTTCCACAAAAGCCCCTGGCACAACATCAATGAATGTCGCTCAAAACAGTCATTGGTGGCCGAGATCAAAGACAAGGAACCAAACCCTGATTCAGGATCCGATTATAAAAATACTGGTAAAGGATAGATATTGACGCAGACCCCACTGCTATTGTCGCAACCGCAACAATTCAACCAGAAGAACCAACAGATCTCGAAGATGGGGAATGCCTTTTTCATTCACAGATGTGGGTGGAGGGGACCCCGCTGCATTTTATTGTTGATAACGGAAGCCAGAAGAACCTCATCTCAGCAAAGGTTGTCAAACAGTTGGGATTGTCGACAACACCACACCTGCAACCATACAACATCGGGTGGCTTCACCAAGGACGAGATCTTTGTGTTAGCCAACAATGTCGATTGTCATACGACATCCAACCCTTCAAGGACAAGGTATTATTTGACGTTGCCCCACTGGATGTCTGTGATGTTCTCTTAGGCCAACCATATATGTGGAAGCACCATGTTGTTTATGAGTCTCGACCCCTTAGTGTCATTGTGACTTTGGGGGGTCATCTCTATAGAATACCAGAGGTAGTTTTGACTATTGTTCCACCTAAAAAGTGCCGCAAGGTAGTATCTCATACTGCATATTTTAGCTTCTTCACAATCTGTTCAAAAGGAGAACAGAAGGACACTGCAACCACTACAACCTCGCCCCAAGCACCTTCTATCCAACAGAAGCAGGTCGACAAGGCTGCAGCAAAGCGCAAAGATTCCTTCTGCACACCGTCCTCTCATGTATCTCGACTTGTTGAACCTCATCCTCAAAAGGTTCTTGACATACTTCCACAAACTGAGCAACGCAATGTCTCCAACAATACAAGCAGCTCACCAAGATATAGATCCAGCAAACGCTTTTCCCTCTCCCCCGAGAACTCAACACAATGGAGACCATTGCTTCCTAAGGAGGGAGGATTGATCCAGGTGGATATCAGTGGCCACCCACCTTTTTCGACTGGCTCAAAACAGTTTTCTGGCAATTTTGGCAATTTACTATTTTTAACAGGTTTTAACTTCTGGGGCCATTTTGAGGGCCTAAATGAAGGTTTTTCGAGATCAAGGTTCTCAATGATAGCCCAAGCCATGATTGAGCCCCCAA
>JASDQU010102292.1:508493-528742 GCA_032191745.1 Picea mariana
CCGAAAATAATCCGGATCAATGGATATCTGTGGGCGCTACATAAAAGTTTTTGTAATGTGTTGTGGTCGTCGTCTTAAGAGCTAGTTGTCCTCTGTGAGTGATGCCTGAGTCATCTTGGATTTCCTAGATGTGCTTCTTGTTCTATCTGGAGCTTGTGAACTGGTGAAAAAATTTCGTGTTGAGGTTGCCACCTTTGATCCAAGTAGCTCTGTTGTGCTGACGCCACCGAACTTCATCTACTAGGAGTAGTTTGTTTCTTTCAGACTCAAGGTGTTGCAATATGAGGGTCCAGTCACGATGTCCCCCGATTGGTGTATCCTCAAGGAGGAGGCTCTGTATCTTGAGTTCTAGATCTGTCAGCCTTGCTTGGTTATGAAGTTTGTGATTGTGGGCCCACTGTTTGATGTGGCCTTTGAGTGATTTTAATTTTCGGACCAAACGATGTTGTGGTTGAATATCGGTGTTGTAAAGTTGGTATGTCTAGACTTCCTTGATGATATCAATGAACTTATCCTCTTGGAGCCAACTGGAGTTCAGCTTGAAGGGGTGAGCTGTCGGAGAGAGTGTGGTCTTGATTTGAAGGAGGACTGGGGCGTGGTCCGAAAGAAATGGGTATTCCACCCAGGAGCGGATCCGTCCATCCGGAGTAGCTAGAGTTTCCGAGACAAGAGCCCTGTCCAGTCTTTTTTGATTGCTGCAGAGCTTGCGCGACCATTATGCCAAGTTGGGATGATGGTAGTCGGTAATATGTCTACTAGGGCATGTGATTGGAAGAGGTTATTGAAGAAAAAATCCAGCAGATCCGTGGATGCTGAGGATCCCCAAAATTCTCCCATGCTAGTGGTGAGATTCAATTCCCTTGCAATGATGAGGTTAGCAAGGTCAAGAAGGCCCCAGTTTGCCACCTTTTCCCAAAAAAATCTACACTCAGTACATGGTCCATAGATGTTGAGGAGGGAGATATGTTGATTATTCCAGAGAAAGGTACCTGTGAGAAGGATACCACCACTGCAAAGGTGTGGGGTCAGATAAAAAATGGATGGATCCCATGAGACGGCTAGGCCACCGGAGGTGCCAATGGAATACGCTGAGTTGGTAAGCCAATTCGGGTGAAACTAATTCAAGAAGGAACTGGATTTTTGGTCATTCACCATGGTTTCCTATAGGAAGATGATGTTCGACGAAGTCTTGGAGAGTAGTCTTCTGAACGAGGCAGTTTTCAGGGACCCCCCAACCCCTCTTATATTGAGTATGAGAAGGATCATGGTTTAGCTCTGGTAAAGGCTTTAACGCGTCTAAGCGCCCCATTGTCAGAGTGAGAGGAAGGACCTTCTTTTCTACGGGCACTCTGGGTTTTGATCGGTGAGTGCACGAAGCCTTGTCCCTTTGACCAGGTAAATAATTATCCAATGCAGAGTTTGGGGCCGCAGGGTGGTCTCAAGCCTCGCTAGACGCCAGAGGTCTAAAGGTGTCGTTGCCTATGTAGATAGGGAGGGGGGTGGGACATAGAACTTCCCTATAAGATGGAAGGAGTGAGTGTAGGACGTCTTCTGGGGAGCTAATCCCTGTATCAGATTCACAAGGAGGAAGGTTGCAGGTTTCATCCAGGGTTGTGAGTGAAGGTGGAGCTGGGTTCACGGTCGCAAAAGTTAAGATGGAGGGTGGAGAGATAGTGAGGTAGGGTCGATAGTTTGTGAGTGAGATGGGGTTGTCTGGGGCTTGAGAAGGCTCGGTATTGGTAGTAGCTCGAGAGTGCTCGGTAGGGGGCTTAGAGAGGGGGAGATGAAGGTCAGGTTGGGTTATACGAGAAGGAGTGTAGAGGGAGGTTGAAGGAGGATAGATAGGTTCCAGAAGYGGGGAAGAGGTTTCCAGGAAGGGAGGTGAAGAAACATGGGCGAGTATGGATTGGTTGTCTAGTAGTTCTTTTTCCCGGCTAGTCAATGTAGAGTAAAGAGTGGGGCAGAGAAGTTTGAGTTTACTTGAAATGGAGTCCAATACCTCTGAATCCTCAGCCTCTAAAAGATCTGGAAGGTTGGCATGAGTATTCGTCTACGGAGAATCTGTGCGGGTGGAGAGTTCCAACAAAGAGTCTTCAGATAACTCTTCTTCCATGAAACCGCTGCAGTGTTTCCTTAGATGATTTGTTTGTTTGTAGAGGGTGCATCTAAAGGGAATGTCGAGGTAGTCAAGTTTTTGGCGAGTGTGATGTCCTCTCCATTAAATGTTGATGGATTGCAACAATACCTCATGAATGTCAAGTTCCACTAGAACCTTAACTACCTTTTTGACAGGGGCATCAATAGCCTCTTTGTCCACACTGATGAAACGTCCTAGAGTGTTTCCAATGACCTCTAGGGCTTTTTCATTCCATAGGTGTAGAGGCATGCTAGGAAGCAGTACCCAGAGATGTCGGTGTCGGAAGTAGTCTTGTGAGGGTTCAAAGCTGACTCGCCAGCGTTTCAGCATGAGATTGGTTCTGTCGATCAACCACAGTCGCTCTAGAATTAGTGTGGCATCCTCTGCTGATTTGAAATGGAAGCTGAACCAACCTCTCGGGAGGTAGGAGATCTCCGGAGCATAGCCCAACAAAGGGCTCCAAATAGATCTCACCCAGTCTGCAAGATCAATTCTACAGAGATGTCTGTAGGATAGACAGCCTAAAAGCGTGCAAAGGGCCAAGGTGACAGAGTCCTTCAAACCGATGTCTGCCCCAAGCACCATTTTATTCTTCGATTTATTGGAGCACCACGGCCTGAGAGTCGAATGTCTATCGTCGGGAGTGTGTGGTCTTACCTTTGGTCGGGATCCAGAGAATGCTCCACAAGTAGCAGTGGGTGGTCGAGTAGAAGGTGAGTTGGTTCAACGATGTGGAGGGGAGGATAAACTGTGAGGGGCATGTGTTTGTGGCTCTGACTGAAAGGGGGAGGTAGGGACGAGGTTATGGATGTTCGCATTTGGAGTACTCTAGGGATAAGGAGTGAAAGCAGTTGGGGGAGGAGAACAATACTTCCTCTCGATATCATAGTAATTATTTAACTCCATTTTAACCATATAATACTCACATACTTTGGAACTCTCTTCCCTTTACAACATGAACATTACTTCCTCTCAATATCATAGTGATTATTTAACTCTTTTTAAAAGAGATGAAATTGAAAAAATATAAAAAACAAAACCAAGGAAGAAAAAAATATTATAAGATTCACTTTTGTGTATACTTCCTCACTCCATTTTAACCATGAACATTACCTCCTCTGGAGGTCATAGTGATTATTTAACTCTTTTAAACTCTATTTACCTCATCTAAATATCATAGTGATTATTTAACTCTTTTAAATTCTATTCTAGATATCATAGTGATTATTTAACTCTTTTAAACTTTACTCTATATATTATAGTGATTATTTAACTCTCTGGATATCATAGTGATTATTTAACTCTTTTAAACTCTATTCTAGATATTATAGTGATTATTTAACTCTCTCAATATCATAGTGAATATTTAACTCTTTTAAACTCTATTATAGATATTATAGTGATTATTTAACTTTTTTAAAATCTACTATAAATATTATAGTGATTATTAGTCTCTGCCAAAGGCTTGGGACTATAGCAATGAGTTTGCCTTTGACTCTGTATTAGTTTATTGTTGACTTTAAATTTGTGTGCTATATCCAATGTGTAACATAGGAAATCAATATATGTATTTTCTTTAATAATAAAAAATATATATTTTTCTAAAACTTAATTGGCTGATATCTTTGATGTGTTATTGCAAGCTTCACGTCATTCAATGTATAAAATTGATTATATAATTAATGGATTTGACAATTTTGCTATCTTGCATGTCCTTATATACATCTTTTCTATCTTATTTTTTAAAATATATTTTAATTCAATGTATAGAATTGATTATATAATTAATGGATTTGACAATTTTGCTATCTTGGATGTCCTTATATGCATCTTTTCTATCTTATTTTTTAAAATATATTTTAATTTTTATAAGTCTACGAAGCTTGCATGTTCTTTGACCCGATCTTTTAACCTTTCCAAACCGGAGAGAAAGAATAGCATGTTTTTTCATTTATCAACCTCTCCGGATCGCTTTTCATGAAATTTGTCATATTACACTAAACACGGAAGCGATCCAACACATATTAATATTTAATATAGTAATAATGTTCAATAATAAAACCACTTGGCAAGGACTTCACTACACTTTGTAGCCTGGTTTAACTCCAAAGAAATGAAATTCAAAACATATCAAAATCAAAACAAGTGTTGTTTAACTCCAAAGAAATGAAATTCAAAACATATCAAAATCAAAACAAGTGAAGAAAAAAATATTATAACATTCACTTTTGTGTATATTTCTTCACTCCATTTTAACCATATATTACTCACATAAGTCGGAACTCTCTTCCCCTTGCAACATGGCACTTACCTCCTCTCCATATTGATTATTTAACTCTTTAAAATATAAAAAACAAAACGAGGAATGAATGAAATATTATAACAATGGTTGATGCTTGGCACAATTTACACCATGACCTTTGAGTTGTTGTGTAAAGGTTGCAATTAGTGAGTCCCAAACAAACAAAGTCAACCTTTCTTTGTCACGGGGTAGAATAGTACATAGGTCCATGTTCATTTATGCTCCTAGTCCACGGAATTACATGTCATCTTAAATTTGGCTAGTTCTTGATGTTAATTTGAAATAATTATCAAAGATATTTTAACTAGGTTCGTTGAAGGGATTCCTCATTCCCTTTTCTACAATGGATCAACTTTTATTGACTTCAATGCATTTGTTCCAAAAGTTTAATATCGGCTTCAATGCATTTTTTCCAAAAGTTTAGTTTAGAAGTTTTGGTGTTTGTATTAATTCATTTATTCACATTAACATATTTATTTGTACCTTAGGTTTGTCTTATTTTTATTTTTATTTAGTTATAAATTAATATTATTTTTCAGAATCAAAAGTTACAATATATATTAGTGACATTAGTGTTGAGGCTGCCAACAAAGTAAACTAGCTTCACCACTAAATATTAAAATTCCAAAAAATTGTGTCAAAAAGGTTGTAAAAAGTCATCATTATAGAGTTTGAACTATGTTAGGCAGAGCTTATACTATAAACAACCAAAACTAGAGGACAATGTAATTTTTCTATCCATGTCAAAACTAGGAAAAACAAAACAGAGCAAACCATGAAACTTATTTGCCTTTTTAACTATTAGGAAAAGCATGCTTGGAGGAGCCAAGTCATTCTAGAACAATAATTGATTGAAGCAGGTTCTCCTGGCTACATCTCTGATGCAAATATGTTGAGCTGGAGTCCAAGAGCCATTCCAACTTTTTGTCCATTAATTCTTGCCTAAAAAAAAATTCTTCATTATCCCTTTGAAGTTCCAAGATGAGTTGACGTTGGTCGTCTGTGAACCCACCTGGAGGAGGTGACAACGCCTTTGAGTTGGAGGTATCCACGGCTAYGGGACCAAGGTGAATCGRAACAGAGAACGAAGGAGGGTTGGTGGTTGTCTCTTTCTCCTCGACAATGCTTATAAGAATTGAAGAACCAAGATCCATAGATGAAGGGTATGTGCCCAAGGGGCCTCTACAACCAACACCAGACAATAGAGACGCACTACAAYGTCGACCTCTGAAACCAAAAGACCTCCCACTAGCGCATCGTGGTTTGCCTCGTTCCCGAGGCATGAAACCAGACTAGAGCCTGCAAAGGATGAGCCAAGCGAAGAAAAAGGGAGGTCGTTGGGCAAAGAGGAAAAACCAGAGGAAGGGGAACAAGAAATCAACAAGAGAGGGGGTGCCAAGCGTAGAGCTGAGTAACCACACCAAAATAAACAATCACTAGAGATGCAAATGCCCATAAGAGCCATCAAGACTTCAGATGCACCCATCAATTCGTTGTACCTTCTTGTATCAAAGCCTATCTCATTCCCACAGACGAGAACCATGACCGAATCCAAGTGAGATAAGGTCTGTAAGAATGGTCCAAACAATTTTAAATATGTGATGATAGCCATCGACCTCAGGATGTGAGAAGAAGGCTGAGAGGTGACTGGTGTATATAGATAGATCATGGAGGATATGTGAAAGTGACACCCCATCCGAGGAGGCTTGTCTTAAATTGTTAGAAAATAATGCTAAACTAATTTGTATAAAAAGCTCGATGGATTTTTTCTTAAAATCATTTGTAAATTGTGATTAATGGAAGGAACAATTGACCCTTTTACTTAAACATTTTCACTTCTCTACTGTTATAAAGATTCATTGTGTCTTCTTAAAAGACATTATTATGTTTTCTCTAATATTCCCCCCCACCCCCACAACTGTAGTTGGTCATGGACGGAGGAGGCATTTACCTCACTGGAGAGTGAACCCCCAATCGCTAAGCCGCAAACCTTTCCCCCCAAACATTTTAAAAGGACTTTTGCGATCGTTTTATGGCAACTTAATCCCCTTGAGCATGGATTGTTCATTTAAAACATTAATCATACTAGAAAGTATGAATAACCGTTCTACATAATATATTCTCATTCCAGTATATCTTTTACACACAAACCCTTTTTCATAAACATTATAATCTTGCTACTATTATAAATCCCACACATTGGAGGTAGACATCATTGAAGAAAAATAGGTAGCTTTTATTATCTTTATTCAATTATATATGTTGTGATTCTTTGGGTTGAATTTCCAATGTGTTTTAGCTTCATTTTCATATCCATGTTCTAAATTTTAGGACAAATTATTTTCATTTTATGAAATTTTTAATGTAAATCACTTTTTCCTATCTTATCATGTAAACAGAAAGATTAAATATAATATTTAAAAAATAAATAAGATAAATGCAAATTCTCCTTGATAATTAAGAAATTATAATATTTATTATTAACTTTTTTTAATAGATATTGGTTATATTTAGTTTTATCCCTGCCAAGTAGATTTGGAAATGGAGATGATAGCTCACACCAAAAAATAACATTGATATCTATACTTTCAGAAAGATTGGAATTCAAAGAGTTTGACTTAGACTCACACGGAATGGAGGAAGACGTGTTGCTCCATGACACTTAGTTTATAGATTTGTCATATGCCGTATTGGCTAGGATCTCTGACCACATTTTTACTTTAATGTTGATGTTGTATAGTTTTGGGATTAACCTAAATTTCCTTCCAATTAAGTTAAGTTAGCCAAATACAAATTGCATTTTAAAAATATTCATTTTTTCTTTTTGAAAATAAACATTTCAAATTTAATAATATATATTTTTATATAATATTTATTCTATTACATAATGAGTATAATCTAAATAATATATTAGATAATAAATATAATAATAAATAATATATTAGATAATAAATATAATAATGCATAAATACATAGTACAACTTTTTATATTTAGATGTGGTGATTGGTGAAATTAATTGATTATGTAATTAATTCTACATATTGAAAAACGTATAAGGTAAACATCCTTAGGGGGGTCCAGAGGGGGGTAGGGCAACCACTATCCAAGTAAAGTAACGTGAGCAGAATTGAATACTACTACATACAAGTAGTAAATATAAACGAGAGTTGGTGATAACTTGTTCAGTTTTACGTCGGGGTGGTCCTTCTAGCTTCTAGACGTGGAGGTGATTAATGGTTTGTATGTTGTGTAGTAAAACTTGTTCAGACCGCCCATACTCTCGTACCACACAAGATTCACCACGTAACCCTCTTCACATGGGCTTGTGTACTATCCCTCTTGGACACATAGTAATGTAGTAATGGTACATAGACGAAAGGCTCGAGGCATGTCCGATATTCACAATATTTTTGTAAATCAATGAGCCTACTGCCTTCGAGGCGAGCTCATTTGAACAATAAAACAACACTTGGCAAATTTATTAATTGTGTGGTTAAATATGCACATCGAATGATGTGAAGCCTGCAATAACACATCAAATATATTAGCCAATTAAATTTAAGAAAAATATGCTTTTTATTATATAAAAAAAATACATATATTAATTTCCTATGTTATACATTGGATATAGCACACAAATATAAAGTCAACTAAAAACTAATACAGAGTCAAAGAGCAAACTCATTGCTATAGTCCCAGACCTTTGGCAGGGACAAATAAAAAGAAGTATCAAAGATTACATCACGATATAGTTCTAGATAGTTTCATATATATTGTATTAATAAAAAGAAGTATCAAAGATTACATCACGATATAGTTCTAGATAGTTTCAGAATAGCAATTGCATAATCCATAAAAGATCCTAATGCATGCCCAAAACAAAGATTGGCCTTTGTCCTTATGCAAAATTACCCAGAATTACCTAGTGCTTCTTTATGCTATATATTCTATAGAATATGTCTGGTATTCTTAAAGTCCCGAAAAAACATTTAAATTAGCGATGAGCATAGTGGCTAGCAACATCCTCCAAACCCTTACTTGTTGGTTCAACTTCCTTGTTCACAAGAACCATATCCTCGTCAAACTGGTGCATAATTTCTTCCTCCTTTAGCTATGCTTTGGACAAGTTAGCTAAAGTCCTTTGATTAAAAGCCATTGACTAGTCACCCATATGAACATTGAGTGTCAAATTTCGGAGAAGACTGCACTCATCTTGCACCACTGCCAACTATTTATTTAACTCCACTAGAGACCCCATGATTTATGCTACCTATGGCGTAATATGATTTTCAATTTCATGAATTTTGCAGTGAGATTAAAGAGAGAAGACATGTTGCAATGAATGTGCTCTTCATGAATTCTTAAAACTCCATGAATTTCTTGTAAATCTCTTGAATTCATTAGTTGCCCTATAGAAATAATGCCTTCTGCAATTGAAATATACACCTTGTCAACATAAACTACCACATTCCTCAACTCTTGAGAGCTATGCAATCTTCTTTGATCCATAATAAAGATTTGGATACACCTCTCATTGTTTAGGTTCAATGGGTTCCAAATCCTTGAATCCACGCACTAGTCTTTCCCAAAACTTCTGAGGTCAACGTCAACTTGAGTCCTTTTAGTATCCTGAACACTAATACTCCACTAGGGAGGTGGTTCACCTGGCAAGCCCTTGGTGCAATGAGATAGAATAAAGAACAAATGAAAACCAATAATAATGGTCACATGGCTAAGGAGATTCATAAACCCCCCATTCATGTCCAATAACAACACCATTATCCCACAATCAATTGAGGTTGTAAGGAACAACATATTAAAAGCATGTGGGATCAATGATAAAGACGTGTGAGCACAAAAATCATGTCTCTTCACATTATTGTTCATATGTTTGAAGGGGTGGTCGAAATTACATGTCATGTGAGAGATTATGGGTCCATTGGTATTTTCCATATGATAGTTTACTAGCATTAAACGTGTTGTAGTATTATGCATTGATGAAGGTATTGATTGGAGAGTTGATACACCATTACCATAAGCTTCCCCTCCTTTTGATTTGAGCCAACATTTTCCCACTGTTGCCATAGGGGCAGACCCAGGGTTCAACGCTACAACAATGCACCAACAAAACCCTAACTACCAGCCCTTTCGGCAACACCTGCGAAGCAGATGGAGTCTCACTCGAGGTAGAGGCAGGGGTGGTTGCAAGACTCAGGTGCCTGCAACCTTAGCCGGGACACAGATCTGTGATTATCATACTTAATAGAGCACTTAGCACCGTCAGTTCATCACTATTTAACCAATATCTACTCTGTAGAGGAAACAGAGCATCGTAGCATTCACCCTGATCTAATGTATTTAAGCACTTAACATAAAGAAATAGATTAGATCTAGTAGATTCGAGCACTAAGAAAGTTCACATAGGTCAGATCTAGCATCCAGAATCATCATAAGCACAAAGCACAAACATATCTATCTATCTATATCAAAGCACTTAGCAAGTAAAGACATAAACACATCAGAACATCACATAGAGCAGAATAACACAGTATTTACGTGGTTCACCCCCACCCTGGGGCTACGTCCACCAACTCTTCTTCTTTATTAACTTCAATCATTCATCTACATGCACAGAGCCACAAAAACCCTACTATGCATAGGACAGGGGATCTGCGCGCACCTCGTCAGATCCTCCTTCCTCGAGCTAGGTCTAGCACAAAGCCTTTCACAGTCTATTACAACCACTTGCACTTAGCTCTACGAGTTTCTCACAATATGCACAAAGCATCTACAAACCATACTTGCACTTAGCACTTAGCTTATCGGCCCCGCTACTTATGTCACCTAGATACTTATTTATACTTTACAAAATAGGCCTAAACATGGGTAAACCCATGGACCGACATCCCATACCTGTTACATAATCCCAAATCCCAAAAAGTACCCAAAAAGGGGTTGAGATCCCGTGATCTCTGCTTCGTCTTGTGCTCCATCTTCGATAGGCTTTCGAAGTCCCAAAATAGGTCAAACTTAACCAAGGATCTCCCAAAACTTGGTCAAGGGCCAACAAGCCCCCAACACTCACCTGTGACTTGTCCTGAGTCACTCTGGTCTGACTAGTTCTGCTTCAAACGACTTGAGCTTGGCTCGAGCTGCTTCGACTTGTTGTTGTGCTACGACCTCCTGTTCAATGAACTCTTAGATGACTGCATCATTGATAGGTCCCTCTAGATGTTGTTCAGTTGTAGTGACAACCTGCTCTAGCTCTGCTCCTTGGCCTTCTACCTCTGTAAACAATTGATAGGCCTTATCTTGTACAGGTTGGAGCCTCTGAGTTACTTCCATAACTCTACTCTAGATGGTGTGGATCTGTTGTTGTTCAGTGCGTTGCTCTTGGGAGTGCTTCATTCTTTCCACAACTGACAGGGGCTTTAGCTGCGCTTGTATCTTTTTAGCTTGATACTTCACCTCTTGGAGCTCCGACTCCAGTGCCTTCAGTTTCGGGTTCTCCGTGAGTTGTTCATAGGTCTGGGCACGACGATCAATGAGTTTCTTACATTCCAGGGTAAGAGCCTTTAGCCTTTCAACTGCGCTCCGGGCGGTTGCTTCTCTTTGGTCTCTTACATCTTGTGGGGTCTCAGGTACAATGCGTAGCTCCAAATCTGCTATGCGTTGTTGTAGTTGTTGGATGGCTTCTGCGAGCTGGTTCACCTACTGTGTAACTCGGTCTTCTACCTTGATTTCTAATACTGTCACAGAGTGAAGTGCTCTGTTGACTGCTTCTTTTACTTCGAGTTGCTCCGCGAGCAACTGTTCCTTTTCTTATCGTAGTTGTGCTTTTTCTTCATCAAACTTTGCTTAGAGAGCAAGCTTTTCCTGTTTTGCAGCACTGTGTTTCTCTACGAGTACTCCTTGTACTTGTGGCAAAGCCTGGGTGGCTTGCTCTGTTTCTTCCTGTGCTTGTCGAAGGCGAGCTCCGACTGTATCGGCTAGGCGGTGGAGTTGAGCTAGCTCATCTCCCAATTCTGGTTCTCCCGGCGCAGTGGAGACTGCACGGCTGGACTGTAGGGCCTGTTGTACCCCTCAGAGTTCAGTCTCAATTCGATCATACATCTCCTCTTGCTTTGCTTCTTGTTTCTCTGTTATTTCCAGYGAAGCATCTTGCAGGGTTGCTATGAGGAAGTTGATGTCATCGGAGGTGAGGACAGTCTACATCTTGGTCATGGTGGCCTTCAATTTCTTCCAGGAGGAAGGTTTCAGAGGTGAACCTTTCCTCTTATTCAGTGGATCAACCTCGTCTCCTTGCTTCTGTTCGACTTCTTTGTCATCTAACTCTTCTCCATCACCTCCTTGCTCTGGCGACATGRAAGCAGTCTTCACGGATGCACTGTCTAATCCTTGGACCTCTTTGGGTTTKTTTTTTTTCCTGCTGGGTCCGGGTGTATCTTGCGCAGTTTCTRGGCTGTCGATGTCGRATATCTCCGCAGGGTCTGCTGGAATAAGGAGGTCGACCAACCAGTCCTYAGTGATCTCGTCCAAGTCCTCCTTCGTCAGCTTATAGTAGGATTGAAGCTGTTGCTTATGTTCGTCGGTGCGCGCTGTGATGTAAATAAAATGTCGATCTACGCTGAACTTCATCAAAGGCATGAACCGGTGTAGAGTGTTCAAAGTCATGCGAGGCTCGGATTGTATGGCTATTTTCAGCTGATTGTAGTAAATATGAATAACAACATTTGACTGCCACTGTTTATTCATATCGCTTGAATACCACAGTGTACTAAACTTCGTGGCCAACGGTTCAAATGACTCGATGTCTGGGGAGGTCGCACCTTCCGGCATCTCCCAACCAATAAAAGATATAAGGATTAAGAGCCAGTTGGAATGAAATTCATATCCTTGATCCTGTGCTTCTCCGCAGTCGGGTTCCAACCGATTCACCAGGTACTTCGCCTAGTTCATCTGAAGGCCTTCCGCGCACTTCCCTGCGAGGTTGACTATAAAACCGGTGACTTGGGTCAGTCGGTTCTTTCTTACTAACTTCCCTGCAATCAACTGACAGGGGAGGCACACTGCGCCACTCTAGATAGAAGCTACCTTGTAGCCTCGCATTCCCTTCTCGACATGGTCGTAAGTGTCTTTGATCTTCTGTGCTAGAGCGCGATCCATGGCTTTTCTTGGGTAAAAATCTTGTGGATCGGGTCCTTACATACTCAAGCCCGTGATCCGATTGATTAGCGTCATATGAACTATTATACGATGGTTTAGCCACAAATAGCCGCCATGGTAACAAGAAAGCAACAACTTGACACAGGCATTGACTTTCTGGTGTCTACCAAAGTGGGGAATCTTCATGACATTCAGTAGGGTGGACTGCGTGAGGTTCATAGTCCACGAATGGGGGATTATCTTCGAATTCTTCCCCTTAGTTTTGGTCAGGTACTTATGTGGGGCGAGCATGTTATAGACTTTGCGATCTCCGAGGTTGAAGTCACTAAACTTCAACGCTGTAATCTTATCTTGGTTTGCTCGAACTGCGCGTATCCCCTTCAGGAGGTACGTTGTAACCAAGGTGTATTCGAAATCTCTGGGCACACTGTCTCGATTTACTTCGTCGCTCAGAGGTGGAATATAGGCGGGTAATATAGTCAGGATCAATTTGGCATTTGCTAGATCATCCCTGTGCTTGGTTCGCTTTTCATCTGATGGTTGGGATGGTCCGGCTTCGTGAGCAGTTGACTGAGAGGTTGGCAGTCCTCTTGTCGACGATGCTTGTACACATGTAAACATCGACATAATTCTTTCAGTCATGAGGTCGATCAAAACTTCTTCAACAACTTTCTCTGGAGCGCTCAACTCGTCCGACATACACACTCAGGGTTAACAATCTCGGGTTCGGGGAGTAACTTAGATACTGCAATAGAATAGACATCAAGAGTGCGATAATCACTGTATAAAATCAGCTTAGTCTACGGTCTCAAACTCTCGGTTGGCAAAAGTGTTCTTGGTGCATGGCGCGATGGGATAAATAGGTAACTCGGTAATGGGTCACTTGCAATGGGTATTAAGCCTTCATTAACTTTGTTCTGTCCGTTATGGCACGGTCCCAATAGTCGGATGGCGAGCTGTCTGTCCATAAATGTCTTTCTACCCATTCGGAGCATTGGTCTAACAATTATAATGTCCCCAATGACTATATTGCTTCGCCATGGCGAAGTGCCATGTGTCGTTGTTCTAATATCCAACGAAGCCCTAATTTTGCAAATTTTCCTTCTAAGAGGTTCCCTCTAGAACCTTCTGCAACTTGTCGTTCTTAGCTCTCTTCTTGCTTAGCTTTCTAGCCTTCTTCCCAGTGAACTTTGTCTCCATATTCCTTTTTCCATTCTGATTCTTATCTTCTTTTGGCATATTTACTTCGCACTGTTGAAATTCTTTCGTAAGATTCAAGGGCGATCCTTCTTCTTTATCTGGAACATGTACTTCAATCTTCTGTGGGTCTTCTAGTGTTCTTGCAACTTCGACATCCGAGTCTCTGGTGTTAAATAGCTTCGATCTGTTCTTCAATCATGTGTGTGATCCTTCTAGTCATGAATTCTTTAAACTCTTGCTTCTTCTTGTCTGAAACTTCTTCTTCTTCTTGCCTTCTGGCCTGATCTCTTTCAATCCAAGGTTTTCCTAGTAGCATGGTAAATGGGGCACTGTTCTCAATAAATTTAATAATCTCAAAATCTTTCTTTGTCGAAGTTCCATTGGCATTCATAGGTATCCAGGTGAGCTTTCCACATAGGTTTATCAACTTTCCTTTGAATAGTCCTATTCCTCCTAATGAAGGAATCATAACAGGCCTCCCTATAGCTTCCCAAGTTCTCTCTGTCATGATATTCACATGTGTTTCCTCATATAGAACACAATCAATGTCGAAGTCTCTTATTCTTGGTTTAAGGCATTCTTTTTCTTTGAAGATCTCTGATAATCTGACATGTCGGTGGTCATTCAGGGTTTCTTTCATATGTAGCAATACTTTTTCTGATTCTTTCTGGGGTTCTGCCATAATCTTAATTTCTGGATCTACCCTAGGGTTTTCTTGTCTCATGTTCATTTCTTCAAGCTTAGCAATCATTCTAGGACAATCCAATACTTCATGGTCCATAGCTTTGCAACAAAGACAATTGGGTCTTCTCCTAGGGCATTCCTTAGCAAGATGTCTCAGTTTTTTACAACTGTAACAGAGGGTTAATCCTCTCTTTCTTTTAAATGATCTCCAACCTTTCCTGCACTGCGTGCTAGGATCATGGTAGCTAACCTGCAAACATTTCTTTCTAGGATCTTGCATGCACTTGTTAGTCCAAACATTCTTTCTATGCATAGGTATAACATATTTTTCACTATTTTTATCATATCTACTCATATCAAATCTTCTCTCATCTATTAATACCCTAGTTTTCAAGCTAGGATAGAATCTATCAAACATACATAGATCCATACTGTTGAAACAAAAATTTCCATTTATCTTACTTCTTCAGAGCACAAAGATTTCAGATCTAGAACTTTTCAATATTCTTACCTTTATCAGAGCACAAAGCTTTCAAATCTTACCTCTTTTAATAAAAAAGTCTCACTTTTGCCTTTCTTAGAGCAGAAAGCTTTCAGATCTTACCTCTTTTCTTCATATTGAACTTCTTTTCTTGGCACAGAGATTGTCAAACTAAGTAGAGTACTACGCACTAGAGCAACAGATCTACACATAAAGCTTTCACAATTTCAGGTCGGATCTTTGCACAAAGCTTCTTCTTCCTCAGTTCCCAGCAATCACAGTTTCAAGTCCCGGCAACGGAACCATTTGTTGGCACAGGGGTAGACCCAGGGTTCAATGCTACAATAGTGCACCAACAAAACCCTAACTACCAGCCCTTTCGGCAACACCTGCGAAGCAGATGAAGTCTCACTCGAGGTAGAGGCAGGGGTGGTTGCAGGACTCAGGTGTCTGCAACCTTAGTCGGGACACAGATCTGTGATTATAATACTTAATAGAGCACTTAGCACCGTCAGTTCATCATTATTTAACCAATATCTACTCCGTAGAGGAAACAGGGCATCGTAGCATTCACCTTGATCTAATGTATTTAAGCACTTAGCATAAAGAAATAGATTAGATCTAGCAGATTTGAGCACTAAGTAAGTTCACATAGGTCAGATCTAGCATCCAGGGTCATCATAAGCACAAAGAACAAACAAATCTATCTATCTATATCAAAGCACTTAGCAAGTAAAGACATAAACACATCAGAACATCGCACAGAGTAGAATAACACAATATTTACATGGTTCACCCCCACCCTAGGGCTACATCCACCAACTCTTCTTCTTTATTAGCTTCAATCATTCATCTACATGCACAGAGTCACAAAAACCCTACTCCGCATAGGACAAGAGATCTGCGCGCACCTCGCCAGATCCTCCTTCCTCGAAATAGGTCTAGCACAAAGCCTTTCACAGTCTGTTACAACCACTTGCACTTAGCTCTACAAGTTTCTCACAATATGCGCAGAGCATCTACAAACCATACTTGCACTTAACACTTAGCTTATCGGCTCCTCTACTTATTTATACTTTACAAAATAGGCCTAAACATGGGTAAACCCATGGGCCGACATCCCATACCCGTTACATAATCCCAAATCCCAAAAGGGACCCAAAAAGGGGTCAAGATCCCGCGATCTCTGCTTCGTCTTGTACTCCGTCTTCGACAGGCTGTCGAAGTCCCAAAATAGGTCAAACTTGACCAAGGATCTCCCAAAACTTGGTCAAGGGCCAACACCCACCAATAAGCTTCTTTATCATGTTCACACGAAACATGATAGTATTTAATATTAAAAAAGAAGACTCCTATTTGTCTACTTCGATTCAGGATTGAAGCTAGAGAGTTGTCTCTCGACTCTGATTTTTTTACCATATGATTGATAATAGTCCTAGAGTCTCCAATCACTTTGATCGATTGCACACCTATACCTTTAGCAATTTTGAATCCTTGCCACATAGCATATGCATCTTCTTTGTTATTGAAAGAGATACCCATTCCCCAAGCAAAATAAGCTTCAATTGTACCTCTAGGGTCAACGATAACCCCCCTCCCAACGCCTACCACCCAAATATTTATTATTGACTTAAAAAGCACAACATAACATATATTTATACAAGTTTAAAAAATAACACCACTCACCTTAATGTTGATTCAGTGAAATTATTGTTTTGTAATACAAAACATATCTCGATAAAGTGTCTCTAAAAAATAACACCACTCACCTTATTGTTGATTCAGTGAAATTATTGTTTTGTAATACAAAAAATATCTTGAGAAAGTGTCTCTATGATAGAAACCAGTGATTGGTTTTCAACATTTTGGAAAATATGTACAAATCTACATATAATGTATAGAAAAATAATCATACTACCATATGTTGTATAAGTTTGAAAGATATGATCCAAACTTTTTGGATCCTTTCTTTTTAAAAGACACGTGCATCCCCGGACAACCCACATTCTTAACCAAAGGGAATATCCAAAGTAGTAAATCATTATCTCTCCAACCCATGTCCATAGACATCCAACTAGCAAAATCATTAGGATCTACAACACCACCGTCACTTATTAAAGTTTTCTACAATGTATAGTAGAATGCCTTTCATATAGACACTTTGAATAATTTCATTAAACCCCAAAATTTGGAAATTCTTTTATAATTTTTACACCATTTTGGAGTATTGGGCACATGCTTTCATGATTATGGAGATGGACTAGAGTCTATTGCATTTTCACTCCCGTGGTCAATATCTTTAGAGATAAGCCTCATTTTAGATGAGTTTTAGGGATGTGTGACCTCTATTTGAATGCACTTTCACTCCCATAATCCTTATCAAACATAAGACCTTTTCCATCCATAAGCATGGATTTTTGTGCATAATGACTTGACCAAAATGATCCTAAATAAATCACACTACTACCACTTTCATATGTCGCTTTTGAATGTGGTTGTACCATAGGAAGTGATTGACGATCTTCGTCTTTTGATGTAAATGGAGGAGGTGGTGTTCTAGATGGGAGTAGAGTAGCTCGCCTTGTTGGCACAATGTTACCTACAAAGTTAAATTTCAATTTGTATGCATCAAGATAAAAGACTCAGCTATGACTCAGCCACATGCCAGATTATGCTTCTTCATTTCACAATCATAAGTGTAGAGAAACTCAAAACTAATTCACGATAATCTTAACATGATATTGAGTGTCCATAGGAGGAACATGTACCTCAGAAGAAACTATAGATAATGGTCTATGAAGAGTTGTTGTGAGCATGCCCTATATCAATTCAACCAATGAAGAATTGTATCTTGGTAACTCGTGAATGTAGTAGTTCCTATTCAATATTTGTAGTTTTTATTCACCATCAAAAGTAAATTTTAGATAGGCCATCTTGTGAAGTAGGCAACTAAGAGCCTATAAAAAAAAACACAATATAAATTAATAATCAAAAGACAAGGTCATTAATGTATTAAAACATTTCTAACTGCATGCATCTTACTTCCTCTAACAAATGCAATGAAGTTTTTCTAAGTAACAATGGAGCAATCATTAATAGTTATTGGGGAAGAAGAAGTTATGAATGGATGTCATTGGGTACCCATGGTGTCAAACAACCAATATTTAAGCTAGAGTGATCAAGTTGTGGCAATGAGATCAAACATGTTATCAACAGATAATTGATTGCGAGTCAAATATTTATAGTGAATCATTGACCTTTAAAAGAAATTTTATTCTCTCACATCCCTAAACCATGAATAAGTACCTCAAATTTCTTTAAATTAAATGTTTAAACAATAAATCCCCTGACTAGTGTTGATTTGGTACTTTCCACGGTAAGACTTGGTCATGCTATCATCCCAAAGAAGAGAGACAAAATATCTAACCCAGGTCTTGTTGCATTAAGGGCTCCATTACTTACCACCAGACCATAGCCCAGTGTGACAAGAAAACATATTCCATAATAGTATATGCAATTGACCCTGGCCTAAACCAACCATACACACTCATGAGTCTTTTTAAAATCCTCAACAAATAGACGTTAAGTTGGGAACTTCTTCAAGATTATATCCTACCCCAAACCCGTTTTAGATACTTAAACTTGATATGATTATCCTAAAGTACATATTCACTAGGTTCAAAACGTTTGGTGGGTTGGAAAGGAGGGTAAGTTTGGGAAGGTAAGTTGTAACATGATGCATCCTATAAATAGATTGAATGGGTAGGTGCAGAAGGGGTATATGCTCTTCAGGAGGCAAATTACATCTCTATTTATTTTAAAACACAAATGTGTGCATGTGCATGCACTATTGTGTACAGAAAAATATTCATGTATAGATGCAAATAGTGCATGTATGTACTTGTATGTGCTTTTGAATGATATATGTAATACACACGCGCGTGCATCTTGTATCTACAAACAAAGTCAGTGGTTCATGTTTGTGTTCAAAACCGTGACAACAAAATTTAAAACAAAAAAAAAAACGCCATGCCAAAAACACTCGATAAGATTCACCATTAAGTTTGAGCATTAATAATGTTGATGTTTGAACAACATCGAGAAGACATTCTTCCATATATATATATATATATATATAGTTATTTATTATCCAAGGGACACATCCTTTCATGGATGGTCACCATATGTTCTATATATATGGAACACTCATCATTGTAATAATATATTCACATACAATATCATCTCTTATGAAAAACCAACATGGTATCAGAGCGGGACCGGGCTTAACTCCCTCACGGGAGGGCCCGAGAAAATAAGAGAGATAGCTTGGTGTGGTCCCTCTTCATAGGGAGTAAGGAGGTATAGATGCATTGCAGAGTAGTGGATGTCATGGGGACATGTTGTAGCTATTTGAGAGCTACCCACAGGCCTTGGATGCATTGGTTGTGAAGTCACAGGGGTTCACGTGATGAGGTACAGATGCATTGCAGATTAGTGGATGTCCTAGGGACATGTTGTAGCTATTTGAGAGCTACCCACATGCCTTGGATGCACTAGCTGTGAAGTCACAGGGATGCACATGATGAGGTACAAATGCATTGTGAGGTAGTGGATGTCATGGTGACATGTTGAAACTATTTGAGAGCTACCCACAAGCCTTGGATGCATTGGTTGTGAAGTCATGTTGTACTATGGATATCTGATGAGTCTAGATTGAAGTTTGTACACTTCGGAGACAAGCTTTGGCATGATGAAGAATGTCTCCCTCGTTGAGAGAGAGTGTTGATATTTGAATAACATTGTGAAGACATTCTTCCACACACACACACACACACACACACACACACACACACATATAATGTGTAATTATTTATTATCCAAGGGACGCATCCTTTCATGGATGGCCACCATATGTTCTATATATATATGGAACACTCATCATTGTAATAATATATTCACATACAATATCATCTCATATGGAAAATTCAACAAATAATATATAACATATACCATCAACTTGCCCACCCCCCCACCACACAGACACTCATTTTCTAGTTTACACTACCCAGGGAAAACCCCCAAGTAATTCCCCTCATTTTGAGGATGGTACCCAGGCTAAAACTTGGAACCTTTAGGGCATGAGGTTGATCAACAACAAGGCTTGAAGCCATTACAATGATAAACTCATTAAGAGCTCAACATGTCACTTACGGGAATTGAACCTAGGTGGGAGGATAACAATCATTCCTCCTAGCCACTCAAACTAAACCCAATATAT
>JASDQU010102292.1:528819-571192 GCA_032191745.1 Picea mariana
ATACATTGGTCAAAAAAAAATTAAATCCATTATGCTAAGTTCATATTTATATATTCTATGATAAATATAAATCAGATCAACATACTTAAGTCTACCAAAAAAAAATAGTGAAAACTTTGCTTACCAAGCTAAAAATAAGAATGAGAGATGACGAGTTGAGGTCTGGAAATAAGTCTTGGAATATCAAGCCCTCTTGATTTTTCCTTTATGGAACCTCTACTACAAATTATCCATCTTCACACTTTACCTTGGAATTTCATTCCTGCTCGGGATGACTACGATATGTAGTGGGTATTGTCTACATCTTAATTTTAGGATATCATTTGCACTATCTATTTATGTAGCTCAAGGTTGCATTTATTAATTAACCAATCAATTTAGATATTTCGTTTCATACCTTTTACTACATGTATATGATCAAGGGGGCCAAATTGATATGTACCTATGTTGATTATTTGGTATAGAAAGTTCTATAGAATTCAATGCAATACACATACCACTAGAATTTCTTAGTGGTTCTTAATGTTGTTGAATAGATAGTATTTTGATTTATCCTAGAATTTTCTTAATAGCTCTTAATGTTGTTGAGTATAGACACTATAGATAACATCATGTTGATGTATAGTATTGTCTTATTAGTCACCCCAAACTAGTCCATCATTTGATCAAGTAGTGCAATGTGATTATTTAGGCATCAACATATAAAGTATTATAGTTCAATAATCAAGGCATCAACATATAAAGTATTATAGTTCAATAATCAAGGCATCAACATATAAAGTATTATAGCTCAATAATCAATAAACTTATAGATTGGTACATCTTACAAAATCAAGGCTTTATGGATTAGACACTGAAAGAGATATTTGGCATTTTTTCTATGCATTTCATCATCCAAATTATGACAGAAATAATGACATCACCAAAATAAGTATTTTTATTTAGATCTACATTTTCTCCTTTTATTTTACTTGGCACCAATTTTTTGCCAGCTACTATATTGGCCTTATAGAGAGCATAAGTGAATGTGGCGTAGGTGGAATTGTTTAGGACATCCTTTCCTTTAATCTTTGTGTCAATAAGCTCTTGCATTAGCTTTATGCAAGGTTTTCACAAGGTAGAGTATATTTGTTTCCAAGGGGTGAGTCTTACTGTTATCTCATCATCTATCTCATCATTTAGGACTCTACATGCAATGCCCGAATTTTTTGCTCTACAAAGGGCATTTATTAGATGATTATAGGTTATTTATTAGTGTCCTTGTACTATCTAAATTATTTGAGATTGTTAATTAACATATTAGATTCAATTATGAATGCAAAACATCACAGATGAGTTAACATCGAATCTTGACAATTAATGAATAACATGCACATGATGAGAGTATATCCAATGAGAAGAGCTTGGATAAATATACATGTCCATGTAATGATTGTTGCAGTGGAAAGATGAAAAAAATAAACATGATTAATTGACATATGAAAAGATATGGGCATAATGTGTAGCATCTGTCATGGAATGTTGTGCGAATATATTCACCGATTAAAATACATATGTCGTAATAGCTTTGTTTTAAACATAATTTCTTTGATCTTTAAATGGAATAACCTCCAACACAACCATAATTTTTTTTCCTTTGCCCAATGATAATTCTACAAAATTTAAATATTTTTTTTCCATATGAATTTAAGCAATAAATTTGTAACATTGTATCTTCTTTCTATATTATTTTTAAACATTTAAACAAAATACTAACAAAAATACATCTTCCTTGGTTTGTTGAAGTTGATCAGTTSTAATGTAGTCTAGTGAGTAGTAGGAGGATGCTTTCAAGCATTCTTTTTTCCCACTTGCCCAAAGTGAAACAAAGTTATCCTCCCGACCATCTARGAGCCTCGCCAACTTCGTAGCTCCAAGAAACCTTTTGATTTCGTTTTACTACTAAACTAGTTAAATGTTATCATCTTTATCAAATTCAAATTTGAAGATACTTGAACAATACAAAACCTCATTATTGTCACCTAACCCTTTTTTTTTTTTTTGCCTACTATGAATGTTTCATGTTGAGAACTTGAAAACATTATATATATACCCACTCCACTTAGTTTGCATTTATATATATATATATACTCCACTTAGGTTGCAAGAATGATATTTTCCTTTTTGGAAACTTCACTTAGAGATTTAATAAAAGAGTTCATATGGGAAGACATCCCCTATGATGAAAGAAAACAATATGATGTGTCAACATCGTACATAATCACTAACATAGGCATGTAGTCATTTCATTCCCTTCTCTTGTATTACTTGTTATAAAAGTTCCCCTTCTCATTATGATGTATCCACATAAGCTCGATCACTTTTCATGACATATTTATATTGACAAGTTACAATGTATGTACTCAAACTTTATTGAATTTGTATTGGGTGGTAAAATTTTAAATTAAAGTTTGAAATTTTTAATATTATGATTTAAAATAATAATAATAACAACAATAATATTTTAATTTAAAATTTATTTTCAAAAATATTCATACTTAAAATTTATTATTGTTTCACATTAAGGTGTGAAGGGAGATCTGTGGTTCCATGTCTTGCATATAAGATGGGGAATGTCTTTAATGGATGGATGAAGAGCCTTTGGAAGAATAACTTTAGCTTCGTCATTAGAAATGTCCTCGAAAATGGTCATAAAGAGTTTTTGCTCCTTACATTTATGCACACGAAAATATTTCTCATCACAGTTGTAGCAGAGACCTTTAATTTGGTGCCACGCCATTTCGGCTTAGATTAACTTGTGGATCTTGAGGGGTGGAGAGGACAAAGAGGGATTGGTGGGGGTAATGGTGAGATGAGGACTAAAGAATAAATGGTGTCTTTTTAATTGGATCATTCACCACCTTTTGGGCTTCCTTTTGAGCATGAATACTCGTGCATGTATCTCTTCTTTCAGACCACTCATAAACCATTCAGTGAAAAAAGTATCGAACATACCTTTGGTGCAAATTGTCAGTTGCTCAAAAAAATGACCGTGAACTCTTTGATTGTACCAGATTGTTTAAGCTAGGCCAGTCATCCCAAATAATGAATGTATGTTTCAAAGCGTTCATAAAGGCCTGATAAAAATTGTGCCCAAGCAATATAATCCCCATGGGAGCTCTTATGTTGTTTCCACCACTGCCAACCTTCAAGATCCAAATATAAGACTATAGGTTTTAAACCTTTATAATAGAACAATGCACATATAGATTCTTTACAAAACATAAAGAAAACAATAACATTCACACATAGTACTCAAACATTTGTTTGATGTGCATGCGCAAAAATGAGAGGTCTAGGCAATTTTTCCACGGTAAATTATTAGGGTTTTTATGCCACGGTTAATATGGTTGGGGACGTGGAAAAAAATCCAACCCTGATTTTTCCCACGAATGAATACCTAATCGAGTACTGGAGCTTGGCTGGAAGGATGGACAATAAGGCAATAAAATTCGTTGTGAGATATATGGAAGTCCTAGACCTAGGGAGTTTGCACCATATATATGAGTTGGAGGCTCAGTGGAGGCAACAAACATAACTACATCCTCTGTGTACACTGGAGTTCTTAATCTTAGAACCGAGCTTTTTGGAAAGATGAAGAACTCATAGAAGGGTAGAATTTTTTTGGCTCGGAGTGTAGAGAAGCCCCTATCGGAAAGAAATCCAGGAGATTCAAATACTCAGGTTTGTAGAGACCATTTTGCAATATAAATCGAAGACCATCAGGCTAAGGAGCTACCTTCCACTACATAGGAGAAGCAACGCATAAAGTCTAAGTTCATTCGGAGGAAGGCGAGAGGTGTGAAATTGGTGGTAGGAGAACACATACAGATTCAGGAGGTCGAAGGCTTAATGTTGAGAGTGATGGTTGGCAAGTTCTGTGGAAAATCAATTTCAATGGCATCCTTAAAGGTCTGGATCGAGAAGAAATGGGTCCTGGTGATAGGTTATGTCTTGACATTTTATGTCTTAGTTAGGAGCTAGTTGGGTGTTTTGTTCCATAATCCTTCTGATGCTAAAAAGATCTTGGAGATAGATTGGTCTTGGGGTCTGTTGGGATTGATTATGTAGAAGTGGAGGTCAAGTTTTGACCCAAAAAGAGAGCCTTTCTATGTTCAGAAAGTCTGGGCAATTCTTCCTGGCTTACCTTGGCAATTTAGGATGGATTGGTTTTTGCAGTAGCTTGGAGATTTGATTGGCCAATTTGTTGGACTAAATGAAGGTTTGGAAGAGTAGGTTAATCAACTTTGGGCATGGATACTTGTCGAGGTTGACCTTCGGAAAGGCCTCGTGGCTGAAGTGGAGGTGGATTGTGGGGAATGGTCTTATACCTATAAGGTAGATTACTGGAAGTTCCTTCAAGTGCTTTCAATGCCATGAGCTAGGGCACTTAAGAGCACAATGTTAGGTTAGAGTTTTGATTACAACGAGGAAAAATAAGGTGAGGCATAGGACATGTAATGAGAAAATGTGGGAGTCGAGTAGCTAAGAGATGCACATTTTGGAACAAAAACAATAGGTTGATCTAGATCTTGATACATATATTGTGTGGATGGACTCCTCACTAAAGAACTCAATGATAGGCGTGGCTCTCCCTTCTCTGGGTAAGATGTCCTATCGATTACCTTCACCAATTTTGCATATTATTGAGTCGTGGCTAGTCCAAGAGGACAATATTTATGAAGAGCCCCCATCACTGATACTGGACCATATCTTGGATTCGTCATTACTGTCACATGATTAGTCGGTTACTACTAGAATTGAAAAAGAGGAGCCTGACCCAATGGTTGAATAAGGCTCGGGGACAGAACTATCAAACTCTTTCCATCCTAACAAACTTGGAGATGTGTTGGAAAGGGATGACAGACCCATAAATGATGTTACGTATGTTTATGAGTCATCAGAGAAGAGGTCTATGTTCTTAGGATCCTTAAAGAAGATTAAAAGCTGGAACCCGATAATGTCAAGATATGAACTAAGATCAAAATCTAAACATAAAAAAGAAATCAGAGTAAAAGGGGGGCTAGCTACAAAATTGTCACAGGGCTTGGGAATTGGTCGAATGTCAAACATTACCTTGCCAAAATAGAAGGCGAAGAGGGAGGTATGGGAGGGTAAACAAGAAACCATTGATCGAGCCCTTAGAGCGAGGAAATCCCTTCACAAGGTTTCCCTATGATTTCCCTATTATTTAATACGAGAGGGGTAGGGGTACCAAAAAAAGACTAGCCCTCAAAAGGCTCATCCGGGTCTATAAAACTGATATCCTCCTGATTCAAGAGACTAAGTACTCAGGAGAAAAAGCAATCGATTTTCTTATTTCTTTTCTTAAGGATTGGTCCTTCTGCTCATTAGACTAGGATGGGCAATCTAAGGGTCCGGTTACAAGTTGGAGTCCTGTTGGCAGCTCAACATGTTTTTGACTTTTTATATCAATTAATTGATCTATATAGTTGCCTAACTAGGGTCATGAAATTTTATTATTCTTCATGAGTAGTTTCTGAAATGACAGTTGTAATTTGTCGCTTCTCCCTATTGTCTATTCAAGCGTTGTTTTCATGACTGAAAGCATGAAAACTTGCGACTGTGATTACCATTATATTTTAAAATTTCATTAAAGGCAAATTGCTCATATGGTTTATTACGGAATTTTGATTTCTTGCTATGAAGATGTTGCTCTCTTTGTTTTGACCCTTTCAATTCCAAGCATGCCTAAGGGATTGATGGTTTTATGAACGAAAGACCCCCACCATTTGATTTTTGTATAGTTTTGGTTTGATCCTTGGTTACGTTTCTTTTACAAAAACTCTTGATTTTTCATTTACCCAAACTTTGTAATAAAACCCTTGATGCGTGCACTCATTTTCGTTTCAATGTTTTGGTCCTCGCTCGTACATAATGCAAAGGTGGCATACGATTTGCAGACTGCCATTATCGCTTGGTATGGCCTCGGGTTTCGTAAATCTCTTCGCATGTGTTTTAATTAAACGACTATCCCATCGTATTAGTCTTTACACCGTTCATTGTTGGGCTCGGGGTTATGGCTCTGTTTCGTTTTCACAAACCCTCTCTATATCCTGTGTTTGTTTGATTACCCTTCCATCCAGCATGGCTCTTGTCATGAGGATTGAGCCAAATGGTATCCAAACCCTGCTCTCATACGACGATGCTAGGGAGGATTTGGAAAGAAATGGCTGGCATGTTTTCATTAGGAAGTTTCAGGGTTTTAATCTTCGGGTTGCCCAAGAATTCGCCTTATCCTTTTATGGTTGTAGGGAAAAAGTTGGTGATGTGCAACTGAAGGTCACCGAGGAGTTCCTGAGTCAAGCCACAGGATTACCAGCGAATGGTCAGAAATGGTTTAAAAATGCGAAAGTGGAGGAAGTCCCTTGGACCTTGCTGTTTACATCACGAAAAATAACCAGTTGTGATAGAGGTATGCCAATTTCATTCCTAAAAGCTCGGTGGCATGATTTACTCGTTGTGGTAAAACAATTTATTACATGTGAGGGATGGTTCGGGCTTGTATTTCTATATCATTTACGCTTGCTTATGAGTTTTATGGGTTTCCCTTTGAACATGCCATATTACTTACTTAGAAGTCTATATAAAATGGGGAAAAGATATAAGAAACAGAGGTCAAACTCTAGTCTTTTTCATCACGGTTTGATTAAAATCATCCTCATACATTAGTTAGAGTCGCAAAATGACTGTTGGGATTCGTTTATAACACGAAATGGTTATGGTAACCCTGAATTGGGAGAAGTAGATAAACTCGTCGTTGAGGAAACCCTTGTCCACCCGACGACATCTCTTTCACCTCCCCAGACTTGTGCCTCTTCCCCTAGCAACGAACCCTTGACCTATCCTAAGGTCATTCRACAGGCTAGTCAACAGGTTACACATCCAAAGGATTGTGTTAAAATTGTAAGGAAACCTACAGGAAAGAAGTTTAAAAGTAATGTTGATGTCAATTTCAAAAACAAAAGAGCTGGCAAGCTAATTTCTCGAAGTCTTCGAAATAAGACAAACTCTCGTGTAGATGCGATCAGCATGATTGAGGTTAACGAAAGCTCTGACTCTGAAATTGACAAATTCCTTGTAGAGGAAGACCCTGTGTCATTCGGGCCACACCCTGACCAACCCTATAACTTTGTCGATAATTTGCCTCCTTGTTTGAAAGACAATCCAGAGTTTCCTGGTGTCTAGTTCTGCAATAAATCTACTATCCATATGGAGGGTTCTCYGATCCATAATCTTGTTCGTTCTGATGCAAACGCCACACAGTCACAGTRCGATGTCTGTTTATCATGGATYGACATATACTATACTGATGTCCCGTTTCTACAGTCACGGGTTAAGTTTTTAAAAGACCAGGTTGATGTTTTAACAAACGAAAACCACAGGCTTGAATCTATCATCCAAGGGAAGGAGAAGCGTATGAAAACCATAGGTCATGTGATATTTAAAAACGTAGAGGCAGCTACAACCATCGTTAACTCCAAAGTTTCATGATACGATTTGATTTCATGATTAGAGGTATGATTTTTTTTAATTTAATAGCATGATTGTTGTCATTCTTAAGTTAGATTATTTGGTTTGTTGAATAAACTATTTTTATTATTAAATTATCCTATTTTATTTATTGAATAAAATGAGATTTCATTTACTATTATAACTAGCTACAGAATCACAAGATTCTGTAGCCAGTTAAGAAAATTCGAATTGTCTAAATTAATGACAGAAAACATATATGAGATCTTCCTATTTTCTTTTGCTTTCAGGATAATTCAGGGGTCCATGATTTCAAAGTTGATCTGAGGCACTTTTAAGTTCTCCCAATCATATCTATGATGTATTCTGAATAAACAAAAATAAACTGTTGTTAGTTTTTGGATATTTAGTAAAATCAGGGTGGTTGCATCCCCCTTTATTTTTGAAACAAATTTGATCTCATGAACATAAACAGTTATGTTTCCTGAGACCTTTATAAACCTATCATTTTGTAAACAATGGATCATCTTGGCATGGGGCTAGAGTATTAATATTTGCACACAGACTTGAATGGGACATAATACATATTACAACTTTAGCTTTTGTGTATTATGTTTTAGTTTAAGTTATGCTTATCTCGAAGTGATAATAGATTATGATAGCTTTTTGTCTTCATGATTTATCGTGATTTGAGATAATTCTTTTCATACGATGTCCATATCTCACGTTTCAGATATAATATAGTGTGATCATTAATTCAATACAAATTTTGAGATTTATCTCTGATTTCTTATTGAATGTTTAACTACAAGTTCTTACAAGAAGATTTATATCATTGTAGTCACTTGTAAATCATGAGATCACTATAACTGTATCCGTTATATGTTCTGTTATCAAAACTCAATCTCCAGCATATTGTTTCGCATTTGTTCTAGGCAACCTTAAGATTTGTTGCAGGTTTACTTCTCGGATAAGGTGGCTGGATATTTGCTATTGTACAGACATTGGATGCATCAATAGGTTAGTCTGTTATTTTATTTCATTTGCTTGCTTATCATAGAAGTTTTTTACATATAGAACGATTTCCACTATCTATAATTTTCTGTTCAATTAAGTAATTTAATAATTGATTTTATGAATGTATACATCCAAGAAAACAAATAAAAAATAAATAGTATTTTCGCTTTCTTTATCACTGTTGTTAAAAGAACCAATTTACATTCGATTTTTATGAGTTTAGATTAAACTCGTGATTTGTGCAGATTATATATATGATGAAATAGAACTATTATATAAATATTTAGATAAACTGTACATATATATATATATATATATATTTAGATGTATGAATATATTTTAGTGATTATTAATTAGTAAGTTATTATATTTTCTTTAGTTATTTTTGCTTTCTTTAGAACTTAGATCGGCCAACGGAGCCGCTAAACCTGTCGGAGTGAATTAATCCATACGGCTTGGGTTAATTAGACAACCCCAGACCGGATTCACTCTTCCAGTTGACGAATGGTCAATTTCGCCCGTCAACAAGTCCCAAGCTAGTGGCCTCAAATACCTCTTTGTTGAGATCTCGAATCAAGGTTGATATCTTATTAAAGGTGTTGGACAAACAAGTTTGTGTATTTAATCTTTATGGGTTGTATCTAGACAGTCGGTCCTTTTGGGAGAATATGGCTTCTTCGGGTGTCTCAAGAGGCCCAACTCTAATCATTGGTGGTGATCTCAACCTAACAGTCTCCCTGAGAGTAGTGTGGGGGGTTCATGCACGATAAGATCCCCTTGGTGATTTTTTTTTCTCACTTGTTTGAGTCCCACCAACTGGTGGATTTGGAACTTGTTAAGTTAATCCTGGTGTGGCAGAACACAAGGCAGGGGGATGAAAGCATATCGAAAAGGTTAGATAGGTTCCTGTTGTCGGAAGGGTTGTTGGGAGGCAAGCTCCTTGTTAATACATGGTTTGTTACTCGAGGATAATCGAATCATCTTCCGATTATTTTGAAGGTGGAGAAAGAAGATGTTAAACCACCAAGTCTGTTTAGATTTAACCACTCTTGGTTAGAAGAGGAAGAATTTATAAAACGAGTGAGCGTGAGTTGGGTTCCTACGTTGGAAGGAGAAGAGTTCACTGTAATGAAACAAATGGTTGATAATCTTGTAAGGGTAAAGGTTTTCATGAAGGATTGGTCTCTGGAACGTAATAGGAAAATGCAAATAGACTTAAAGGAGGTTGAAGACAAAATCCAACTCCTTTGTGAAACAAATGGAACATGCCTCTTTTCCGACAAGGAGTGTGAAGAGTTAAAAGGATTGGAAGTAAAAATAAAGGATCTCCTTGACCTTGAGGAAGTTCGTAGGAGGTTGAAAAGTTGAGCCATCTAGATTCTTGAAGGAGACGATAATACAATTTTTTTTTCACAACTATGGTAATTATAGGAAAGAAATCAAATACGATCTAGGAAATTAAGGATAGTGAAGGAAGTTGGAAGAAGTATTTCCAAGAAAAGGCCGAGGTCGACAAAACAACAATTCAAAAATATTTTTGGGGAGCTAAGTGGTTGCAATATAGGTAATATTATGAAGATCATGTAGTTGGTTCCTTCATTAATTGACGAAGACATGAATTTTGTGTTGGAAGCATACATTACAAATGAAGATATTTTAGCGGTTTTAAAATCTTTTAAAAAAGGAAAAAGTTTGGGACCTCATGGTCTAATGGTGGAGTTTTTCTTGGGATTTTATCATCCCATCAAGTATGACTTGGTAAAATTGCTCCGAGAGTCTATGGTTTCTAAGAAATTTTTAGGGGCACTAAACACCACGATTGTCGCCTTGATTCCTAAAAAATAAGATGCAAACAGTTTTGATGATTTCAGAGCAATATCCTTATGCAATTTAACTTATAAATTTATTTCCAAAACCATTACGAACATATTTAAAGGCATTTTGATAGGTATCATCTCGGAAGAATAGTTTGGGTTTCTCTTTAATCAACAAATCCACGATGCGGTAGCCTTTGCTCAAGAAGGTATCCACTCTACGAAGAATTCAAAAAGACCAGTAGTTGTCCTTAAAATTGACTCAGCAAAGGAATATGATAAGGTGAATTAGACCTACATAAGGTTGTTGTTAATTCAAATGGGGATGAAAGTTAATCGTGTTAATTGGATAATGGGATGTGTGGAATCTGTGTATTTTGTGGTGTTGATAAATGAGTCTCCTTCAAGTTTCTTTAGGGCTACGAGGGGACTACGACAAATTTGTTATTTACTTTCATTTCTTTTCTTGTTCATGGTCGAAGGTCTTAGCTTGTTAATTAGAGATGCGACGAGAAAGGAAAAGCTAAAAGGAATAAAAGTCTCCACATCAATGACTCTCACACACCTTCTATTTGTCGATGATATACTACTATTTGGCAAAGAATTGAAAAGAGAATTGAAGACTATAAGAGAGGTACCAGACATCTACTGTAAGACGACATGCATGGAATTAAATACAAAGAAATCATGTTTATTATGCAATGATATTCTCGAAGAAGACATTGGATGGTTAAGGGATCTCATACCTATTCCTAGCAACAATCTAGATTTTGGTTTCAAGTATCTAGGTTTTCATCTAACGCCAAATAAGTATTGGTTTGTTAACTGGATTTAGCTCTATAAGAAAGTAGAGGCTCAAATTTTAGTTTGGGTGAATAGATTGCCTTCTCGAGGTGGTTGACTAATCCTTATCAAAGTGATCCTTGAAAGCATCTTGGTATATTGGATGTCTATAGTTAAAGTTATGAAAGGTATATTAACAAAAATTGAAAAGAAGTGTTTTAGTTTCCTTTGGAAAAGAAGGCAAACTGTTGAAGGAATTTTGTTGGTAAGATGGACTTGATTAGCAAACCCAAAGAAGGCTAGCGGTTGGGGTTTGAAGAACATCTTTATTTTCAATAAAGCATTGGTCGCAAAGAATCTATGGGGGCTAGTTAACAATAATGCCCTATGGGGGAAAGTTATGACTTCCAAGTATGCCTTGAACATGACTATGGAAAGTTGGTTTAGGTAGAGGAAAAAAAAAACAAAAAAATGTCTTGATTGTTTGTAAAGCATTTGTGGAGGCGTCCTCGATGGTAGATAATTGCTTAGCATGGAAGGTCTTTGGAGACATGGATGTCGGCAACAAATTTGTAGCCATATGGTGCCTTGGTGGTGGAATGGACAATATAAGTTAGAAATTTGATTTTAGGAGTAGTCATCTTGACAAGAGAGGAAGATATGTTTGTATGGTATATGAATAATTGTTTTGGTGATTTCATAGTCAAATTGAGTTACATGACCAATATGGAAGAAGTTGATTAGAGAGTTGTCCATAACTGGTGGGCTTCGATCTGGAAAATGTGGGCTCCCCAAAAAGAAATAATAGTGTTATGGTTGGAACTCACAAACAAATTGCTAAGCCGGGACAACAGAATCAAAAGAGGTTGGATTGACTCAAGTTGGTGTGCATTGTGCAATTCAAGCAAGGAGACAGTTCATCATTTGTTTTTTTCTTGCTCCTTTATCTCATAATTTTGGAAGGTTATTACCTCAAGGCTACTTTTGAATTGTCAATGGAACCAAAATTCCCTTGTGGGATGCCTAGAAGGTTGGAGGATCGACTGTCACAATTATGACTATAGTTCTCTACCTTGTCACCTTATATGTTACACTTGGTGGAATCTCAATTGAGCAATCTTCCAATTGGATATGGCAACGATGATTGGGGTATTGTCATAATTGGTTATAAAACGAGTGTTGGAGTTTAAAGGAAAAGGAAAACAAATGAAGAACAAAATCTTAGTAAATCCAGTATTTGAGATTACGATTCCGTGGGGTTTTTTCGATGGAGCCAGTTAGGGTCACCCGACAATCGGTGGAGCTTGTGCTGCTCTTTTCTTAAATTAGTCCCATTATTTCCATAAGAAATATGGATTAGGCATAGGGTCAAACAACAAAGCAGAATTCATGGCTCTTTGGATACTTCTCTTTGTTTCTATCCACTTAGGTTGCAAGAGATTGTAAGTCATGGGTGATTCCAAACTTGTCATCGATTGGGAAAACAACAAATCACAAGTGAATATTCTTGGACTTGGATCCATTACCAAGGCTATAAGAGATCTGCTAAAGTATTTTGATTAGCTTTCCTTCTCTCAGATTAGCAACGTATATAACACATTGGCATATGGTCTATCAAAAAAAGCTCTACTTTTACAAGAAGGTTCGACCATTGAATTGGAATTTTAGGATGGGGTACTCCAATTTGTATTGGAGATTCACTATTCCTAGCTTTTTTCAATTCATTGATAAGCCTCGATTTTGAATTATAAAAATAATTGATGAATTGCTTTGGGAGAAACAAAAGATGAGATTTTGCTCTATACTAATATCTTAATAAGTATAAGCCTATTGGAAATGTTTAAGGTATATATATCAGACTTTATTAACAATAGGCAGAGGCATCTAGAAATGCTAACAAGATACTCTGGAAGGGTGCTCTGATCCCAATTTTGTATCAATTGTAACACGTGTATTCTCTTTTTTGAATATAAAGATTATTTTCTACAGAAAAAACAAAACAAAACAAAATACTCAGAAATTTACCCTGGAAACCCTTAACCGGGAAAACTAGCAAATGTTTAGAGTTGCACCTATAACTCTCATTGTATTAACTTCACCATTTACAAATACAATATATATGATTTAACGTCATCCAAAACCTTAAGCCATTGAATTGGATGAGATTATAACCTTAATTCCTTTACTGGAATTATAAAACCATGGGTTGGAAAACTATGTGCCATAACGGACCAAAACACCACCCAATTTTTTTTCCAGGGGCTCAACCCCCGGTGCACCTGGTGCATACATATCATGCATGGCACTAACCATGAAAATAATATGACACATACCCAACATTCTCCCACTTGTTTTTGTTGCATACAGGAGGACCAAAGATGACATGATCAAGAATTCAGGGTAGCAATGCCCATTGCTTTTTTACACCAAGAGAACTTCTTAGTGCTTACAAAATTTATTATTGAATCTACAATATTCTTCAAAGTGTCTAATTTCACCAACAACACATTCTTATCTTCAACCATGTCTCTCACAAAGTGATACCGAATCAATGTGCTTCATCTTAGAATGATAAACCACGTTCTTTGCTAGAAAGATTGCACTCTGACTATCACAATCTAACATTATACCTAGATGTACAAACCCAATACTTGAACACAACATCTGTAACCATGTAGCTTCCTTACTTGCATGAGTAGCTTCCATGTATTCAACTTTTGTATTTGAGAGTGCCACTATAGACTGTCTCTTGCTCATCCAACTGATTTCTCTTCCAAATAGGTTAAACACATAACCACTTGTAGATCTTATGCGATCCAAATCTCCAACACAGTATTCATTAACAAATTGATGTATCTCCAACACTCTATCTACACCAGGTCTTCCTTGGTAGAAAATTGCATAATCTATAGTGCCACAAAAATACCTGAAAACCCTCTTTACTATTGTCTAATGCTCCTTCTCTGGTTTTGACATATACCTTCTCAAAACTCTCACTAAAACAAAACCATTGCAAACCATTGCAATGTCCGATCTAGTACAAACCATTGCATGCATCAAACCACCAACAATAGTAGCATAAGAAACATGAGACATGTCCTCTTCCTCTTCTTGTGTCATGAGACATTGATTTGTAGATAACTTTAAACCTACAAGAATAGGGACCTTGATGGGTTTACATTATTGGATATTAAACCTCTGCAATATTGTCTCAATGTATTTCCTCTGATTCAACCAAAGTTTCCTATTTGTTCAATCTCTTTTAATTTCCCTACCCAAAATAAAATTTACAACACCAAGATCTAAATTTAGAAGACAACTGATTTTTTAACTCCTTGATGATTTCCTTGTTGTTTCCAATCAACAACATATTATCAACATACAGAACCACATAAATAAAATGGCCACCAACTAATTTCAAATACACATAGTGATAAGATTTTCTCCTTGTGAAACAAAGTCCCAAAATATAAGTATCAAACTTTTGACACCACATCCTTGGAGATTGCTTTAACCCATACAAGGACTTTTTTAGCTTACAAACCAACTCTTTCTTTCCCTTCACCGCAAAACCTTCTGTCTGTTTCATGTTGATTTCTTCTTCAATATCCCCATGTAGGAATGATGTCATTGCATCTATTTTTTCTAATTCAAGATCAAAAGCAACAACAACAAAAAATAAAATCTAATAGAATTTAATGTCACCAAAACCAATTCCCTCTACTTGGGAATATCCCTTTGTTATTATGTGATATTTATACTTCTCCACTTTATCTTATGCATTCAACTTATTCTTGAACACCGATTTGCTACCAATGAGCTTTCTCCTAGTCGATAAATCAACTAGATCCCAACCTTCATTTTTATCCAAGGCCACCATTTCTTCAACCATCGCCTTCTTTTAGAGTTTAACATCCTCTAAAGCCACTACCTCCCTAATATTTCTACGATCATCATCAGTAATAGATAAAGAAAAATTGGAGTTAAAATAAGGTCGAGTATACCTTTATGGTTGTCTTCTTTCCCGAATTGATCTCCTCAATATTCGAGTATGAGGTTCTTCTTCTTCTTCTTATTCATGTTCTTCTGTTGAGTCAGTTTCTTCACCATCCAACTCAAACTCTATTGCCTTTGGTTCTTTTTCCTTCGGTAGGACTTCTTATCTGGGAACACAATTATACTCTCTAAAGACAACATCCCAACTATAAACAATCTTTTTAGTTTATGGGTTTCATAGTTAATAGCCTTTGATACCAGATTCATAGGCAATGAATATACATTTTTCAGCTTTATTATCCAACTTACTCCTATTTTCCTTTGGAACATGTACATAGGCATCACAACCAAACATTCCAAGATTTTCAAGAGAGGCTTTCTTACCAATCCATGCCTCATGTGGATTTTTGTACACCAGTGTTGATGAGGGTTATCTATTTACCAGATAACATGCAATACCCACTGCCTCTACACATCATTTTTGTCCTAACCTGACACCATTGAGCATGCTCCTTGATTTTTCCATTAGTGTCTTGTTCGTCCTTTTTGCAACCCCATTCTACTAAGGTGTGTGTGGAGTAGCCTTCTGCCTTTATATACCACATTTTTTACAAAATTTCTCAATAACTCTCCACCATTATCCATCCTCAACACCTTTATTTATTTCTTTGTTTGATTCTCCACAAGAGCCTTAAACTCTTTAAATTTACCAAAGACCTTATATTTATTTTGGAGGAAGTAAATCCTTTTAATCCTAGTTTTTGTTCAAGATTTATCCCAAGAAAGATGTTTTTTATTGGAAAAAATGATGGCCCTAATATTGAAGAATTCATAAAATACTTGAAGTCATTTTCGAAAGAGGATTGGAAACATTGGGTATCGTGTTATTTAAAAGATGATGCAGTCATTTGGTGGAAATCATATAGGTATAGCCAATTGATGGCATTTTCTGATGAAGCACTTGAAAAATTTCTTTTAGATAAATGGTCTCATGCTGCTAAAGGGAGAAACAAGAGTTTATTTTCAGGTGGCAAATACATATTACAGGTTCATGGTTGTATTTATAAAGAAAATGTCATTGTTTCTATTAACCCTAGTTGCCAACAAAATTTATCAATGTTCAGTTGGTTAATAGATTGCAAATTCCTGCCAAGAATATCCAAAGCACACAGGTTGAGGGTAAAAATGTTCAAATTTTTAAAGATTTGAAGGTTAGTATGGATAAATATGTGTTGCATTTAGATTTTTATGTTATGGATATGGATGAAGTGGATGTTGTTTTGGGATATCATTGGATAGAATCAGTGGGTACCATTAATATTAATGCGCAAAATAATTTTTCGAAGTTGTGGTACAAGAAAAAGAAAATCACATTGCAGGATGTGTCTCTTAGTAAGAAAGATGGGTCCATGGAGGCTAGCAAAGAAGTTATTGTCGAGTATGAAGTTGAATCATAGGCAAAGTCTACAAAAGGAGATGAAGAAAAACTACATAAATGACATAATCATGAAGCTAAGGAGGTCATTGAATCAAAGGCACACAATGTTGTAGATTTGAAGAAAAAAGAACAGATTCCTATAGTTGTTGTATATCGCCATCCACATCATATAGAAAGGGCGTGTGCATCAACAAATTTATGCACCAACATGGCACTAGACATGAAACCGATCAATAGGTGCATGGAGGACTACTGACACTACAGGAGGAGCTTAGGCTACAAAAACAATCCCATGGCAACCCCGACATGATGCAGAGCAAGATTAGGGTGGAAAGGCATCAGATGGACATCATGTTTGGCTTCCATTTGGATGGATGGATGGTCATACTTGGTACTAGTTGGCTACACTTCTTAGTCGGTCATATTGTATGGTTTCTTCTAATGTTTCGAGGACAAAACACATGAAGGGGGATGGAATGTAGTATACCTAGGGAGGTAATATGGGGTACCTAAGGAGGTACCCAATGGGAATGTGGTTATGTATTATTAGTGGAAGTCATTTAATATATGAGAATGTGGGCATTCAATGTAAGGTGGACTAGGTCCACTATATTAATAAAGGCCCAATATGGTAGTTAAATGTAATAAATGTGAGAAGGCTCTCTAGAAGGTTCCTAGGAGATAGAGAGAGCTATATAAAGAACTGTAAGCAATGTAATGAAACATAGTGAAGGATATTGTGAATGTATCAAGCATTGTTTGAAGAGTGTTATCCTTCCTTAAGGATTAATATATGGTGTTACCCTACCTCAAGGGTTTTGACTATTTCTTGTGTTTAGTAGTTTGGTGAATGGTTTGGTTTATTCTTTGTTATTTCTGAAGTATATTTGCAGATCTATTCAGGAATTTAACAAGAAATAATCAATGAATGAAACATCATACACATATTTACCTAGTGATGGAATAGGCAGAGGTCCAAACACATCACTATGTATTAACTCTAAGGCTCCCTTTGTTCTTGTAGCTACAAATAAAAATCTTACCTAATTATGTTTACCATATATGCAATGTTCATAGAGATAAAAATCCAGTATGTAGTTAGACATACGTTCAACCATAACTTTATCATGTAATGCTCAAAGGCTTTTCTCTCCAATACATCTTAGTCTTTAATGCCACAACATTCTATTTTCTCTAGAGATAGTAGGGGTTTGGTATTCTTTATTTCCACCCTTATGAACAACAGAATTGTTACACCCATTACTGATAGTGCTTCCCAACAAATTTTACATATTTCTATTATGAAATCCCCTCATGAACACCTTTTCTCCTCAAAGCATTTTGCAGGTTTCCTTTTCAAACATTGTATGTACACCCGCACCACTCATATTACTTACATATATCGAGTTTCTAGCCAACTCGGGAATGTGGAAAACCCCATGGAGTGTTTTAATCCTTCCATCCTTGAGCAATAACTTGACTTTTATTTGTCTTATGATTTTGGTCATCGAGTTATCTTCTAAGAAGACGTCACCTTCGTTATACTTTTCATATTCACAAAACCACTCATTGTGGGGAATCATATTAACAAACACCTGAATTGATTAACCATACATCATGATATGCATGTTTTCTTGAAGAATCAAAGTACACATCCCCTCCATCCTCTGGGGAGGTCTTCCCTCTCATGGAAGGAACATCATCAAATCCCTTCCCTCTCTCAACACTTTTATATCCACAATCCTTCTTGTAATGCCTAGTTTTACCACATTTCCAACATTTCTTGGATATTTAGATCTACCTCTAGACTTAGATCTCCAACTCGAGGAATTTTTATTTTATTTCTATCCACATAATGACCTCTTACAGATAAGGCAAAGCACATCATCAAATATTAATGTGGTTGCATTATTCCAACCAAACTATCCCATGAATCTGGCAAAGAACAAAATAAGCTAATGCAATTATATTCATCGGTAATTTTAATGTCGGTAGAAAACAAATGACTTACCATAATATTGAAGGCATTTAGATGCTTTGTCATCGAGTCTCCATATTTCATCCTCAAGAGGTACACCTTCTTCTTTAGTAAAAGTTTGTTTACTAGAGACTTTGATTGATACGAAACCCCTAACTTATCCCATAATTCCTTGGTTGTAGATTCTATTGAGACATTCAATAACACTGAATATGAAAGACACAACTGAATTGTGTTGTTTTCCTTCCTATCCAACTTCACCCAGTCTTTTTTCGACATACTCATTGGTGTAGTACCAAGATATTTATATACTAGAAGATCTTCCAACTTCAACTTCAAAAACTCAAAATTTTTCCCATTAAATTTCTCGATCTCAATTTTAGGACTTCTTGTGATTTTCTTTCATCGCAAGAATCTCCAATATAGAGCTCTCATTGAAACCAAGTTTATCACATACCCAAGATAACCAAACCCTTTGTAACAAAGGCATCCCCTTGAAGTCAATAATTGCTTCGATACCAAATGTAGGTTTTAAACCTTTAAAATATAGTAAGGCATGCATATATTCTTTATAAAACAGTAAGAAAACAATAACGTTCGCACATAATACTCAGAAATGTATTTTGGAAACCCTAACTCAGAAAACCAACAAATTTTTAGAGTCACACCTCTAACTCTCATTGTATTAACTTCACCATTTACAAATACAATATACATGATTCTTTGGCATCCAAAAATTTAATCCATTAACTTGGATTAGATTACAACCTTAATTAATTAACTGGAATTAGAAAGCCATGGGCCAAAAAACCAAATTGCCCAAAATATATGAAAAAAATGTTGATTTTATCAACATGCTCTGATACCATGTTGAAATTCTTACTTCGACACCTAGGTATCTTGCTATCTAGTTATTTCCTTACCTGAAATAAGAGTAGTAGCTGACAAAACAAAAATACACCACTGGAATTTTCAACTCAAATAAATCTAGTGGAAGCGATACTGGAAACCAAAAATCCCATGCACAATACACAAAGATGTTATGCCCATCAACTAAGCTTATCATTCAAATAACTTCAAATCTTACAAGGGCTCCCTTACTAGGAAAATGGCCCGATTAAAAAAAAGACAATGTACATCAAAACCTGACTAGTTGATTTGCTACCGAACTTATTGTACGATCATGTACGACAACAATGCGAATGTTACACTGATACTCACATTGTTCTACGCAGTCTGCATGGCCTGTATGCTAAAACTCATGCTATTTTGTGCAACCTATACCAGAATACTTGCACTATCCACGACGATCAATCCTTCTGTTGCACAATTCCTCTCTCTTTCTCTCTCTCTTCCTTTGGCCTAGATCCCTAGATGGAAGTCCTTCTCCACCTATCCAAGATATCTTTGAATCACAATCCTTCGTGATCCAATCATTGAGTAAAAGTCATTCTCTGCTTCGAAGTATGATCCCCTTGAGTCACAGTCCTTCATGACTCAAGCACTTGTGCAAAATTCCTTCTTTCTCTAAAGTGAATGACTCCACACTAGCAAAATTCCTTCTTTGCTATCTTTGTGTGAAAAGTATGTTCTCCTTCACCCTTGCCATGCTTTTATAATATTGACTTATGGACTAACCCTAATCTCCAAAGTGATTGATGGTTGAGATTACTTCTCACCTTACTTGAGTTCAATGTCTATTATTTAATTCACTAGTGCTAATTAAAGCATTTCTTTAAATAAAAATCAACTCCCTAATATAATCACTTTAATTTAATGATTCCTTTAATTAAAGTAAAGTGTCAAGGCAGAAGGCTTTGGACAACTTCCAAACATAAACACTCCCTCCTAACGAGGTAGGTATTTCTTGAAGAGACACCTAGAACTAGTTCTCCTTCTAACCTTGACAAAATGTCACACACATCGTCCTGCTCACCAGAATCCCTCCAACCATGTTGGTCAGTTGCTCCCTAAATACTGGAAGTCATGGAATTGATGATGCTACATATGAATGCCACAAAGTTTGGAAACTTCGTCGAAGGTCGACTCTCCCTCAATGTGCTCCTAGGAGCCGCCTTCTCCTGAGAATCCATCAATGTCATCTCGTACCAACTTAGTCTCTCGGCAGGAATGGAATAAATCCTCCTTCCCATCTAAAGGTTAACTCCCCACACTATAATTCTGAGAACTCTACTCATCCTTAGGCTACTCACCCTTCAGATCCTCCTGCTCCTTGTCCTCTTTCACTAACATCAATCCATGATCCAAGATCCCCTTGGATCCTCTTACAAGTTGGCCCTACAACCTATATAACCTTCCCTCTTTGACACCAATGCTCATTGTTGTTTTAGGACAAGCTCCCTCTGAACATATGAGTGCTTTCCCTCTCTAAAAAGTCACAACAAAACCCATGTCCTCCAAAACTGAAATTGAGAGCAAGTTCTTATTCAGTTCTAGTACATAAAGCATATCCTAGGATTCCAACAAACCTCATGACTGAAGTTGGAACATGACAATTCCATTCCCCTTCATTGCATACTTGGAATCATCACCAAGCTCCACATGGGTCCCCGAGTCCTCCATTAGAATGTTGAATATATCCAGTGCTTCTAGCTCTTGTTGATTTTATTAATATAAAATCTGGGCTCCCATCCTGGGATAATGGCCCACGTGAGGAATAATACAAAACAACAAACAACCTAGCCTAACACACCTCAAGATATTTCCTTTGATATTGTTGGTTGCTATTCCTTTGCTCCTTTCCTCGTACCCCACCCCTACACACTTGGATGAAAGTCCTTCTCCACCTAATAAATGAGATCTCCTATCTCACTCTATGTGTATTTTTTTTCCACTGAGAAATAGCCAAATCCTGCAACCTAGCTTTTTTGTTGTTGTTGTACAATCTTGTACCTACAACTACTATGTTTCCCAAATCTATCCTTGCTACCATATCTATCCATTGCTCATGGCATTGGTTCTGTGGCTTAGATCTACCGCTCATATCTTCCTAGATCTGTCCTTGTTACCAGATATATCTTTTGCTACCCTACTAACTTCTCTTCTCCTTTGGACTGAATAGATCTTGAGGTGAAAGTCCTTCTTCACCCCTTGCTAAGATCTCCTTGAGAAAAGTCCTTATTTTCTCTATCTATGAGTCACTGACTCCAATAGATCTATCATCCTTTGATCTCTTGATGGAAGTTTTTCTTCACCAATATGAGATCCCCTTTAGTCACTTTCCTTCGTGGCTCAAGCACTTGAGAATTTTTTTGTCTTTCCTCTTAAGTGGATGACTCAGGCACATGAGAAAAATTCCTTTGTTCCTATGTGCTCTCTCATGGTTTAGATATCTAAATGGAAGTCCTTCTCCACCTATCTGAGATATCCTTGTTGGCTACTCGGCCTCCTGCCATTGCTCAACAAGCCACCCAATATAATTTTTTTGCTGCCTGGACTCTGCTACCCACTGCTTGAACCTGCTCATCTTCCCTAGCTACTGAAACTGCCCCTGTACTAACCTGCACTGCCTCTACCCGCACTGACCTATGCTAATTGCACAACCTTCATGCTAATATTCACATTGTTTAGAGCGACTTGTATGTTGATACTCACCTTGTTTACACACAACTTGTAACAAAATACTCGTGCTATCTACGCGAGATGTACCATAATACCTATGTTGTCCCGCAGAAGCCGATCTGACTGTAGTACGACTGTTTCCCTTAAATATATCCTTCGATTTCTTCCGACTAGTTTATATATTTGATAGGATCTCTTGCAGATCTAATAGATCTGTTGCAAAAGATAGTGGATCTATGCTTGGTCCTTCAAACACCGACTGCGACACTCTTGATCCAATAGATCTATTGATGTAACCCTATATCTGAACTAGATCTATCTCCTGGTCACTTGGATCTAATAGATCCATCGTTATGTATCCTGGGATTGGCTCACTCTCAGAGCATCTTCTCTGATACCATGTTGAAATCCTTACTCCAACACCTAGGTATCTTGTTATCTAGTGATTTCCTTACTGCAAATTAGATTAGTAACTCACAAAACAAAAATACACTGTTGGAATATTCAACTCAAATAAATCTAGTGAAAGCAATACTGGAAACCAAAAATCTCATGCAAATTACACAAAGTTATTTTTCCCATCAACTAAGCTTATCATTCAAATAACTTCAAATCTTACAAGGGATCCCTTACTAGGAAAATGGCCCAATTAAAAAAAGAAAATGTACATCAAAAATTGACTAGATGATGTGTTGCCAAACCTATTGTACGATCTTGTATGGTAACAATGTGACTGTTACGGTGATACTCGCATTATTCCGTGTGGTCTGTATGCTAAAACTCACGTTGTTCTCTGTGACATGTACCAGAATACCTGCACTGTCTGCAACGACTGATCCTTCTACTGCATCCTTTCTTTCTCTCTTCCTTTGTCCTATATCTCTATATGGAAGTCCTTCTCCATCTATCCAAGTGTGACACACCCATGGTGGGGGTGCCAAAATTTCTCTCTTCTTAGGAGAATCAAAACCCCCATTCAAGGTTTTTATCCCATTATGCTCTTTCATAGCTTTCCAGCCACGGTCTCCATCCTCCGAAACGAGATTAGAGTTGACAGGTAGCCTCTCCCAAGTTCTTCGGGTTCTTCCATCCATCTATACTCACATATGAGAGTGGGCTTTGACCAGACGCTAGGACAACGGGTGCCAAGACAACCACCGTGCGAATCCTCCGTAGTGGAAAATCTCCGAATTTCATAATCGAACGCCACGTGTCCTCAGAGATTTTGATGGCCCTGATTGACTTTGAGACTTCGACGTTCAGGAATTTCAAACGCTCCAACGGATTTTCACCCCAAAGTACTTCCATACCCAGAGTTATAGATCGAACGCCACGTGTCCCTTGTGATTGATGATTATAATCTACTTCGGGGCTTCGACGTTCGGGAGTTTCAAACACTCCAACGCCTTTCTCCTCTGAAGTACTCCGTACCCGAAGTTATAGATCGAGCGCCACAGGTCTTTCCTGATCAATGACTGTGATCTAATTTGGGGCTTCGACGTTCGAAATTTTTGAACACTCCAACGCCTTTCTCCTCCAAAGTACTTTGTACCCAGAGTTACAGATCGAGCGCCACATGTCTTTCCCGATCACCGACTGTGATCTACTTCGGGACTTTGACGTTCGAGAGTTCTTAACTCGCGTGACCCCACTTTCCTTCGAAGTGGCTATCTTCCGAAATGGAACATCTGCTGACACCTATCCTCAGCTGTTGGACAACTCAGATGAACTCCATCTCTCCGACCTTCAGAAGTTCTGGTCCAACACATTTCCTTTTCTCCCGGAGTGACTTCCTTTGAAATGGCAGATCTTCTGCAACACGTCCCTTCCAACGGACGACTGGGATGATTTTGGGACTCCAGCCTTTGGAAATCCTTGTGTCTTCACACTGTGGTCCTATGGGAGTGACTTCTCTCTGGAGTACAGGATATGACGACACCTGTCCCTCTGAATTGGATGGCTCAGATCTACTTCGGCTCTTTGACTCTTAGGGAGTTTTATGATGCAAGCTCCTCTTTTCTCCCGGAGTCGGTCAACAATAGGCTAACCATGACCTCAATCTAATGGTTCAAGGGTATCTATGTGACCCTAGAGATCTACGACTTGTAACTTCCATTTAAGGGTCCCTTGGGTCCCAGTGCGTGCCACTCTGAGAGGGACACCTGGCAACCCCATCACTCAACACATGGGCTCCCACATGATCTCGTTCTTAATGCTCGTGTCCCCATGATCGAATGATCGTGAGGGATCTTGAAGGATCCTTAGGTCCATGGTCCAMTTCAACTTCGGGGCTTCGAGACTTCAAGGGTTTTGGTGTTACCAACCCTCTATCCTCTTGAAGTGGTCAACACCGGGCTGACTATATCATAGATCCGACAATTGGGATAGTTCTTAGACATCTAAAGATCTACGACCCAGATTTCTTTCGGGACTTTGGGGGATTCACCTCTTGTGCAAGGATTATGCTCAAGTATTTTGCGTTGATTCTCCTTAACTTAATGCTTAGAGAAATCCTCCACACACCTCTTACACTCATCTATCAACTCTAGAACTTGGGGGGGGGGGGTTCTCGATCTATGCCCACCTCGTAGAGGTTCTGTGCACACATGCACTACCCCTCGTGAGCTTGACTGACCCCTTCCTTTAGAACGACTGTGAGTGTCGACATGCACACATGAGGCTATGCCCAAAGTCAACAATTCACAGCTCATTTATTTTAACTTGAGCCACCACAGGGCTCAGTCATTTACGTGTACAGGCCAGAGAATTTCTTATTTTCTTAAATACACAATTAGGCAGAATTGAAAGGATACAGTATAACCATTAAGCAAACATATCCATCCCTGCAACATTCATAGAATATCCAACCTTAATTCGCAGTTACCACTTAAACACACAGGATATAATATTACTTATCTATTATAGAAGGTGACCAACTCACTGACTGTGGGTGTTCATCCTTCCACCCAACCATAGGCTCAGAGGCATTCATTCTTAGCACTCTAGCCAACCCCGTGCCAAGCCATGATATCACCAAGGAACTTATGCCAATTCTCATTGATCCTCTCTCTTTCGCATCTTCGACGAGGTTTATCAGATGCTTTTTCAACATCAAGCTTGCGACCTTCTGCTCAGGTCCCGTTTTCTGCATAGTCTCAGAGATCTCTCTGTCTGTCATGACCTCGATGAGGTTTATCAGATGCTTCCTCAACATCAAGCCCGTGGCCTTTAGCTCATCCTCTGCTGGTCGAATCCTCACATTCTCCACTCTTCTCTTCATATCCTCTTGCATGCCTTGTAGGCACCTTCCTCCTATTCGATTCCTTCTGTCAGAAAGAAACCCTAGGTCCTTTCTAGGTCTGCAGGACCCTGTGGTACTTTGGGATGACCTTCTGCAGCTAGACCATGATTCCATTCATGGGGTTGGTTGAGGGTTCAACCACCTGCCCTTTTCTTATTAACTATTCTCTTATTATTCTCACATTCTTTCCTCTAGTGATATCATGGCTAGTACTTTCAAGACTTCACCCCCACAGTCATTTATTTGGAAATTAAACAATAATACATTTACACTGTTCCCATGCCACAACATGGTAATCTTTAATTAATGATTAATTACAAGTTGGGGGAAACATGTGTAAGTTTTAAACCTGTGAAGTAAAGCAATGCATATAGATTCTTAAGAAAAACATAAATTAATCAATGGCTCATACACATAGTACACAGAGATTTATACCAGAAACCCTCAACCGGGAGAAAACCTTTCAATGCTTCATTGTATTCATTTCACCATTCACCATACAATATATATACAATGTTTTTAGGTATTCCATAGATACCAAAAACCTAATCTCTTAATCCATGGTTAATTTAGAAAACCGCTAAAAATAACAAAATCCGCTAGAGGGATCGTCAGACGTAGTGTCGAATCTGACGTGCCCACACACACACATGCAAAGAATATAACACGTACCCAACAACAGGGGTGTTACAATTCCCTCCCCCTTAAAAGGAACACCGTCCTCAATGTTCTTTCTCAGAAACACTTGTCATGCCTTTCTCATTCAGCCACTTCAGAAGTCTTGATCTTATTTCTTGGTCAGGTCCTTTTTCAGACTCTTAATATTCGTCACTTTCCTTCAATAATTCTTGGACAACAAACACATTAATCATTGTCTAATGCGAAAACATTTTACTGTTGCATAAAAATTTCTAGGAAAATTTTCATAGTCTAGCACAATACTTATCTGCGTAGTTTGTGGATTTGTATCCACATGGCTGTCTTGTTATCTAGTCTCACTGTTTTTCCTTGACATACGCATTGTGTGCATGATCCCAATCAATAGTTTACAAGAACTATCAGAGTCTCATCTTCCTTGCGGTCACTCATCCTCTAGGCTTAGGCTCAGGCACCCCCTTTTCTGTTATATAGTTCTTCGGGTGATCCATCTTGCCTTGCCAAGGTTTTCTCGCACAAGAAGAATCCCAGAGACTTTATCGAGCCTTACAATTGAGGCATCCCTCAGACTTGCTCTGCTGAGGCGTCCCTCCGACTTGTGTTACCTCAACACAACATTTTCCAGGCGATCATGGCTTACCACGGGGTCTCATGGCTCAACAGTGGCCTCCTTCATGCTTTTCAGCTGGATAGCCTTCATCCATCCTTTCTGGATAGATATTTTCTTCTCACCTATTTCACATGCATACATAATTCATGAGACATCATCACAATACCAATTTTCAGAATTTTATTGCAATGTCACCCACATATTTTCCAATTTCTTCGTTTATTTTCAGATTTGTTCTGCATAGAACTAGATTCACAAGCATGGGACTTTCCTCCCCATAGTAGTTTAGCTCAACAAGCAATCAATCTTCCTTATGGGATTACAACATTTCCATATCTAAGACTCTTTCTTTGTGCAAGTCAACTTTCCTCAGCCAAACAAATTGTTAGTTTCCCATGCACATATATTTTCACTGCATCTTTATAACGTTATCACAAACAGTTCTTAAATTGTGCATGCTAACAATCAAATCACCTTTATCTATTCGACGATATAGAGAAAAAGGAAATTTCATTCCCTACACATGCATCAGTTTAGTATATCAACTTTTCAAAATGAAAATCATACATCAATTGAGTTTAATGAATGTGCCAACATTCATGGCCACATTCATACCCAATTCACCCTTGCATCAATTTCAGGTTATCACTTTTTTTTCAAGTTAGGCACTCCTGCCAAGGTGTGTTTGAATTCAACCAACTTATTACCATATGGATTCTTTGTCCATATTTATTATTTTAGCAGAACCATATTTTTTTGCTCTGAATCGATCACAACCCTAAACTCGTCATTCATGAAACTCCATGTTTCACATGAATGCCTTTAAGCATTCCTTTGACATCCATATAATGTACGTAAAATTTTCGGAAGGTCCCCCTTTCATGCAAACTTGCATTTCCTCGAGCAATTCCATGCAATGTGCTAGCTATGAGCACCTTTATTCCCTTAGACCCAATCCTCGCGACCACATTCTAACGCAAAGTTTAAACTCTATCTTCCTTGACTGATCCAGAGGAACTTCATTTTCTCTCCATGCGACCAAGAGCTGTGACCTCAACTCTATTCTTTTCAGGCGCTACCCTTTCAGTTCTCGTGTCCGGGTGCTATGATCCTAGCTAAACCCCTGGTCTGCAATTCGACGGTGAAGATCCGTCTTCCCCCAGATCCAATGGATGCAAGGGATTGTAGAACCTCAACTAGCTCGCAGTTTAATTCTCCTTCTGATCTCTGCAATGAATACGGGCCGTCCGATCTATGACCGGATCTCAAACTCAAAACAATGCTATATTGAATTTAAATTACAGGTACAAGTCTCGACATTAGCCCGTGTGCATATGCAATCTCCACAATGATCACGGGCTGTCGATCTTAGCCCTTGATCGATTTTAACCACATGATTTCCAGATAATAATAATAATTCCAACACATAAGTGTTTGATTGAGAATTTAGGTTGATACAGAGATTCAATGTGCTAAACTCAAGCACAAAACTGAATCACAGTACGAGTTTTACACGACATTAACGCATGGGCTCCTTGCAGGTTCGCCCACTGATCATTCACAGATCGACGGTTCACATCGATTGCGGAATCCCAATATGATCGCTCTTTATCGGAGAGTTCAATCTCCGCAATGATTCCCAACCATGGATATTTGTTCACAGATCGACGGTTCACAGTGATTGCGGGGCCCAATCTGGAAAATGTTCGTATGACTCTGTCTAATCATGGTTGTTGATATTCCACCCCGACGAGATCAACGATGTTGGTTGATTACAGGCAGTGAACTAGCAGGTCCGTTAGTTTCACCTTCGTGCTTCGCAATGATCCCCGACCGTCAATCAAATCGAACGACTAATGTTTGATCCGTTAACTCTAGTGGATATTGAAGTCGATTTGACGATGGTGATCGATATTCCCTCCGATCAAAAACTCGCATTCATCTCCTCTATCAGGTTCTTGAGTATCCTGATTCGATCAGGCTTTTCTTCCTGAATCATACTCTACTTGGGTATCCGTGGCATACAATTGCCTTTCAAAAATTTCATGCATAACGTTAGGAAAATAAAACATTTTCAGACATGTCCTAGCACATCTTTATGCACTTCATCACATTATCCTTAATGTTTTCATGAGTGCAACCCAAACAAATCTTGATTGTTTGTTCAACAATACGACCACCATCACTATGGTGCCAAATCATTTACTTTCATTTGTGTACCGRCTCTCTCATACCAGAGAAAACATAATACTCAACAAGAAAATAATTGAGGGCTCTCCCTTTCTTCCAATTCTTTCTACACYGCTTGGGACTTTTCAGCCCAGCTGAGTCATCTCTAAAGGCCTCACTGTCTTTTCTTAACATGGCTTCAACCAAGCCTATTCAATCAAACATACTCATTTATTCATTCATTAGTCTTCTATTCATTACATGATGCTTTCAAAATGTAATCCAGGACTCTTATATATATATATATATATATATAAGCTTGTAGCTCACTGCTTAGTTTCTCAACAGTTATTAAGGTTGTGACTCAGACCTCCTGACAGAGTTTTCACACAGTTCTTCCACAGGGAACTCCCTAAGCATGCAACTTCCTTATTGCACGTCCATCACTATCTGTGATGGCCTCACCATTGAGTTAGATTTAGTTGTTTACCAAATATTCCATAAGGAATACAAACATGCATCTTTGTCATGCACCCAAATTATGTATCCATACATATTTCAATTTTGTTAACTTACATCCATGATGTTTTTAACCATATGCATAATCAAAAGTCTCTATGTAGCTGCCATGGGTATATTTCATAGCCTACATACATCTCTATTCTAAAATTAGTCAACTCATGACTATTCAAACTCATTCTTATGTGATCCTCAAGGTATAATCGTTTGCCTCTTATCTTGACACAGACCATCCTTTCTCATTTACTCTTTCATTTATTTATACTAGTCTTTCCTGAGGGAATGGAGCGCATTCCCCTTAAGCTATCATTCAAAACAAAACTTTCATGACTCTTCAAAATGGAGTCAACCATGCATCCATGGTATTCACTTAATCTTGGCAAGTGCAATTCTTGCCTTACATATCACTCATCAAGGAAGCCATACTGTGCCTTTAGTATACATATATCCTTACATCATGCATGTGCATCATCTACACATGGACCTATCAGACCTCTAGATCCTCCTCCAAGGATATTGTTGCCATCCTTATGACAAGCCTCATAGCGACACACAACACTGAGCCTCCCTCTCAGTTGTGAGCTTGCAGTCATTCACACGACATCCACATGGAAGTTGAATAAGACATAGTCATAACTATGTTCCCTTTATATATGATAACAACTAGCAAGAAAACACTCTTGCCTTAACCTCCATGGAACATTACCCAACTTATAAATACAATCTGGGCAATTATAACCTTGCCCACGGTAACATAATCAACCAATTTAGCTTCCAACTATATCTATATGTCTACCATCCACCACTGGATGTCATTATGACCCATTGGGCTTCTAGAAGTGCCCCAACACTTCCTTTACCACATTCAGGATCAACATTTAGTCATCCCTTTTTTTCTTAATTTTAACAATTTAATGTCTAATACCATTTGGACTATTCCCTTAGAGACCAAATGCAATTTCGAATTATGTTACTTACTAAGTATCCTAGTTCAGAAATCTAGAGTATCTTTAGGTCAAGATCGATCTTGATCATTACACCTAGAATTCTTCCTTCTGTTCAGCACAGTCAGGGATGGAGGCCACTCTCCTCCTCCTACAAGAACTCTGGCAGATTAGTTTCCTATCCACCAAGAAAGGGAGGTTGTTGTGATTTCTCACTCAATCACTCTATATTTCTACAGCTCTGTTTATCATCTTGATTGGAAAAACCATGTCCAACAATTCCCGTACCCAGAAACCAACTTTGTTTCTTAGTCCACTTGAAACCCGAGAGTTGCACATGTTCTCCCTTTTCAGGGAATGGTAACCAGACTCATTCCTATGATCCTCAGGGGTTATACACCTGTACTAGGTTTAACCCTTCATTAAAGCAGTAATCATTACTGCTACGGATCCTTTCCATCCATTCACATTTCTATTTTAGTTTAAATATTAGTGTTCTTCAGCATAATCCCATTCCTGTAGGATCGAATTTCATTTCCCAAGAAATGCTAGGCTCCCTTTGTCATAGACTAGCATGGTTCAATATCGTTGGGGTGAAATCCCAACTGTATTTTAAATCTACATCCTTCTACTCAAGGAATTTATCCAGATGATTTATGTTTGGTGGTAATATTCTCCACAGGCTCATCTTAGCCTTGGTAACCTAATCTTATGACTGTACAATAATGCGTACAATTGCACAGTGAAGTCAACTTCTTTATTTGGGAACATTAGCAACATACAATGCCAATTTCCAAAACATCTATCAACAGTAAAGGATCTCATTCCTCTCTTCAGTGGAGGTTTTCTAAGCCTCTTAGGAGTGCGGTAAGATAGGGTGTTACCCCTTAAATTTCTCCAGAAATATTTTCATACGACTCGTGCATGAGCCCAAGCAGGACAAGTGTTGTTGCCGTGCTCTGATACCAATTTGTAACACACCCATGGTAGGGGCGTCAAAATTTCGCTCTTCTTAGGAGAATCAAAACTCCCATTCAAGGTTTCTATCCCATTCTACTCTTTCATAGCTTTCCAACCACGGTCTCCATGCTTTGAACTGAGCTCAGAGCTGACAGGTAGCCTCTCCCAAGTTCTTTGGATTCTTCCATCCATCTATACTTGCATATGACCGCGGGCTATGACTAGACGCCAGGAAAACGGGCGCCAAGACAACCATTGCGCGAATCCTTCGTAGTGGAAAATCTTCGAAGTTCATAATCTGATGTCGTGTGTCCTCAGATATTTTGACGGCCCTGACTGACTTCAGGATTTTGGCGTTCGGGAATTTCAAATGCTCCAAAGGATTTTCTCCTCGAAGTACTTCCATACCCGAAGTTACAGATTGAGCGCCACGCGTCCCTTGTGATCGACGATTATAATCTACTTCGGGGCTTCGACGTTCGGGAGTATCAAACACTCCAACGCCTTTCTCCTCTGAAGTACTCTGTACCCATAGTTACAGATTGAGCGCCACACGTCTTTCCCGATCAACGACTATGATCTACTTCGGGGCTTCGACGTTCGAGAGTTTCAAACACTCCAACGCCTTTCTCCTCCAAAGTACATCATACTCGGAGTTATAGATCGAGCGCCACACGTCTTTCCCGATCAACGACTGTGATCTACTTTGGGACTTCGGCATTCGGGAGTTCTTAACTCGCGTGACCCCACTTTCCTCTGAAGTGGCTATCTTCCGAAATGGAAGATTTGCTGACACCTGTCCTCATCTGTTGGTTGACTTAGATGAACTCTGACTCTCTGACCTTTGAAAGTTCTTGTCCAACAGATCCCCTTTTCTACCGGAGTGACTTCCTTCGAAATCGCAGATCTTCTGCCATGCGTCCCTTCCAACGGATGACTGGGATGACTTCAGGACTCCGCCCTTCAGAAATCCTTGTGTCTTCACACTTCGGTCGTCCTGGAGTGACTTCTCTCTGGAGTACAGAATTCGACGATACCTGTCCCTCTGGCTTGGATGGATTAGATCTACTTTAGCTCTTCGGATCTTTGGGAGTTTTGTGATGCAAGCTCCTCTTTTCTCCCAGATTTGGTCAACATCGGGCTGACCACAACCTCAATCCGACAGTTCGAGGGTATCTACACGACCCCAGAGATCTATGGCTCACAACTTCCATTTAAGGGTCCCTTGGGTCCCAGTGCATGCAACTCCGAGAGGGTCACCTTGCAACCCTGTCACTCAACACATGGGCTCCCACATGATCTCAACGTTAATGCTTGCATCCCCATGATCGAACGATCGTGAGGGATCCTGAAGGATCCTTAGATCCATGGTCCACATCAACTTTGGGACTTCGAGACTTCGCGGGTTTTGGTGTTACCAACCCTCTGTCCTCTCGAAGTGGTCAACATCGGGCTGACTATATCGTAGATATGACGACTGGGATAGTTCTCGGACATCTACATATCTATGATCCAGATTTCTTTTGGGACTTTGGGGGATTCACCTCTTGTGCAACGATTATGCTCAATTCGTCGAACTTGTGAAGTCCGAAGGGCTTGAAGGGTTAACGTCTATGTTCCTTCTCCGGATCCGACGATCATGAAGAGATTCAACTCCTCTCGAACTAATCTCATCCATTCGTCTTTCAAACGAAAGGATATCTCCTTTAGGGGCTCAAAACTCACTATTCTACCCGAGTTCTGTCAGCTCCTTAAATACTTAAGTATTTTGTGCTAATTCTCTTGATCTTAACGCTTAGATAAATCCTCTGCGCACCTCTTACGCTCATCTATCAACTCTAGAACTTAAGGGGGGGGGGGTTCTCGATCTCTTCCCACCTCGTAGATGTTATGTGCACACATGCACTACTCCTCCTGAGCTTGATCGACCCCTTCCTTTAGAACGACTGGGAGTGTTGGAATGCACAGGTGAGGCTATGCCCAAAGTCAACAATTCACAATTCATTTATTTTAACTTGAGCCACCACAGGGCTCAGTCATTTACGTGTACATGCCAAAGAATTTCTTATTTTCTTAAATACACAATTGGGTAGAATTGAAAGGATATAGTATAACCATTAAGCAAACATATCCATCCCTGCAACATTCATAGAATATCCAACCTTAATTCGCAGTTACCACTTAAACACACAAGATATAAGATTACTTATCTATTATAGGTGGTGACCAACTAACTGACTGTGGGTGTTCGTCCTTCCACCCAACCATAGGCTCATAGACATTCATTCTTAGGACTCTGGCCACCCCCATGCCAAGCCATGAGAACACCAGGGAACTTATGCCAATTCTCATCGATCCTCTCTCTTTCGCATCTTCGAGGAGGTTTATCAGATGCTTCCTCAACATCAAGCTCGCGGGCTTCTACTCAGGTCCCGTTCTCTGCATACTCTAAGAGATCTCTTTGTATGTCACGAACTTGATGAGGTTTATCAGATGCTTCCTCAACATCAAGCTTGTGGCCTTCGACTCGTCCTTTGCTGGCCGAATCCTCACATTCTCCACTCTTCTCTTCATATCCTCTTGCATGCCTTGCACACACCTTCCTCCTATTCAGTTCCTTCTGTTAGAAAGAAACCCTAGGTCCATTTTGGGTCCATAAGACCCTATGGTACTTTAGGCTGACCTTCTGTAGATAGACCATGCTTCCATTCATGGGGGTGGTTGAGGGTTCAACCACCTGTCTTTTTCTTATTAACTGTTCTCTTATCGTTCTCACATTCTTTCCTCTAGTGATATCATGGCTAGTAATTTCAAGGCTTCACCCCCACAGYCAGTTATTTRAAAATTAAACAATAATACATTTACATTRTTCCCATGCCACAACATGRTAATCTTTAATTAATGATTAATTGCAAGTCGGGGGAAACAAGGGTGTTACACCAAGATATMTTTGAATCATAGTCCTTCATGATCCAATTCTTGGGAAAAATTTCTTCTTTGCTCCCAATATTGATCCCCTTGAGTCACAGTCTTTCATGACTCAAGCACTTGAGAAAAAGTCCTTCTTTGCTCCAAAGTGAATGACTCCACACTAGAAAAAKTCCTTCTTTGCTATTTCTATGTGAAAAGTATCTTCTCCTTCACCCTTGCCATGCTTTTATAATCTTGAGTTATGACATAACCCTAATCTCCAAAGTGATTGATGGTTGAGATTAGTTCTTGCCTCACTTGAGATCAATGGCTATTATTTAATTCACTAATGCTAATTAAATCATTTCTTTAAATAAAATTCAACTCCCCAATAAAAGAACTTTACTTTAATAATTCCTTTAATTAAAGTAAAGACTCAATGTTGAAGGCTTTGGACGAATTCCACACGTCTAGACACTTAGACCTATGCGAAAATACCTATCTGATGCTACCAAACATCAACAAAAACTGTCCACAATTTTTTTTTCAAGGCTTTGCCCCACTTGTGACCCACCCACTATGCCTAGCGTATACATATCATGTGCAACACCAACCATGCAAAGAATATAACACATACCCAACAATGACACCCACTTGAAGTTTCATTAAGTCATCTATGATGCCATGGAAGGAAAAATAATCTTCCATTTGAGTGATCCAACCTGTGGGGTAGGATCCATGAAATTTGTTGAGATCCACTTGAGGAAGTCTATGACACATTTAAGTAATTGGATTATGAACAAGTGGGTTAGCGTGATGCCCAGTAGGATTGGATGATTCAACCCCTTCGTTTTAGGATGGTCGATCCAACCATTAATAACCCATGGTTTGTGAGGCAAGGATATGAGTTTTCATCGCCATGAGTATGGACAATTGGTTTGGGAATAACTCCAGGTTGGCTAGCTTGTCACGTATGGCATCGATATTTTTCTAAGTAGAGGAATGCTTGCGGTCTACATTGAAACTCATCACACCGAGTTTCCAAAGAGGAAACTTTAGTGAATAGCTTCGCACCTTGAGTGTTATCCATAGAGATATGGGTCCACAAGAAAAATGTTATTGGAGAGTGGTACCATGGTGATCAACATGGCATTTTGGGTTTGTTGAGATAGTTTCGTGGTAGTGGGGTGAACGGTTCTACCAATATGACTTACTAGACAATGACACCATGACGATCAACTTGACACAAGGATTCTATTGAGATAAGTCTCAAATAAGGGGGTGGGTATGACCCAGGCTCTTCTTTTTTTCCTTTCTCCCGTCTAATTTATAATGCATTGACATAATTATTAAATTCTCAATACTGCAATTTATGTAGGAATTTCATGGATTAGCAGTAGGGAATAGGGTTTCCAAGCTCCCGATTGCAAGGGAGTTCTAGGTGCTAGAGCTCTATGATATACATATAGGTTCCAATAGTAGTACTCGGCCCAATATCTCAGGGCACCAACTAAGGACGCTTGATTGTACCCTTAGTCATACTACCTTATGACCCAGGTACTAGAGATGAATTTTCTCGTGTGTTGTTCTCAGTGCACTATATTAATAAGATGATTGATCAACTTATCTAAATCTAGTTTCAGGTAACCTATGGAACTTTCAATCTACCCTAGGGTACGTGGAATTTAAATTCCATATACAAATGTTGTCTGATGCAGTAATAATCAAAGGGGTGCCAATAGGGTTTACAAGGGAATCCAACCAATTGAAACCAATTGTATTTCCTACATGTATTATTTCCTTGCTATAGATTTATCCACTGAATGATAGATCATTGTGTTATTTATAAACATTGGAATACGTCTCTAGCCTTAACAAAATTCTCTAAAATATTCATTTAGGAAAGTGTTATGATGCCACTTGTGGTGTTCTTTATTAGAAAATTAGAAGATTCAGAGCAAAAATAATAGAATATGCCTAGATTTATTGTAGAAATAATAAATTATAACAACAATAGGTTATAAAAGAACCATAATACCACATAATGTTATACCTTTATTGATGAAAACAATGTTCACTTGCCTTTTCAAGGGGGAAACCTCCAAATGAGCATAACTCCAATTACAATACTTCACAAGACATCTCATTCCAATGCTTCTACTTATTTATATATTTCTATCTACCTGCTAGGAAATTTCTAGTAGAAATAACCTTTTAGTAATCCCTCTTACAATTATGTTTTCACATTATATCTACTACACGGGCCTTATTTACTAGAGATGGCCTCAATACATAAAAACCTATCTATTTACTTAAAGGGGTTAGGGTAGGACCCTTACATTAATCCTCAACCCTTAAACCATTATAGTTTTAACCCCTAACCTACATCTAACTTATAACCCCCCTAATATACTAAGTTATCGTCCCTATCATATGTTTAGTACATATACACTACGTTGGAGTCCTAAACCTATCAATCCTTGACCCTTAAACCATTAAAGCTTTTTTTAACATGAATGGATGTATTTGTATTAGAAAATTGTTGCAACTGCATTGGTCAACATGACAATTACATATATATGGTAACTATCCAACTAAACTTGGTGAGAATTGTCTAAAATTTGAAAATGGATATCTATGGAGACAAAACAATCATTTGCATAGGGTTTCTTAAAAATACTGCTAGTATAGATTTCGACAAATACTCCTAATATCAAGAAAACTTTACAAAAAATTATACAATATTACTAAGTAAAAGCACGATGAATGTAAGCTTCCTTCCGAGTTTCTGCAGTGATCATGAAGTTTTGGTCCACATTAAGCATTTCCACATCCTTATGTTGTTGTTGTATTGTCTCGTCTTCTTTTACCTCCTCCATTGTACACCCGATTGACAACCTAGCATTTGAATTAGCTGAAGTATTGTTTCTTACCAATCCCAATACCAAATGTTGGAGAGCAACACAGTTAGTTTGAAGTTCCTCAATTTGTCTCCTTTATTTGTGTATGGTTTCCAATATGAAGGTAGCTTCATAATTTCTAGCATCTTCTTGGGAATGTATCCTACTAGTAATTGAGAAGATTGAGTTCCTATTGTCAATGATATAATCCTCTTGTCATCTTAAAACTCTATGGAATTCGATAGTTTCACATAATGGACATATCCCATAATAACCATGATCCATTTTGATATCCTGACATAAAACCTATACAAATCCCTTATTTCTACCCACAACATTCTTTGTAGACTAACATTCCCTCATAAAAATAGAAGAAGGACATAATGCTCGAGAGACTAACCTTTTGAAAATTCATTTCGAGAGGAGCAGGGGGCTTTGTTCGACAACACAGGTATTCAAACAGAGGACGAACACCTTCAGTAACCACTCACATAGCCAGATCAAAGATCAACACACTGATGTTTTCACATGGTAAAACCCCTATGGGGAAACATCCACGACCCTAGTCAACACGGCCACTTGGAGCAGTTTATTAATGCAAAAGAAAAATATTACAGAGAGATTTTACTATAGAGTTTCTCACAATTGATTATCGGCAAATGACCCTCCATTCTCTTTAAATAGAGATCATGGACCAATCGGGTGTTAAGCCGCATATCAATGGACGTTAATATCAAGGAGAGTATGAACCGTCGAATCACTCTATGTCGGTAACATATCATGACCGTTGCATTTCCTAACTACAAATGCATACTAATGCATACTAAAGAAACACACTAATAAACACACTTTTACCTAATGACACATTAGACCAAGTAGATCTTAACTAACTCCTAAGTGTCTAAATATCCTAACATCTCTCCTTAAGAACAACTTGGGATAGGATTGAAGGATTTACAATGTTGACACAATAGGAGAAGGAAGGAGGCATTAGAGTCTATCCCCCCTTAATGACAGCTTCCTAAACTCCTAACATAGATCAAAGTATGAAAAACTTCGCTTCTGTAAGAGACTTTGTGAAAATGTTTGCAACTTGATCTTCTGTAGGGCAAAAGAGCACTTCAATAACTTGATCATGAATGCGCTTTCTGATGAAGTTCATGTGTAGATCGATGTGCTTATTGCGCTGATGTTGAACTGGGTCTTTGGCGAGCTTGATGGCACTCTGATTGTCACACCAAAGGCTGGTCGGATGTTGTTGCTCGAATCCAAATTCTAAAAGGATCTTTCGAAGCCAGAAAGCTTCCTGACTTGCATTTACCACTGCTCAGTACTTTGCTTTTGTTGAAGAAAGTGAAACAACCTGTTGTTTCTTATAGGCCCAAGTGACAGGTCCTGAACCAAGGCTGAAAACATAACTTGCACTAGAATTTCGATCATCAGGGTCACCGACCCAATCTGAATCAGTGAAACCAACCAATAAAGGAATCCCCTCTAAACTGTAATGTATCCCAAACTGAACTGTACCTTGGATATAGCGAAGTATCCTTTTAGCTGCTTTCCAATGGCTTTCATGGGGTGTTTGCATATACTGGGAAACAAGACCAACAACAAAGGAAAGATTAGGATGGGTATGAGTCAAGTATAAGAGGCTACCAACTAACTGACGGTACATGGTGGAATTCAACTTTAGGAGAAGTATCGGTGGCAGTAAGATTGACTCCATACTGGAAGGGAGAAAGGGTTGGTTTACAATCATCCATGTGAAAGCGACGAAGAAGGTCACAAGCATACTTAGACCGGGAAAGAAAAATTCCTTCATTGGTTTGCAAAACTTGGAGGCCAAGGAAATAGTGCAAAAAGCCTAAGTCTGTCATTTCAAATTTCTTCTTAAGGCTAGTTTTCACATGGTTTAAAAGTTTTGGTTCACTATCAGTAAGGATAAGGTCATCAACATAAAGGACAAGGATTATGAGATGGCTTCCTACTTTCTTGGTATAGACATTAGGATCAGAATGGCATCTAGAGAAGCCAGTGGCAATAAGAAAGCTATCCATTTTGGCATACCAAGCTCAGGGAGCATGCTTGAGACCATAAAGAGATTTCGTGAGGTGAGAGACAAGGCTAGAGTCATTCTAGACATAGCCATGAGGCTTTTCCATGTAGATTTCTTCTTTCAAATTGCCATGCAAGAAGGTGGATTTAACATCCATCTAATGTACCTCCCATTTATGTGAGGCGGCTAGGGCAAGAACAAGGCAGATGGAATTCATTTTAGCTACAAGGGAAAAGGTTTCATTATAGTCAATTCCTTCAACTTGGGAAAATCCTTTGGCAACTAACCAAGCCTTGTGTCTTTCAACACTTCCATCTGATGCATACTTAGTTTTGTAGACCTATTTACATATGGCAAGTTTTCTTCCTTTTGGAAGAGGTACAAGATCCCAAGTATCATTTTCCATTAAAGAATGATACTCTTCATTCATTGTTGTATCCCAATCTGGATGACCTGAAGCTTCTGCAAATGTTTCTAGATCACGAGTCTCTGAAACTTGAGCCAAAAGAGAAGAGGCTCACTGGAACTTTGAACATGTTCGACGTTGATCTGAAGGATCACCGACAAGACCACCAACTGCTTCTCGTGTTGAACGAACCCATCTAGGAAGCCGTGGAACTGGTGTTGATTCAGGTTCAAAGGACTCATTTGTAGGAGGGTGAGCAGGCGAAGGTGGATTTTCATCCTCACTGTCATCATATAAAGAAGAAACCAGATCAGAAGAAGGCACAAAATCTAAATTAGGCTCATAGGCCAAAGAAGGCACAAATGTCGAATTAGGCTCACAAACCAAGATATTTTCATCAAATTTAACATCTCTTCTAATAATAATTTCATTACAATGTGATTGAAGAAGTCTGTAACCTTTTACATCTTCATAATAACCAACAAATATACACTTCTCACTTTTAGGCTACAATGCTTTCCTTTTCTCATCAAGAATGTGAGCCCATGCTATACTGCCAAATACACAGAAGTGACTTACATCTGGTTTAATTCTAGTCCAAGCTTCTTCCAGTGTTATATTTTTAAGAGTCTTTGTGGGAGTGTGATTTACTATGTAATTTGCACAGTTGATGGCTTCCGCCCAATACTTTAGACTTAATCCCTTAGATTGGATCATACAATTAGCCATTTCTTTTAATGTGCAGTTCTTTCTCTCAGCAAGACCATTTTGTTGTGATGTATATGGAACAATGTGTTGCATTTGGATTCTCTGTGTAGTGCGGTAACTTGTAAAATTATTGCTCACATATTCGCCTCCATTATCTGTTCTTAACCTTTGAATTTGATGTCTAGATTGCTTTTCTACAAGGGCCTTGTAGGCCAAAAACTTGTCAAAAACATCGCTCTTAAGTTTTAGGAAGTAAACCCAAGTACGTCTGGAAAAATCATCAATGAAAGTTAAGAAATACTTGCACCCAGAAAAATAAGGAGAAGAAAATGGACCACACAAAACACCGTGAACAAGCTGTAAAGGGCCCAAGGTGTGCCAAGAGGTACGTTTGTCAAAACTATCCCGATGGTGTTTGCCGAGAACACAACCGACACAAACACCATCTCTGCATGAAACAAGAGGAAGACCAATCACTATCTGTTGATTACATAGTTGTTGCAATGAGCAATAGTTTAGATGAACAAACCGCTCATGCCAAAGTTTGCTCAAGTCATCGCTATGAGCAACCAAAACTGATGAAAAAGTTGATGACCCAAAGTTGTCAAACTTGTACAACCTGGTAATATCATCAACAATTCTAGTTGCAAGAACATTCTTATGATCTTTTAGATCCTTGATTACAACTTGGTGAGGTGAAAACTCTACGGTTTTACCTTCACCTGAATGAGTGATTTGATAGACTGATAGAAGGTTACAAGAAAGACTTGGAATACATAATACATCATTGAAATGACCATTTTCTACTTGAACTGTTCCAAATCCATCAACACTAAGAGATCTATCATCACCAACAAATATTTTCTTGGTGTTACATTCATTTAGATTGGAAAATATGGCTCTATCCTTAGCCATATGATAAGATGCTCCAGAATCAATAAGCCACTCATCAGAAGAAGAAGTAGAATTTGTGTTGAAGGAGAAACCAAAAGCGGAAAGTGCATGTCCATGAGAAGAAGAAGAAGAAGAAGTAGAATTGATACTGATGTTGTGCTTCTTCATCGCTGCTTCTAAAGCTTCCATCTTCTTGAAACATTTGGACTCATCATGACCATCTTTATCACAAAAGTTGCAATGTCTGTCAGTCTTCTTATTTTTATATTTTGTCCTTTGTCACCATTAGGAGCTGAAGCTGTCTGAGTGGGTTTGGGACCCTTATATTGCTTGTTGTTGTAGCGAGGATGTTTCTTCTTGGGATACTTGGGTTTATCTTTTTGTTGGGCAACTAAGGCTTTGTTGGAGGTACTTGTAGTGTTGATCACTCCAAGTTGTACAAGCTTATCTTCCTCTCTAATCAAATCAACACAAAAGGACTCAAGAGTGGGTTTTTCATAAGCTTTCCCTAGAGCCTCTCTCATGGCATAAAAGGTAGATACAAACACTGAATATGCACTACCTAGCTTAGAAAGAATAAGATAGATGCAACACTCTTCCTCCATTTTTATCTTACATTCTTCACATAAAATTCTGAGTGTTTTAAACCTAGATAGATAGTCTCCAAGGCAAGAAAAATCACTTGGACTCAAGGTTAGTGCTTGATTTTCTAACTGTTGTGCTCGAATAATATTGAGTTTAATAAACATAGATTCAATCTTGTCCCAAGCTTCTTTGGGGTCATCAATTTCTTGGAGGTGGTATCTTAAATCAAGAGAGATGGACATTCCAATTAGTCCACATGCTTCATCACTCCTATTAGCCCATTTGGCTTTCTTATCATCATCAGTGGGTTCTTTTTCCTTTCCTAAGGTAATCCAGTACAAGCCTTTACTTCTTAATAAATATTCCATATGAGATTTCCATTGGAAGTAGTTGGTGCTGGTAAGCAAAACATTACTTGTAGAAGCAATATTAAATATACAGATAATATGGATTTAAAAACTAAAACTGATGATTTGGATGGAAAGAGCTCGAAAAGTTATGCGGTTTAAAAAAAAAAATGGCACTGAAAACAGACTTCGGATGTGAGAGTTATGCCCTTTTAAAAAAAGGCATAAATGGTAGCTAAATGACCACGTGATAGTGTAAGCTGCTT
>JASDQU010102292.1:571554-583207 GCA_032191745.1 Picea mariana
AAAAACTCTTTTCACACAAGAAACAAATTTCGCTTCTCGATGACAACAAGGGTTAGATCTCGGTTAGCTTACCCGAAAGATGCACCTTTTCCTATCTGTTTCTGATTTGCCGAGATCGCACAGGGCACGGGGCAAAGAGGATACGCAGATCTAAAAGAGTAGAAACCTATAAACAAATAATATCAAACTGAAATAAAACCAAAATAAAACTTTGCAGAAATTTAAAAAATGGATATTCACGATTTATACCTCCGGATCTGACTGTAATGGCCGTATCTTGAGCAAATGGAAACCTTTTCGAGTGAAATAAAAAGTGTTCCTGATTGAAATGAGTGCTCCAGACGTAATGTAACAGTCCCCTCAGCCCATAAATGTACAAAAATGACAGAAAATGGAGATGAGGCAACTCGGCTTCACGATCTCGATCTACAACATGAGCGGGTCTTCAAACAGGCTCTGATACCATATTCGAAAACACAGGTATTCCAACAGAGGACGAACACCTTCAGTAACCACTAACATAACCAGATCAAAGATCAACACACCGATGTTTTCACGTGGTAAAACCCCTACGGGGAAACATCCACGGCCCCAGCCAACGCGACAACTTGGAGCAGTTTATTAATGCAAAAGAAAAAGATTATAGAGAGATTTTACAATAGAGTTTCTCACAATCGATCATCGGCAAATGACCCTCCATGCTCTTTAAATAGAGATCATGGAACAATCGGGTGTTAAGCCACGGATCAATGGCTGTTAAGACCGAGGAGAGTATGAACCGTCAGATCACTCTATGTCGGTAACATATCGTGACCGTTGGATTTCCTAACTACTAATGCATACTAAAGAAAAACAATTTTACCTAACGACACATTAGACCAAGTAGATATTAACTAACTTCTAAGTGTCTCAATATCCTATCATATGTTATAGACCCCAAACCTACTAAGTTATAGACCCTATCATATGTTTAATATCTACTTACTACATTGGAGTCCTGAACCTATTAAACCTTAAGCCTTAAACCAATAAAGTTTTAACCCCTAACCTATGTCTAAGGAATAACCCACGAACCTAGTAAGTTATAACCACTATCATATGTTTAATATGTATAGATTATGTTGGAGTTTCGATCACATTAATCCTTAACCCTTAAATCATTAAAGTTTTAACCCCTAAGCTACGTCTAGATTATAACCCCCTAACTTATTAAGTTATAACCCTATCATATGTTTAATACCTATACACTACATTGGAGTCCCAAACCTATAATCCATCACCCTTAAATCATTAAAATTTTAACCGCTAACCTACATCTAACTTATAACCCCCCAACTTATTAAGTTATAGCCCCCATCATATGTTTAGTAAAAAAACAATACGTTGGAGTCCAGAATCTATTGATCCTTAACCCTTAAACCATTTAAGTTTTAACCCCTAACATATGTCTAATAGGTACCCCCCTAACCTACTAAGTTATAACCCTTATCATATGTTTAGTACATATACACTACGTTGGAGTCTTGTTATCGCACAAATTGTAGGTTGGGAAAATCCCGACCTAATCCAGAATAGTGGGACAACTACGAGAGAGTCTACCCATTGTCACCTTAGATAAACCCTCCCCTCTCTTTAGTGAAGGAGAAATCCTACACAAGGGGGGAATCCCAGGTGACTCTAGGGGAAATGGAACGAGATAATGGGGAAATGAGGACACCCCTATGGTCAAAGTCAAGAGAGGCTTTGAGACTCGGAAAAGAGGTCTTGGAATGTGGAAGATGGTTGCCAAGGTTGTATCCCTGGAAAACAAAGTTAGAACACTGAAACATGACAATATAGTGCGATATAAGCTTCAAAACCTAAGGGGAATCAATGAGAAATGCTTATTGTCTCAGAACTAAAACATATATCAGATTTACAACAACAAAGAACACATTATAACAACTGAATAATTAACCATCAAAGTCATCTAATGGTTATTGGATAATTAGACCCGAAACATGTAGATAATATTCCAACACTTAAGCTCAAATTTTGATGGCAAAATAAGGGTGAAAAATGAGGTTATCAACAAAGTGTTAGGGAAGCCTTATGGCTGTAGCAAGGAATTGCTACAAAAGCAATATCCAACCACAAAAATTGACAAGTAAACAGAGGAAATGAAAGCTAAAATCAATAGAACAATGATCTTGGTTTACAAGCAAATTTTAGCGGTGGATTAGAGAGCAATGAATGGAAAATAGAGTTTTCTGCAACACTAATGGTTGTAGCATTTATTTATAACAACAATAAGAATTACTTGGCTAAGAAAAACTCCCTTAGGGCACAAGAGAGTCTTGAGCATGAAGATCAATTTCCAACTTAGACAATTGCTAAATATCAACTTTTCACATATACCAATGCAATGATTATATTTTTTCAATGCAAGTAGATGCGTGTCTAGTTCATTGGGTTATGGAGTCTTGGATAGAAGAGTTAGATATACTACTTCTCTAGGGGTGTAAGCCCTTTTAATCCTCCTAGCAACCTTGATAATAGCTTATCCAATAACAATTATGATAGACTCGGTGGAGGGTGTATGCCCTTATACTCCTCCAAGGGTTTTAACAAGAATAACCTTGAAACAAGAAGAAATTACTAACCATATGCAAAAAATTCCTTACCAATTCCAAAAGAAAGCATGTAAAACCCTTATCTACCAAGAATATTCCATTAACATGCAAGAGAGAAGCCTCCAAGAAGGTATCGCACCACTTTATCCATCCGTAAGCTAGTAACAAGCATCCATAACATAAGCACAAGAGATATATATAGCAAATGCCCAAAGAGGGTGAAAATTTCAGCCAAGTCTCTCACTCAAGAGAGAGTGAGTTATGATAAAATGAAATGATTTGGTATCTATTTATAAAAAACCTCTAAAAAGTGTTTGTCCACATTTAGTTAGGGTAAACCACAAAATAAGGGGGCCATCCCCCTTTATTTTTCCCCTTTACAAAGTAATTTGGTTTTAACTTTAAAATTTACACAAAAAGAAACCCTAAGGGTGGCATCAACCCCTTCTAGGGTGATGTCTTGGAACATTTAGCAAGTTGTTGAGAAATAAGAGGAATTCGTTGGGCCTCCTAAGGCCTTCCCTTCAAATGCTAAGGTCTTCTCCACGGTGCAAGGGATCCTTCTCATCACAAGGTGCCAAGTGTCCATCAAATCATCATCATTACCACCAAACCCTAGCCCTAGTCAAGCCATCAAGCCCCAAAAGTGTGGTGTTAGGCCTCCAAAGGCAATTCGTTTGGCTAGATAGGGTTAGGTGTTAGCTCCAAGGTCTTCTCACTTTCCTCCAAAGGAAATGTCCAACCTCTTTCTTTCCCCCAAAGTTTGGGTCATAACATTCAACCTGTATGATTCCTACCCAAATGAAGGCCGAAGTTGGGCTTGTTCCTTCAAAACGTCCATCAGACAAGGTTGTGTAAAGACATATGAGTGTGCCCTCCAAGGGTCCCAAGTCAAATGTATCATGGCAAGTAAAATCACATTTAATACATGTGCCACCTAAACATGTTCTTTAAAACTACTTCATCAAATTAAACAAGTGCTCAAAGACCCTATGATATCTGCCAACTTTAGGTATGGGAGGATTGTCAAGGTGACCTATTGGGTGAGCCATTTCTTAAGTCAAGGAGTGTTTCCTAAGTGGAGCCCTAATGTAGGAGCATCACCATCAACATTCAATGAGTTCAAGTGGAGGACAACTTAGCATCCAGCGGGCGCATTCAAATTGGTTTTGGATTCCAAGGAGAGTGCGCCACTTTAATGTTTTGAAAATATTGTAATTAAAGGCCAGTAATATTTTGAGGCATGAGCCATTGTAAACAATCTAAGAGATTGTAATTTCTTTAATGTCCAAAGGATTGTACAAATTTGGAGCATCGACTCATATTTATATTGTAAATACTCATTTATTTGTAATAAGCTTAGTGGTATAATGCTTTAATTATGATGTGAAAGCACTAGAGTAGTCAGAATGAAGGCTCGAGAAGCCCCTCCATGTATAAATGTATGTAATCTATGCCCAAAAGAGGATGTTGAAGATTATTGTATTTATTGTTGAGATCATTGTGATTACTGCAGAGAAAGAGAGAAGCTGAGAGCTGTGGGAACTCTTGTAAATGTTTTCCTGAGAACTCTTGTAAATGTTTTCCTAAAGGAATATAATAGAGGAGATTTACTTCACATGTCTGAGTTTTCTTATCTTTGGGTTATTTGGGTAATGTTATGTTATCTATTTTCGGTGTTTATATGCCTGTGTGTGTATTTCATGGTTGAATGATTGAACCTTTGATGTTCTATAAGTTTCAATTGTTTCTCTTCTGAAATCCTTGTGCAAGGAGTGCACAGTGGCCACGCAAGGAGTGTGAAGGCAGAGTCATTTACAGACTCGATAGCTCAGGAGAGATAGAGTGAATTTCATAGAGTGAGTGCAAGGAGTGCACATATACTCGTTTGAGTATAAAAATCTCAAAGGATAGACCCGTGCAAGGAGTGCACAGGGCCAACACTTAGTGAAGTGTTGAGAGAGTCTCAAGGAGAGAGAGCGCAAGGACTGCACAAGAGATTTTTTCTAAGTCTCAAGATTGGGAGAAGTAGCGCAATGTGTGTGCCAAGGTTTGAATCACTTAGAGTGACAAAGCTCAAGAATAATAGCAAGTGAAGGTCCTTGGAGAAATGATTCATTTTGTTTGGAGGTTGAGCGGACAAGTTCCATTCGGGAGAAGCTAGAGTTTTTCATAACCATCAAATATGGAGAAGCTGCATGGGTGTTAACCCTTTAAGTCCTTCGGACTTCGCAAATTCAATAGTTTTAGGGTGTGTGTTATGGAGGTGACAAATTTCCTGAAGTCTGAAGTTAATATGAATTGTTGGTAGACAAGGGACACGTGTCTGTAAATAAATAGTTATCCGGAAGTCCGACTATCCGACGAACCCGAAATGTTGTTCTAAGAATGTGGAAAAATCTTGAAGCTTTGAAGCTTGGAGCAGATCTCGATCATTGGTGTCAGGGCCATGTGTCGAAAAATTTCTAGTGATTTGAAAATCCGGCAGTCCAGGAGAATAGAGGCGTAAAGTGTTTTGGTTCGAGAACTCCCAAAGGTTAGATTAGATCTCGACCGTCTGTTGAGAGGGACACGTGGATCATAGATCCAACACTTCGTTAGTTCGACACTTCAGAGGATTTGGAGTGTTGAGGTGTGAAGAGCTCTGAAGCCTGGAGCACGTAGTAATCTTAGGTCATTGATTGAAGGCAGATGTCAGCCATCCTATTTGCTAGTTCGGAGTTCGCACATTAGAGGTGTTTCAAATAACAGGGAAAACTCCCGAAGCCCGGAGTCCCAGAATTTTTGTGAACTGTAGAACAAGGCGCATATTGTGAGCCGTTGATCCCTGCCTCTGTTTATCTATTCACGAATTCAACGTTCGGGAGTATTTTTGTGTGTTGTAGTTAGAACTCCCGAAGCCCGAAGTTTTAAAGTGCCAGAGTTCCTACTGGTTAAAGAGCTTAGCCCATAGTTTTGGCCCAAGGTCACGTGGATTTCTCCGCTGACGTGATAAGACCCTCACGCATGTAAATTTGCACACAGGGAAAAGAGAAAAGACATGTGGTATAGTATTTTGAGGGTTTAGCAAGAGCCTGAGAGCTAATTCAACTCCCTTAAGTGAATGATCCTAGATTGGGAGGTCACGTGAACCCCATGAGTGGTGGGGGTTTGCATAAACCCCTCTCTAAGTCATGTGGAGAAGATGAAGTGAATGGGGGTAAGAATTTTGGGTATGGGGTTCATGACATACAAGGGTTAGTATTGTGTAATTTATGGGTGCCTTTGTAGAGGATGTGTTGCACCTTCGTTTTCATTGCATCCTTTTTCCAAGCCCATTTATTTGTCATTAATTAATTAAAGTCCATAACAATTGGGTACTCCAAAAGGGTAATATAAGACTTGGGAGGAAGTACCATAATGCTGCTTGAAGGGAGAGGTACAAAGAGTKCCATAAGGGTAAAGCAAAGGTTGTAACACACTTGTGTAGATCCATCAACAAGTAGGGCATCTATATAATATGAATATGTTTCTTGCAGGTCTTTGATTTTTTAGGAGAAACGTTTCATCGTTCTCAAGGCCTCCTTGGGAGAGCATCTAGAAATTTATGGTTTTGGATTTTATCTTTTTCCAGCTACATTCCATCTGGGCCTTCAAACCCTTCTTCCCATAAAATGAGTTACAATACCTTCTTGGGTCAATACACCCCAAAATCCCAAAAGATAAGGAGGTGAAAATCATGAAGTGTGAAAAATGATAAGTATGATCAGGAATGGCACGATGACTCGTCAAGGGGACCACCCAGTAGAAAACCCATCCCCAAGGGTGACCAGTTACTAGGGCACAATGTCAACCACCAAGGTGAAACAGGGAAAATAACATAATTTCCAAGCAGGCGTTCTATAATCAAAACTAGCTTTAAATGCAACATACTCAAATGCCTCGAGTATTAAAGCAACACTTACCACAATACTTGACTTGTACCTCATGGAGCAAGACCCATTGTCTTCTCGAAGTAAGATGATGTGGTGAATGCCATAGTGATGACCCCATGATGTGTGGTGGTGAAGTGGGTCTTTGTTTGTGCATGCAAACATTGCCAGTCATCCGTCTCTTGGTACTCCATGTTTGCAACCTGAGGGCCTCGAGATATCATCTCTTTAGTTATCCCTAGAAATTGGGGATAACATCCGGCTCCTACTCGGGGACATGTACTTGTCATAGAGTGCATGAGAACCTCAACATCTCTTGGTTAGACCCGTGCCTACACTGAAACATCAAAACATAAAATCTAGGGTGGCTCACTCATCCTTTGCTCATACAATCAAAATCAAAACTTCAAAATTGACAACTAATCTAGGAAATACAAGTTTGCATTTTTTCATATAATATGATGAAAGTGAAGAATGTAAATCGATAATGCAAGTAGAGCAAAATGAAAATGAGAAGTGAAATGCAATTGAACTATCATTAGCAATCAAAATACAAATGCAAGAAAGTAAGATGACCTACCTACTTACCGAGGGCTTGGGCCCTGAAGAAGTGAAGTACCTTGAATATAACGTCGGAGAAAAGTCCCATATACTAGAAATGACATCTTTCTCTCATCCATGGCTAACAAGTAGTACTTCTCTTTCTCAGACTTCTTCTTGATGATGTAAGGGCCAAGCGAAGAGTTGTTATTTTTCTGATCATATTTCAGCTTGCCCTTCATTTTATCCCACATGAGTACAAGGATTCTTTCATTGTAGTTTATGTAAGGTATATTCTCAATGTAGGGGTACAAAGTTGGATCTATGTTGACTGCATCTTTAATATCCTTCTGACATTCTTTGTCCTATCTTCTTCTTTCTTCAATATTTTGATGGAATCCAGTTCTTTCCCTTGAAAAATTTCCAACCTCTCCTTATATTCTTAGGTCCTTGGAAGTAGTGTATCTATGCAATCCTCCTGCAAAAAAGGTAGATCTCATGGATCATACTCAATGGTATCCAAAACCTCATCAAAATCATCCTCGCTACTATAATTAGGGTCATTCTGATCCAAAACATGTTTCCTTGACACCTCTCGATTATAGAGAATCTCGAAAGTACCATCTCCCATAGAAATGTGTGCGTGATTGAGGTCCATGCTAATAAATACACCAAGGGTGGCCACCCAACTCCTTGATAAGAGCATTCCCCAAGCGTCTGGAACATCAATCACCACTATGTTCATGATAAGGCCAATGTGAGGGAAATATTCCAAGTAGACTTCCATATCTTCTATGAGACCATAAACCTTCACCTTCTTGGAATCAATGCCACAAACATTTCCATAYGGGCAAGTTGTTTTCAGACCAAGTTGTTTCATGACCTTCAAAGACATCACATTTTCCGAGGCCCCGAAGTCTAGCATACAATTGTTGAAGCGGAGACCATTCAAACTAAGATATTTGTAAAAGGGAGGGTTGGTATCCCTTTGTCGTCCATGGTTCATGGTGTTTAAAATCACAGGGGGATCTTCTTCCTCATTTGGCACTTTCAAAAACTTTGATACTTCTCTTCTTAGGGAAGGGATCTTGCACATATCTATCACTGGGACTGTCATATTCATTTTTCAAACCATTGTTGAGACATCTATATTCAACTGAATCTCTTCGTTCGTCTGCGTTGGTTTTGGAATCACCTCTCAAACTGGAGGTGGAGGTGGTGGGACCACTCTCTTTGCTGGCTAGAGAGCGGTTTCCTTTGGTTGAGATGAAGTTTGCTTCTTTGAATCCTATGGAGGCAAGATAAGAATCTTATTCCTTCTTGCATAAGTCAGAATCTCCCTCTTCCTTAATTCTTTCCTTTGATCTTCAGTCAACTAATTAAGCACTCTGAGTCAACCTTCCCTGACTCCCCTTTTTCGAACTTCATCAAGTTGTTCCTGTGTAATATATGCAGATTCATCATCACCATCATCCCCAAAGGCAAAGATTGTATTTGTGAAGTTGATACTGTCAGGAGAGTATTCTTCTCATCTTGGACATTCTTCCTCTGGATGAGGTTCTTGGCAAGGAAAACACCATGGTAATTCCTCCAAGTTTACCATCCCGATAGGGTTTAGTGTGTCAAGATCCTTTTCCTCTTGTTAAGATTTTTCCTTCCAACTCGTGGCTTCTTTCCTGATGAATGGGTGCCTTAAAGAAGACATATTTCTTTCCAAATTTGTTAATCGACTCATAACCCGATTCTCAGTTTGGACAAACTGAGTACTCATTTAATCAAGATTTTGAGCTATGAGAGCAATCGGATCTAGTGCACTACTTGTAGTTATCTTTTTTGGTTATGCTCTGGCACGAGGATACTGAAAAGAATCGAACTTGGAGCAAAGAAGATTCTCCTTGATCTCTGCACTTTATTCTTTGGATTCTACCAAAGTGAGGGGTTTCTTATCCCTTAGGATGAAACCAAACTGTCCTTTAAAGGCATTGACATATAGAAGATGAACACCTGTTGCGGTAGGGCACAAATCCTGGGGGATTTGGCTATACAGTTTGTCAAATCTAGTATCAAATTCACTCATTGCCCGATTTTCCTTTTTCTTTATTTGGTTGAATTGATTCATTAGCATTCCACTATCTTTCTTCACTGACCATTTGGTTATGAATAACTTACAAAAGTATTCATATTTTGCGACATGATTATCTAGTAAGATATCAAACCACCTTTAGGCATATTCTATAAGGGATGTTGCTAGTAGCCTCATTGCAACATCTTCATGTTCCACTCCTTCATTCTCCATGTCTTGACCAATTACACACAAGTGATGTTTTGCGATGACTATATTGTTTCCAGAGAACTTTGACAACCATTTTTTGATCTCTTTAGGCATGGTATTGGGATATCCAATGATGGAAACCATGTTCAAGGGCTTATAGAGGTATTTTCCCCAAGAATGAGCCATTGGTGCAAGTGGGATATTACCATGGAAAAGCTTTTTGACAACAGGGGAATTGAATGGAGGCTTTCTTCGTTAAGTTTTGGAAGGTTTGAATCTTCAGGGGGGAAGGGTCTTTTGGGAAGACAGATTATGGGATGGTGGAGTCACTAGATGATATTTATCTCATCAAGAAGGGAAAGGGAATCTTCCTCAAGTGGAGTCACCAAGAAATCTAGGGGTAAAGGATTTGGGATCAAATCTTGCCAAGATGTCATTAGGGCACGAAAGAGGATTCAAAATCCTCCCCGACAATGATGCCAAAAGGTTATTGTAGGAATTGTACATTGAAAAAAGCCCGATCTAATCCATAATAGTGGGACAACTATGAGAGATTCTATCCACTGTCACCTTAGGTAAACCCTCCCCTCTCTTTAGTGAAGAAGAAATTCTACACAAGGGGGGAATCTAAGGTGGCCATAGGGGAAATGCAACAAGATAATGATAAAATGAGAAGGACACCCCTATGGTCAAAATCAAGAGAGGCTTTGAGAATTGGAAAAGAGGTATTGGAAGGTGGAATATGGTTTCCAAGATTGTATCCCTGCAAAACAAAGTTAGAACACCGAAACAAGACAATATAATGCGATATAAGCCTCAAAACCTAAGGGGAATCAACGAGATAAGCTTGTTGTCCCAGAATTGCAACATATATCAGATTTACAACAAAAAACACAAGTTATAACAACTGCATAAATGACCATGAAGGTCATCTAATGATTATTGGATAATTAAGCCCAAAACATGTAGATAATATTCCAATACTTAAGATCAACTTTTTATGACAAAATAGGCTGCAAAATGAGGTTATCAACAAAGTGTTAGGAAAGCCTTATGGCTGTAGCATGGGATTGTTACAACATCAAGATCCAACCACAAAAATTGACAAATAAACAGAGGAAATGATAGCTAATAATCAGTAGAACAATGATCTAGGTTTACAAGCAAATTTTAGAGATGGATTAGAGAGCAATGAATGAAAAAGAGAGTTTTTTGTAGCCATAATGGCTATAGAATTTATTGATAACAACAATAAGAATTACTTGGCTAAGAAAAATTCCCTTAGGGCACAAGAGATCCTTGAGCATGAAGAACAATTTCCAACTTAGACAATTGCTAAATCTCAACTTTTCATGTATACCAATGCAATGAATTTATATCTCCAATGCAAGTAGATGAGTGCCTAGTTCATTGGGTTATGGAGTCTTTGGTAGAAGAGTTAGATCTACTAATTCTCCAGGGGTGCAATCCCTTTTACTCCATAGAGCAAGAAAATCTAACAAGGTAAATCTAGGAGGGTGTTAGCCCTTTTACCCCTCCTAGCAACCTTGATAATAGCTTATCCAATAACAATTATGATAGACTTGGTGGAGGGTGTATGCCCTTATATTCCTTACCAATTCCAAAAGAAAGCATATAAAACCATTATCTACCAAGAATATTCCATCAACATGAAAGAGAGAAGCCTCCAAGAAGGTATCACACCACTTTATCCATCCACAAGTAAGTAACAAGCATCCATAACATAAACACAAGAGAGAGATATAGAAAATGCCCAAAGAGGGTGAAAATTTCAGCCAAGTCTCTCACTCAAGAGAGAGTGAGTTATGATAAAATGAAATGATTTGGTCTCTATTTATACAAAACCTCTAAAAAGTGTTTGTCCACATTTAGTTAGGGTAAACCACAAAATAAGGGGGCCATCCCCCTTTATTTTCCCCCTTTAGAAAGTAATTTGATTTTAACTTTAAAATTTACACAAAAAGAAACCCTAAGGGTGGCGTAAACCCCTTCTAGGGTGATGTCTTGGCACATTTAGCAAGTCGTTGAGCAATAAGAGGAAGTCGTTGGGGCTCCTAAGGCCTTCCCTTCAAATGATAGGGTCTTATCCATGGTGCAAGGGATCCTCCTTATCACAAGGTGTCAAGTGTCCATCAAATCATCATCATCACCACCAAACCCTAGCCCTAGTCAAGACATCAAGCCCCAAAAGTGTGTTGTAAGGCATTCAAAGGAAAGTCATTGGGATAGATAGGGCTAGGTGTCAGCTCCAAGGTCTTCTCACTTGCCTCCAAAGTCAATGTCAAGCCTTTATCTTG
>JASDQU010102292.1:583257-597289 GCA_032191745.1 Picea mariana
CCACATTTAGTTAGGGTAAACCACAAAATAAGGGGGCCATCCCCCTTTATTTTCCCCCTTTAGAAAGTAATTTGATTTTAACTTTAAAATTTACACAAAAAGAAACCCTAAGGGTGGCGTAAACCCCTTCTAGGGTGATGTCTTGGCACATTTAGCAAGTCGTTGAGCAATAAGAAGAAGTCGTTGGGGCTCCTAAGGCCTTCCCTTCAAATGATAGGGTCTTATCCATGGTGCAAGGGATCCTCCTTATCACAAGGTGACAAGTGTCCATCAAATCATCATCATCACCACCAAACCCTAGCCCTAGTCAAGACATCAAGCCCCAAAAGTGTGTTGTAAGGCATTCAAAGGAAAGTCATTGGGATAGATAGGGCTAGGTGTCAGCTCCAAGGTCTTCTCACTTGCCTCCAAAGTCAATGTCAAGCCTTTATCTTGCCCTGAAAGTCTGGGTCATGGCATCCAACCCATGGGTTTCCTGCCTCAATGAAGGCCCAAGCTGGGCTTGTTCCTTCAAAACGTCTATCAAACAAGGTCATGCAAAGACAGAAGAGTGCGTCCTCCAAGGTTCCCAAGTCAAATGTATCACGACAAGTAAAATCATATTTAATACAAGAGCCACCTAAACATGTGCATTAAAACTAATTCATCAAATTAAACATGTGCTAAAAGACCCTATGCAATTTGCTAAGTTTAGGTATGGATGGTCGTCAAGGTGACCTATTGGGTGAGTCATTCCTTAAGTCAAGGAGTGTTTCTTAGGTGGACCCCTCTCTAATTCACGAGGAGAAGATGAAGTGGATGGGGGTAAGACTTTTGGGCATGGGGTTCATGACATATAAGGGTTCATATTGTCTCATTTATGGGTGCCTTTGTAGAGGGTGTGCTTCAGATTTATTTTCAATGCATCCTTTTTCCAAGCCCATTTATTTGCCTTTAATTAATTAAAGTCCAAAATAATTGGGTGCTCCAAAAGGGTAATATAAGACTTGGGAGGTAGTACCACAATGTCACTTAAAGGGAGAGGTACACAAAGTGACATAGGGGTAAAGCAAAGTTTGTAATGCACTTGTGTAGATCCCTTAACAAGTGGGATGTCTATATAATATTAATTTGTTTTTTATAGGTCTTTGATTTTTTAGGAGAAATGTTTCATCATTCTCAAGACCTCCTTGGGCAAGCATATGGAAAGTTATAGTTTTGGATTTTATCTTTTGTCATCTACATTCCCTTTGGGCCTTCATCCCCTCCTTCCCATAAAATGAGGTACAATCCCTTCTTGGGTCAGTATACCCGAAAATCCCAAAAGATAAGAAGGAGAAAAGGATGAAGTGTGAAAAATGATAAGTATCATCGGGAATGGCATGATGAATCGTCAAGGGGACCTCCTAGTAGCAAACCCATCCCCAAGGGTGACAACTTACTAGGGCACAATGTCAACCACCAAGGTGAAACATGGCAAAGAACATAATTTACAAGCATACGTTCTATAATCAAAAGCAACTTTAAATGTAACATACTCAAATGCCTTAAGTATTAAAGTGACACTTAACACAATACCTGACTTGTACCTCATGGAGCAAGACCCATTTTCTTCTAGAAGCAAGTTGATGTGGTGAATTCCATAGTGACAACCCCAGGATGTGTGGTGGTGAAGTGGGTCTCTTCCTGTGCATGCAGACACTGCCAGTCATCTGTCTCTCGGTACTCCATGTCTACAGCCTGAGGGCCTCGAGACATCATCTCCTTAGTTATCCCCCCCTAGAAATTGTGGATAAGAAGTCCCAAACCTATTAATCCTTAACCCTTAAAGCATTAAAGTTTTAACCCCTAACCCACGTATAACTTATAACCTCCAAACCTACTAAGTTATAACCCTTATCATATGTTTAGTACATATACACTATGTTGGAGTGTCGAGCATATTAATCCTTAACCCTTAAACCCTTAAACCATCAAAGTTTTAACCCCTATCCTACGTCTAACTTATACACTGCTAACCTACTAAATTATAACCCTTATTATATGTTTAATATGTATATACTATGTTGGAGTCCTGAACCTATTAATCCTTAACCCTTAAATGATTGAAGTTTTTTTTTAAAACCATAACTAGGAGATTTTGTATCAACTAGCAGAGCTCGGAGGAAGATTACATCAAAAGTTTGCTTCAATTTTTTTTAAATAAGGGTAAAAAAGAAAGCTATCTTCGAGAATATAGTTGTAACCATCTAGTTTGGTAAGCAAAACATCCTAGAATATCTTAATGCTGTTGATTCTACAAAACAAACATAAAAACCTGAGTGCTTTGTAAAACTTACAAACTTAACAAAAGGCATGACAAATAGTTGCTTTTGTCGGATCCAAATCGTATTGGACAATTTCCACATCGTTAGGGAGTTGGTGCACTAATTCATTTTCCCTCGGTTCCCCATAGTTCGAATTCATTGACTAAACTTGATTAGATGCTCTAGACTGTTCATTGGTAGTCAGATTTATGGCCATATTCCTAAGCATGTTGCATTCCACCTTTGGAATAGAGATTTGACATTTTTGTTTAACCAAAGTGCCCATAATTGTTACAACTTAGGTGGTGACTTGATGTTCTTGTTCCTTAATCTCTATTGTGGCTGTAGGGATTGAGATTTTGTTACCCTGAATAACATCCTTGTGGCTTCATAATGCATGCCTAATGTCCCACAACTCCTTATAATCAACCTGCGAACTATAACAGTCCAAGTTCCAATGCAAATTTAAAGTCTCAATGTTACCTACAAAACCTTGTCTTTGCCCCACTGTCAGATCTCTTGATGTCCAAAATAGGTTATATATTAGCTTAGGACAATCCAAAAAAACACCACACAAAGAGTCTCTATTCGAACCAACCAAAGGATATAAATATTGAGATAGGAAGTATTAAGGTGGACTTCCTGTGCTTGAAGGCAAAGGAAACCAAGAAAAAACAATCAGATAGAATTGAACATGAATAGAGGGAATTCACTCCACACCTAAAGAGCCTCTGATCGATATTGATAAGAGTAAAAACTGAAAGAGCACTCCTCCAAAAGAATAGGTTGTTGCAAAGATAATTGAAATTCATACAGAGATAGAACAAGTACCCCTAAATGAGAGATTGAAACTAGGACAATATCCCTTGGATTGAAGCTTGAAATAATCCTAGAAACATCAATCCCTTCGGAAAATACATGAAATAGAGGTGGTAGATTACCTGTATTCTAGAGAAGAATTAAAACCACAAACATAAGCTGAGTCAAAATGCTAGTTTTCACCAAACCAAAGATTGAACTTGTAGGCCAGAACCTCCACACATAAAAGACGAATTGCAGAGCCATAATCCCATAACACTGAGGATAATGACCTTCCATGAATTCAAATTCATGTGAATATGGATGTCTAGGCATGTGGGAAGATGGGAAGGGTCGCTTATCATAATGCACTCTACCACACGATGAGTTTTCCTTACGATATACCATGTGCCTCTTTAATTTCTTGATACACGCCATGTCCTCCATTAAAATGTCAAGGGATAGGTTTGGTGTATACATTACCATTGATAACAATTTCCCCCACATTTAAAGAAGTTTCTTGATTGGTGTAATCATCTGCTAAGGAGTTATTCTCCCTCAGGACATGGTACAAATTTTCATAGGGGAATTTACTTAATTCTTGTTTTTCCCACTCTAACACTGATGCCAAGAGGGTGTCAGATGGGGTGGTTTTCAAGACCATATGCCTAATAACATTCCTTGAGTTCCCCACTATGATCAATTTCCGAATGTGAGAGTTGGCGGTGATCTTCAGGTCATGTAATAAGGCATAGGATTTAGATTGATTATTGGTTGATATGCCAAGTCCCCAAGTGGATGTAGTTTCTATTGTTCTAAGGGTGTTTGTGATAAACCCTCTCGCACCTGCCACCCCAAGATTCCTTTTCAAGGTGCCATCAAAGAACAAGATGAAATATTGTTGATTGGATTTCTATCTCTGGAAATCTTGAGTACTCACTTGAAACTACCAATATGATTTGATACTGGTCTTTTCACTTTTGGTCCACACAAAATGATAATGTATATAAAACTAGCAATACCATTCCTCTTCATCCTTACCAAGGCTCTAATTGATCAGGAGATGATTTCCTTTGGATATGAGATGCTTTTCTAATAAGGCCTTGGATTTAATCACTACCATATATGGTTTGGCTAGTTCTTGATTAAACATAGCTTTGTTTCGAGCTAACAAGGATTTCCAACACATATATTTAGGTAGTGCTATCTAGATTATTTTAAAGACTAGTTTGTCCTTTAAAGTACCATTATATAGACTTCTCCAATGAACAAACATACTCTTCTAGGATTTTGGCCTTTTGAATGTGTGGTTTATCCCATCAACTACCAAGTGACAAACTTGATCTGTAGACGCACACTACAAAAAGAGAGACGTTGAACCATTTTTGCATCAGAGAGGCAAAGGGTGCATCTAGAAGGGCCATGTATCCATCGCTTGTGTAAATTTTCAACTGTCAAAACCTACCTGTGCACTAAAGTCCAACATAAGATTCTTATTTTAGGTAGGTCATTTGGATGCCAAACCTTGTTGCAAATCGATGACATTGGTCAAAGAGCGTTGTTATGCAACTGTTGCTCATATCCCAATTTGACATCATAATCTGCCACTCCCCATCCTCCTCGATCAGGTACAGTTAGTATCCTAGGTGGACATATTTTGAGATAGATGATGAGGGAAGATGCTAGAGGAAGCAAGTGGGATGGTGGGGATCCAAGATTCCATTATGTCAAAGTACTAGTGGATTTGGACCAAGAAGATATATCGAAAAGCGATGTCCCACTTTGACTATCCAACCAATCTTTGAGAGGACAAAGCTCTTGGACATTGTCTAGAGATTTCTCCCCCATGATACCGTCATGCCATTAATCAATTGATTGACCACTCTTAGGAACCCATGTTAGTCAATTTTAAATAATAGGGACAACTGCTTTAATTAAATTCCATATGTTTGAGCATCTTCTTATATCTTTAATGTTATTAAGACAACTTTGCCACTCCCTTTTGAAAAATTTATTGTGTAAAATATTCTTCCTCCATTCATACTTACCAGATATCATTCTCTATGGAAGTTTAGCTCTTAGAGATAAATTCACTAGAGAGAGGTCCTTTATATCAAGCTCACCATGCTCCTTTGGGGCCTTGACTGTGGACCAATTGACCAAATGGAATCTTTTGGAGCTTGTCTCACCTTCCTACCATAGAAGTATCCTTAGTTCTTGAGAAATTTGTTGCATAATACCAATACGGGCAAGCATTGCAAAGCATTGAAATATAGGCAAGGCTAATAGAATAGTTTTGATAAGGAATAATTTGCCAACTGAGTTCAACTAGGGAGTTCCCCATTGTTGGAATTTGGATTTTATTTTATGACCTTTTGCTATATTTGAGAAAACAAGTACAAACAAATAGGCATTTCGAGGTATCGAAAGGAGGACCACACTTCTTGACAAGGGAACAATATGATTATGGAAATTTCTTGTAATAATCCCTTGCGTACATTCCATGCATAGATATAGCTTCTATTAATGTTAATCCCCCCCGAGACATTGGTGAAAATATTTAAAACCTTTTAAAACCTTGTAGCCATAATGGAATAGGAATTACCTTGCAATAATGTGTCACCAATAAATTGTGAGTGATTAATAATTTTGGCCCCTCTCACCACTTTTATTCCTGTTAAATTGCTATTGCATCTTTCTACTTCCAACTTAAATCATTAAAATTTTAACCCCTTCACCAAGTTATAACCTCTATCATATATATACTATATACTTTGTTAGATTAATTGACTACACCCCTTAAAAACATTAATAAACATGGACTTACCAAACGTACATGGAACACCATGATTCCATTGTTAAGTGTCATAACAAATAAATACTTACCCACTTTAAATGGTCTATGCTACAAATTTACCATTGAATTTTGTCACATAGGTTTATCTCAAGTGGTTGGGTATCATGTTTGCTATCCTCTCCACCTAGGTTCAATTCCCACAAGTGACATGTTTGCCCCTTGTTATAAGGCAAGAAGGCTAAATACCTTACCCAATTTAAATGGTACATGTTAAACATTTACCACTAAATTTTGTCATATAAGTTTAGCTCAGATGGTTGGGTATAATATTTGTTATCCTCTCCAAGGAAACTCCTTTCTTGGACTAACACGGTGGACTTATGACTAATAGGGTGGAATCCCAACAATTACATAATTCTAGCATCTTTCGTGGTCTCAACAATTGGATTGGAGAGAGTTTGCATTCCAAAGTAAATTCAGAATTTCTTTTGCAAGCTTCTAGGGTTACAACAAATTTTGACTTACAACGCCGGCTCACAGTGATTGGAGCATTGAAACATTTTTTCATGGACTCACACTGATTGGATTAGAGCATTTGCATTCCAAAGGAAACTCATAATTCTTTCGTGGGCTTCTAGGGTTTCAACGAATTCTTTCGTAAACTTTCAACTATTGGAGAGAGTTGGAATTCTGAAGAAAACCAAGAGAAACAAATCACTGTTAGTCCACTCTTGGAAAATGAAGGGTTACATAGGTTAAAATGTTAATTTCCAAGGAAAAATGAAATGGTATTCCAAAATAAATAGCTAGAGACAAAACATTACCTTATTCCACTTTGATAACGTGTGCATTTTACTCTACGACGAGAAAGATTCTGCCAATTATTGGCAGGAATGGGCATATAATGGAAGCAAGGAGGTTTTGATTTTACTGAACACTACAAAGAGCAAAACATAGATTTGCGATTCTGTTGTGGGCAGGGAAGTTGCTTTGTTGTGTTTTCATCATTGTTTTATTTATAAATTGAGATTTTCCCTATCATGGATAGAATTTCTGAATTTGTTAACCATGTCAAGTTCATGGCACGCATGTGTTGTTTTATGGGGTGGATAAATGTTTTAATTATATTCACATTATAATTATATTAGAATTAAAATATCCCCAGTGTTAGGTTTTGGTCAGGGATGTTTAAAAACAAAGAGAACTAATTGTTGAGATTTGGGTACCTTGGAAAGTGGCCCCCTTGTAGTTTTGGGCCTCTAACCACAAGTGGGAAATGTTTGTACCATTGTGCCTTGTACTTTATGTCTAATTTCACTTTGACTTAGGCGATTTAAGTCAAAAGTGAAATTTGTCACTTTTAGCCTAAAGTGACTATTTATTCATTAAGTGGGTGAATGAAGGGACATGAAGTGAACTTAGGGAACTTAACCTAAAGTAGGTTTTGAGGTGAGATTCTTTTGGAGAGATATCAACCTTTGATTAGAGATGGCTTGGAGTAATCCTAGCCATTCATCTTTTAGGTTTCCTTATGATGGTTCAAAAGGGGTGCAACGGGCCAAGAGAGACTCATTCCTTTGTTTTTTCACCAAGAGAGTTGGGAGAGGATAAAGAGGATGAGGATGGAGGCTATGGATGAGGGAAGCTGGGGAGCGTCCTTTCTTGGAGGGCTCATGTAGGCTTATGCCCTCTATTATTTCTGGTGTATGTTCTAGCTTTGAGGAGGGCACACTTGAGGAGGAGGGCGCACACTTAGCAGGCACTAGCAGTACTTGGACGATCACATATATGTTAGTTTCAGTGGGGAGGTATCACAAAACAACTTGTTTGCGTGCAAGAGATTCTTCATCTGAGGTCAAAGGATCAAGGGCACATTGTTTCAGCGAGATTGAAAACAAAATAAGAGGGCGCACTATGCTTGGGCACATATTTTCTTGGAACCCTTAGCAAGGCTTGAGAGAAGCTTGCTACTTGTACAAGTTCCATTGTATTTTCTTACTTGTTATATCTCATGCTTTAGACATCACTTATATATACTTTCATTCTAAACTGGTTTTCCCTGGGGGGGTTTTATCCAGGGCCGTGTTGACCAAAAATACTTGTATCCAATTTTCATTTATGCTTAGTTGTTAGATCAAAATTAGGAGATTGTAAATATCCTAGAGGGGTGTTACTTGTTTTGAGTTATATTTCATGTGCTAACCACTAGTTACAAAAACACTTGCAAGGGCACCTCAAAGAACACTTAACCATTAGTTTGAAGGAAGAAAAATACTTGACTGTTTGCTGCCCTAAAACAATAAAAAAGGACAATTTTTTTGACATAACTTAGATCCCAACAAGAGGTCAAAGACAAACCTGTTGGGAAGCCCTTCACAGGTCCTCAAAAATCTACATGGTATGAGATCCTTGGTGGCCGACCTTTGCTGATTTGTAGAGAATACAATGGGGAGTTTTGTGGGACTGTTTTGGATAGTTTGGACAACCCCTTTTCACACTTGTGTTGTTAGGAATGAGGTTGTATTTGGACAACCTCTTTTCACACCTGTGTTGATAAGAGTGAGGTTATACTCTTGTGCAGTTTTAACATCAGTTTGAGTTTCAGTGGACAACCATGTCGATGACTTAGAAGCTGGCAGAGGATAGGCTAGACAGAGCTAGCAACTGGTCCCCTTGGAATACGAATATCATATTTTTCTTGGAGGATATTGAACTATGGGATATAGTTCAAGCTACCGTGGTGATTCCTCCTGCACTTGCTCCTTCACCCTTGTTGGATACAGATTTTAGGAAGAAGAACACCAAGGTGAAGAGGACTATTTGTGATGCGGTGAGAGACTACATCATACCCCATTTGATTGGGAAATACTATGCCTTTGAGATGTGAGCATCACTATGAAATCTTTACCAGAGTCCCAATAAGAACCAGAAGATGGTTATGTAGGAGAAACTCAAGAGCATTCAAATGCTTGATTATGAGTCGATGACTTCATACCTTGAAAAATTTACACAGATTTGAGATGAGTTGGCCGCAGATGGGGAGATTGTGGATCTTGTCTTCTTGGTGAGGATAGATTTGAACAACTTTTCTAAACCTTGGGGTTCATTTATGCGAGGCATTTTGTCCCGGGAGCTCATGCCCATTTGGGAGAGACTTTGGGATGACTTCATACAGGAGGAGCTGAGATGCAGCTCTGGGTTTTCAGGACATCAACGTATATCAGAGGGTGATGAGGATATTTCTCTTTAGATATAGGGCAAGAAGAAGACTGACAAGGTGCAAGACAGGGTCCCAAGGGAGGGGCCAAACCACAACAGAGTGGTAGTGGGAAAGAGAGAGACATGAGCATAGTGAGATGGTTTCCTTGTGGAGAGATGGGGCACTACGTTGGACAGTGTCCCAAGAAGAAGAAGAAGTAGCAGGATGGTACTACAGCGACAACATATAAGGAGGAGTTCACTGCTCAATTTGAGAGGGAGTGTGCTTTTTTCAGTTGATGAACCATCCAGTGGTTGGTGTGCAGAATGAGTTGAGGAGGTCCCACAGATTGAGAGTGTTCTATCTCATGGGACACAGACTCGGTTTTCGAGGAAACCATATTGAGGAGTGACTTGTCCACTCAAGACAAATTTATTGTAAGAGTTGCTGAGCAGACATATAGTTGTTGCAGAGGCTTCAAAGCATCAAAGATTGACGAGTGTGAGCAAGGCTCCAGAGAGGATTGAGCCTCACTTGGCTATGGAGATGGGCAAATCAGCTTCAGATTCCACTTTAGGTGGAATTCACTTGGTGAGAGACCAAGGTGAGGATCTTGGTGAGATCCCAAGATCTATATACGCTTGGTGAGATGCCAAGAGATGAGACTCTTGGTGAGATTCTAAGAGAGATACTCTTGGTGAAATGCCAAAAGATGAGACTCTTGGTGAGATTCCAGGAGAAGTGACCTTTGGTGAGATGCCAAGAGGTAGAAATCCTTGGTGGGATACCAAGGTTGAGATATTTGGTGTGATGCCAAGATCTAGGTGATCTCAGATAGGTGGAGATGCACTTCCATATAGAGATCAGGAAGGTCGACTAGATCTATGTCAGAGACCACTTTTGATGATCAAGGTACAACCATAATCACAGAGTATTTGCTAGCAAGAAACCATGTCCACTATAGGGATGAGATTGGGGGGGGTGAATGACATTTTCCTCGGTAAGAGGGAGTGTTGAGATTTGGGTACCTTGGAAAGTGGTCCCCTTGTTGTTTTGGTCCTCTAACCACAAGAGGGAAATGTTTGTACCATTGTGCCTTGTACTTTATGTCTAATTTCACTTTGACTTAGAATATTTAAGTTAAAAGTGAAATTTGTCACTTTTAGCCTAAAGTGACTATTTATTCACCAAGTGGGTGAATGAAGGGACATAAAGTGAACTTAGGGAACTTAACCCAAAGTGGGTTTTGAGGTGAGATTATTTTGGAGAGATCTAAACCTTTGATTAGAGATGGTTTAGAGTAATCCTAGGCATTCATCTTTTAGGTTTCCTTATGATGGTTCAAGAGGGGTGTAAGGGCCAAGAGAGGCTCATTCCTTTGTTTGTTCACCAAGAGAGTTGGGATAGGAGCAAGAGGATGAGGGAATATTGGGTGCCTCCCTTCGTGGAGGGATTATGGAAGCTTAGTCCCTCTATTATTTTCCGGTGTACTATCTTTGAGGATGGTGCACTTGAGGAGGAGGGCACACACTTAGTAGGCACTAACAATACTTGGATGATTGCAGATTTGTCAATTTCAGTGGGGAGGTAGCACACAACAAATTTTTTGTGTGCAAGAGATTCTTCATTTGAGGTCATAGGATCAAGGGCTTATTGTTTTAGTGAGATTGGCAATAAAAGAAGAGGGCGCACTATGCTTGGCCACATATCTTCTTGGAACCCTTAGCAAGGCTTGAGAGGAGCTTGCTACTTGTATAGGTTCCATTGTATTTGCTTACTTTTTGTATCTCATGCTTTAGACATTACTTATATATACTTTCATTCTAAACTGGTTTTCCCTGGGGGGTTTTATCCAGGGTCGTGTTGACTAAAAATACTTGTGTCCAATTTTCATGTATGCTTAGTTGTTAGATCAACATTAGGAGCTTGTAAATATTCTATAGGAGTGTTACTTGTTTTGAGTTATATTGCATGTGCTAATCACCGGTTACGAAAACACTTGCAAGGGCACCTCAAAGAACACTTAACCATCAATTTGAAGTAAGAAAAGCACTTGATTGTTTGCTATCCTAAAACAACATCAAAGGATAATTTTTTAGACATAACTTGGAGACCAATAAGAGGTCAAAGACAGACCCATTGGGAAACCCTTCATAGGTCCTAAAAAATCTACACTAACAAGGATCATGCATGATATTGAACACCATACATACAAAACATAACAACATAAGAAATGGAACCGACGTAAAGAGTAAATCTATATAGTTGTTGTATAATTACAAGGAGATCACCCATACTTATAATAAACTATGAGAAACCCAACATTAAAGATGGTTGGTTGGGTAGTTCACCTACGAAGTAGTCATAAGTCAATTATGTATAGTGATTAGATCACCGATCTAAGTAAACTTAACCTCATGGTGTATGTACATCAATGTCCCTCCATAAGTTCAACTTAGGGAAGTATGAAAAGGACAATAAATCTAAAATACGTGTCATATTACCACTCATTTTGCATGAGGTTTATACTAATGAATTTCTTCACTACCCTTGTGATATTCATCACAAAGAGCTTTGGATGGTTGGGGTATTCACTTGGTTCCATGGATTATTGATGACATGGATGATCATGTGCTAGAGGTTTTGATGGTGTTTTGCTTCATATTATTGATTATCATAGAGAGATAGCATTACACTTGATCATGTGATGTTCTAGTCTCCACTCCTTGCTAGATGATTGGATATGAGGATGTATGGATACCTTGATGGAATGCCCTAGCTGTTTAGGGATAAGTGGACATTGCATTCATCACTTGAGGTCGCTCTACATGTCGTCACGCAAAGACACAACTCTCTATGCATCTTCACAACTTTCGAGGCAATAGTCACAATGCCCTAGGCACTTGAGGGCCCTTCTTCATGCACCTGGACTATCCATGCCATGCCATGTCATACATATTGGATCGATGAACCATCTCACACATTTGGAGGCACGTGTCACACATTATGATGAGGTCGTCATTTCCTTGATAAGTTGGTGGTACTATTGATGTCTTGTCATATGGGTTCATGGCATATTTTGACTTATTCTTACTTGGATCCACTACTCATGCTTCATTGGTCCACATGTGCCATTTTGGGGATTATTGTGCACACATCTTGAGGTATATTGTTGGATTAAATGGGGCCATCCCTTCTATTCATGGAGATGGTTGAGAGTTATTGACATTCCACATATTGATGCATTGTATCATGGATCCACTTGTTTGATTTGAAGGTGACATTCACTTTGGAGGTTACTCTAGACATTTTATCATGCTTGTTGATGGGGCGTCTCACCTTGGGAGATGCAACAAGTCTCTTGAGTAGGTTCTTCATGGTTTCATGTTCTATTTTGAGGAGACATCCATATTGAAGAAGGTTTCTTGCACTCATAGTTGAATAAATCCTAATTGGATAAGATCCAAGAGGTTCCAAACCCTAGATCTAGGGTTGCATTGCATATTTTAGGGGAAACATAGCTTCAAGAGAAGTTATCTTTTGACAAAGTGCCCACATTTCTGCTAGATCAATGCCATTAGTTGCAAAATAATTGTGGGATTTCCAAAATGTGGTCATAATAGAAATTCGGGAAAACAATTGACACAATTATGGTGCTTTTAAAATCTGTCGTGGTAAAATTTTCATTGCATTTTGACCATTCGTTTGAAGAATGCCCTGCATCTTTCGCTTGAGCGTTTTGGTTATTTGGGGAGTTCATTATTGATATATGTACAAGGTGAAGAGAACCTTAGATCTTGAGGCCACATGGACCATATTTTTGGTAATATTCCAGATATAAAAAAGTATGCAGAACAAAAATAAATAACTAGAAATCGTAGATGAACAACAATATATCCAGAACAACACCACAATAATACCAAAATGATACCAAAATAACACCAGAAAGAGCACTTTGATTACTGAGATCAATTTTCACTTGCCTCTTCGATGGGGAAACCTCCAGCAGAGCAGAGCTCTATTACAATAATATCCCAGACAAAACTTCTCATACCCTCGACTCCTATTTATACTAAATATGTCTATCAAAAGAACAATCTAGAGGAAGATCCTTCTAGAAGAGGAAGCTTCTATTAGGCCTTCTTACATTGGAATTATTCTTCCTTATTGCTAGGCCTTATTAATATTAACCTTTATTACATGGAAATATATTATTCTACCTACGTGAGGGGTTAGGTCCCTAACATGTCCTCCCCTTTAAAAACAACCTTGTCCTCAAGGCTTGAGATGAGGAAATTGCTACAAAATAGTAGCTAGTTCCCATGTGGCATCTGTTGGAGTTGTATCTTTCCACTGGAATAACACTTCCTTGATGGTTCGCTGACGCAGGAAATGCTCACGTTGGTCCAAAACTGCTTGTGGCTGTAGCCAAACGGAGCCTTCTTTGTCCAACTCGAGAATGCTGGTTTGAGTTTGGCACTTAGTTCCAATCACCTTTTTTTAAGCAGGAAACATGAAAAACAGGATGGAGCTTAGAATGATTGGGAAAAGCTAAATGATAGGCCACTTGTCCCACCCACTTGAGAACGGTATAAGGACCATAAAATTTGGGTGCCAGTTTTTGACAATGGTCAGCCTTGAGGGAATTTTGCTTGTAAGGTTGCAGTCGAAGAAACACCTGATCCCTTTCTACAAATTGACGTTCAAAGTGACCTTGATTTGCTTGTTGCTTCATGCGATTCTTGGCCATGACCAAATTCTCTTTGAGGGTACAAAGAATAGCCTCTCAAATTGTAAGCGTTTGGTCAACTTCTTGGACCTTCAAGACACCTAGAAAATATGAGAGAACTGAAGGTGGATTTTGTCCATATACCGCTTCAAAAGGAGTCATGCGGGTAGCTATATGGTAAGAAGTGTTGTACAACCATTCAACTAGTGGTAACCATTGAGCCC
>JASDQU010102292.1:644466-664994 GCA_032191745.1 Picea mariana
TTGGATGAAACCGTTTGCCGAATGATCGCTTGTACCTCCTGCAATTGAGCAAAGAAATTTGGGGAAAAATGAGGTATGTTGGACAAGTTTTTGGCAAAGAAACAATGAAATGGTAAAAAAGGCCTTTTCGCCCATATTTATTCACTTTTTACTATTTCTTGTTGATTTTTTATATTATTTTTATTGCTTTTCTTAAAAAACCTAATACCCTAATAGCCTTGTGAGTATGGTTTTTTGCAGATATAACGACTTCAAAGTCCGAATGACGGGGTACGAGTGTTTTTTATTTTTGCCACATGTACGACTACTTTTTTAGGGTTTTTGTAGGAAAAACCTCGAGCTCAGTCTTCGTTCATTCCCGCGCTCGAAAATACATGACAACGCAACTGAGTATATTTTTTCTCGTCTTTTTGTACTCGTCATGGTAACACGAAAACGATAAATGTAAGGGAGTATTTTTTAATCTCTTTTCACACTCCATAAAAATGAAAAGATTTCTGAGCGATCTTGTTCTTTTCACGCTCGTTAAAGTATTTTAAGAAAATGTTCGACGGGCGATAGTTTATCAATTTTTCGGTCTCGTCGAACTTGTTTACGAAAAATGAACTGGGAGAGTTCTCTTTAAGTGTTTTTCAGATTCTCAAAACATGAAAAACCCCCAAGTTTTCTATCCTTGGACTCGTTAAACAAACATTGAAAGACCCGTAATGGGACCGAACCACTCCTTCTTAGGGTTCGTTAAACATACTCCGAGGGACTCATCCGAAGGATGAGCTTACATCGACAAACATATGTTATCCTCCTCAAGCTTGTGTAAAAATAAAGAGGTACTCTCCAGAAATGGTGGGGGAAATTTTGGGAAAGGGATGTGTTTTCGTATTCATATTAATGGCAGTAAGTGTCTCTCTTGAACATGACACCCCCTATTCATCATTTGAATCCGGGTTGGGAAATCCACTTGTCTCTCGTCCGACTTTCTACAAGGTCATATCTTGGGTCGTCTTTGAGTCAGTGTTGCCAAGTCCTTTGTTGTGTCATTCATATGTTCAAGAGAAGTTCAAACGAGCCCTCCATTGAGTCAACCATCTGCAGTTGTCCATTCTTACTATGTCGACCTTCCCTACGTCCATTTCAAATCATATTCATACTTTGATTCACCCTCAAAATCTGTCACTTATTTCGTGTCATTGATGGGGGATACATTAAGGCCCTCCTGTGATGAGTCTTTTTTCGTCGACTCCAACTCATTATCCGGGAATAAGACTTAGAAATCATTTAGTACCTTATAACTTGCATGCCTTAATGGTAGGTCTCTTCGCTTTCGACAGGGGTTTCACATCATTAACCCCTGATCGAGAGATTCTATCGAGTGTTTGACTTCATCTCATTCATTCGCATTCATTCGGGTTGTACTTCGGTACCTTGGGAGTCATTGACATCAATGGTGATTTCCCTCACACTTGTTAACGATTTTCATCAATGACCGATAATTGAGTGGTTTCTACCATGTTCGACTTCAGCACATGTAATCACATGGCTAGATTCGTACTTTCAGGTGACGGGATTGAAGACCTTGGGTCTCATCTTTTTGATCTAGGCTGCGATGGAGTATGTATGATTTGTATCAACACATAGATCCACTTTGTATGTCGCGTGGCTATGTCTTAATTTAAGTCTTCTAACATAGATCCATAGTGTATTCCTGGTGGCTATGTAACATTTTGACGACATGGATCCACGGTGTATGATTGGTGGCCATGGCCTACATTTATAATTTCATTCATTTGTGATCTGAGCATGGGAATGCCTACCTCAGAACTGGTATTATATTCTGTAGATGCTTGGTTGTTTACAGGTTTCCAATTAGGTGCGCTCCTTGTTTCTGACACACACATGCATTTTACAAAGTACTTTGGCTGTCACGAGTTCCAGCTTCATATTTTGGGAGGCATTTTGTTACACATTATTTTGGTCACTCTGGTGATGTCTCTACAGTTATGTGTTCAGGCTCTCATAAGGACTTTTTTCTTGAGAAAAGTGACTTCTGTCTTCTTCCAAAAAACATATTTTTAAGATGAGTTCGCAGACTGCATGTGTTATAGGGTGCGAAAATCCTTCATTCTCGCAGACAACCCTGTACTTGGAGTGTGAACTGTTCACAATCTGCTCTATAGGTAGGGTGCGAACCTGTTTCAAAGCTTGGAAAAGAGAAGAGGTTACGAAGGTTCTAGAAGGGAATCTTCTAGAAAATGAGTTGGCATTTGCATGGTTGGCATCCTACCGACTTCTCAGATTTAGTGGGATCATCCTCATCCATTTAACCATCTCTCCTTCTCCTATATATTGAAAGGTTTCTCATGGAAAAGGTTAAGCAAGATTGAATGAAGAATTGGTGAAAGAATTATGTGAAGAACTCTGTTTGGATAGAAGCTTGAAGACTCTATGTATATCAAGTTGTACTGGATCTTCTTCATGCAAGTGTAGAGAGTGTGTGTGTGTTGGAACCAAGGGTCATTGAAAGGAAGATTGCGACATCAAGGCGATCTGGTTGTATGTTCTACTTTCATTTAATATAATACAACAACATGTCCCTTTCCCATAAAATCACTCTTATTTTATTGCATAACTCCTTGATCATATGCATAGGTTGACATTGAATATACTTTGCTATCTTCACTTTGGTTGGTTTGTGTTGTCTTGGACCTGATTTCACAAGAGCATCGGAGCGAAGCAAGAACAACAGAGACATAAGAAAGCGATATAAAGGTATGTCACTCATTCCTTCTTGGTAGTAGATTCAACGACTGCAAGTTAGAGAAAGAGTCATGTCCTATCCTGTTTTGTTCTAGATCCAGGTGGATCTAGGGAGATTTGTTAGTGTCTGCACCTACTGATTTATCCAGTAACAATAGTGTGTCAGGAGATTTGAATGTTTCTCCCTTGTTGTGTTGACACACATCACATTCAACCACAAAATTACGAATTTCATGTTTCATACCATCCCAGAAAAAGGAACGTTTGACCATGTCATAGGTTTTGGAAAACTCTGAATTCCCAGCTGGGTGTAGCATGAAGCTCAGAAAGTACCATGGATTTAAGTATTTATTTTGTACTTAAATACAAACGACCTTTGTATCAAAGCTCATCATTGAGACAAGAGTAACCTAGGGATACTGGAGAATTGGACTGCAATTGTTGTATCAGATGCGAACTTTTGGGATCTTGTAGCCATTCCTGGAGAACAACTTGGAGCCAATCTGGTACAATGAAGGAGAGAGAAAAAAGGGACCCTTCATCTTCATGTTTTCTGGAAAGTGTATCAACAACCACATTGTCTTTTCCTTTCTTGTAAATGATCTCATAATCATATCCAAAGAGCTTAGTCACCCATTTTTGTTGCTCATGGGAGGAAAGGCGTTGTTCCAGAAAATACTTTAGACTTTGATGATTTATCTTAATTTGGAAGCATTGCCCTAATAGATAAGGGCACCAAAGAGCCACGACATGCAGAATAACCAACATTTCTTTTTCATAGATTGATTTTCCAAAATTTCGCTCTGACAGTTGTTTGCTGGTAAAGGCCAAAGGTTGACCCTCTTGCATAAGGACGACGCCAATTCCTTTCCCAGAAGTGTCACATTCCAGGAAAAAGGTCTTTGTGAAATCAGGAATGGCCAGGACTGGAGTGGTGCAAATGGCCATATTCAAGGTTTGAAAATCCCGAGTAGCTGCTGGAGTCCAAGTGAAAGAATTCTTTTTAAGGAGAGCAGTGAGAGGTCCTGCAATCTTTCCATAATTCTTAACAAACTTGCGATAATAACCCGTTAAACCTAGAAATCCACACAAGCTTTTGAGAGTCTTTGGGTGAGGCAAATCTTGCATAGCTTCAATTTTTTTAGGATCCACCCTGACACCTTCCTTTCCAACAAGATGACCCAAGTACTCGACTTCTGAGGCACCAAAAGCACATTTATATTATTTGAGGAAAAGTTGGTGCTGCGAGAGTAGATGGAGAATTTGATCCACATGGGAAATATGAGATTGCCAAGTTTTACTATAGATGAGAATATCATCAAACAAAACTAAGACAAAATTATGGAGAAAAGGACGTAAGACATGATTCATGAAGCTTTGGAAGGTGGAGGGGGGATTACATAGGCCAAAGGGCATGACCAAAAACTCATAGTGACCCTTGTGAGTTCGAAAGGCAGTCTTGGGTATGTCAGCTTCTTGCATACATATCTGGTGGTAGCCAGAACACAGATCAAGTTTAGTGAAGTACTGAGCACCACTCATCTCATCTAAGAGATCATCAATAACAGGAATGGGGAACTTGTCCTTGATGGTGAGATTATTGAGGGTGTTATCACCATCTAAATTTTGGTGTGAAATCGATATTTCTGGGTTTATCGAGGTGCTAAAATGATTTGGAAGTCAGATAAATTTGGAGATGTGCTTGAAAATGGAAAAAGAGATTAAATTTGGTGGAGGTGTAAAGCAAATCGGGCTTGAAAGGATGTAGATCGCCATTCACCTAGATCAACGGTTGGGAGATATTTCAGAGTTTGAAACAACACGAAGGTTTAAATGTCTAAGCGAGCCCAAAATTTCAACGGTGGTTTCCCCGCAAAGGTACGTGGCATCGTTAGATGAATTTCAGGGTGAAAAGTGGTTAAAATCAAAACCACCCCATCACACCCTCGAAATCATGTGTTAAATGTCATAAATGGGGTCCAATCTGAGGGATAAACATGACAATGAAACTTAACATCGAGTCAAATCATCACGAGAACCATGCTGGTGCACCATTCGTCCGCGCAGTGCCAAATAAGCACCGCCAAATAACCGATTTGATGCTCATCATTGGAAATTGATGGCCAAACGTGAGAGGCTATTATTCACGTAAGGAATTTCATCAGTAGAAAATGATTGTAATTGATTGCGACCGTTGCTCAAAACCCAGGTGATATTACTCTATTTTGGGAAATTAACGACTTATCACAGAGTGATATATTTTGCAAATAAAATCGCCCATCTAGCTCATGTGCAATTCGAGGGAAATAGGCCCATGTTTCCTGACAAAGCAGAGGGAGTCGAGGAGAAAGATTCAATGATTTTCAACAAATCAGGAAGCTTGGAGGATATGATATAATTATTAAATAAAAAGAGAGGAAGGCACGCTGCATCAATCCTAACGACAAAATCTCATGCAAAATCTGTCGACGAGCCAAGATTACGCGAAGAGATCAGTCTGAATCCTATTATGAAGGATTTGATTATGAATGGATATGTAGATGAATCCAACACACAAGCTGGTGTAAGCAAAAGGAAAAAACAAAGAAAGGAGGAGACTAAAGCTGGAACAATCAAGAGCATTGAAGAAAACCAACTTAGCTCGTTTGACACATTAAAGGAAGAGATTGGAAATCTGAAATAAAATAACAAGCTAAATCAAGTATATTTCAAGGAATCTCATGATAATATAGACGGGTGGCATTTAGTGGTAAGAGCGCAGGTATTTCAATTTCTGTTTGTAACTGTTCCCTAGAAAGTAGGAGTTCAGTTTTGATGAGTTACTCCCTCTGTAACTGATGTCTATTTTTGAAATCTTGGAAAGAATGACCCATTATTTTTGGGGCCTCGTATGTAATTGATCTATATATACCATTAAAAAGATAAAAGAATCGTTCGACTGGCCAGAGAAGGGCCTGCCCTTGTAGTAGGAAAACTTTGTGATTTCTTATGGATTTTAATATAAGCAGAGAAGGTTTTCTTAGATAGTTGAGATTTATCATGGTGTTGATGTTCAATATGTTTTCTTGTATTTCATATTCATGGATGTGTTTTGCTGCTAGTGATAATATTTAAACAAAATAAGAATTCATTTTGTTGGTGCTCCTTCTCATATTGATTATACTTGTTATGTGTTTATTGGTTTCTGGTTCACAATTCACCCTTGATTGGTGCTCTATTTTCGGTAGCTAGCCTTTATGTTTCTTATTTTAAATCTATACCAAGAGATTCATCCTTTGTTAGACGCCTCTTGTCATAGTGGTCTTTCCTTTCTTTCCCACTGCCATCTCATATTACTTATTTTGCTGAACATCGTGCCTATTTTACCTCTGTTCCCTCAAAAATAAATAGCTTATAAATCTTCATACGATTTCAGGAATTGACCCCATTGCCCAATGGCCCTATTCTCTTATTTGTCCTACCACTTTTTCAAATTACCCTATTCTAGAATCTGACCTCTGTGTGTCCCTTTCCAAATCCTTTTGACTATTTTCAGTATTTGTATGTCTGAGAGAGCCCTCTTTGATTGGAAGGGTCAGAATCCAATCCAAAGTTGGTTGAAACAGTTACCTCTGTCGTTTGTTTATCAACCAAACAAATTTACAGAGTGCTAAAATTCTGGCGCCATTTCCGGGGAGCGAAGGTGAAATCTTCCCTGGGAGAAACAACAAAGTTCAGATATGAGTACTGATGGTGAAAAGTATTCAAAGACAGAAAGGCTATACATCATTCACCCGATGACTCCATTTTCAAGAATCTAGAATTCAATTTTTTCATGTCGACTCCACTGCCCAAAGACTTAGTAGCCTGAAGATTTTATTGGCGACTCCACTCAAGCTTCAAATGTGATTCAGAGACTCCACTAGAAGATGAGATCCCTTGACAGAGGTATGAAAGGACATCATGGGAGAAAACAAGTACCTAAAGTTGAGTTTTTTCCAATACATAATATTTTTTGTTATTAATTACCTTTTCTCCTTTCCTGAACATGCTAAACAAATTTTTCTTTACCTGTTGCATTCAAATGATGATCATGAGAATCTTGCAATTGTATATCCTCCTCTTAAATTTGTACATATATCCCCTCAGTTTATCACTGATTTTGATTAAAATTTTCCATCTAAGCCATGTGATGACCGTAGCCAAGTTGATGAGCCTCATGAAACCAAGGTTGATGTCTCACCTCTTGTACTTGATCCAACACCCTCCAAGATTCATCATAGGTATATTTCTTTAAAATGACCTCACATCCTTCATGATTTTCCTCCAAAGCATTATAAGTACCTACCTATGTTTGATGGAGAACTTAATGCCATCACAGTTGAAAAACACATCCAATATTTTGAATACTTTATAGATTTGTTTGAGATTGATCATGATGATGTTTATATGAGGGCCTTCTCTCAATCCTTGAAAGGAGATACCAAAGACTGGTTTAAACACTTGCAGCCAGAGACAATTAGCTCATGCAAGGAATTGAAGAATGTATTTTTGAAGTTTTTGGGCAAGAAGAAATCTTTGGATCTATAGCTTAAAGAGTTCTATACCTTAAAAAGACAGAGAAATGAAACTATTTCTACATTCAGTAGAAGGTTTTCCAGTATTTATTACAATTTTCCCAAAGAAATTCAACCCACTAAAGTTGCTGCCATGCTCCATTATGCAACAACTCTTCATATCGATTTGTCTTTCCTCCCGATGGAAAGAAGACCTAAGTCCTTACAACAAATGTTTAATGATGCCCAGGAGATTCAACACAATATTCAAGCATATAAATAGATTCGAAATGAGGAGTTGGATTCTCAAGAACATGACAGTGAATATGAACAGGAAACAATTGATTGGAAGCTTGAGCAGAGAGTTAATAATATCATATGCCCTTTTGAAGTTTTAAATGCTAATGATTTTGTAAAGGATTATAGTCCACTTATTGAAAAATGGGGTGCTGATTTAGTTTCTGATCCATCTCATGATAAGCATGGAGCTGATTTTTTAATATATTCATGTGTAGACAATCAAGAAAATGAATTTGCAAATTAGCTTGTTGAAGAACATGTTGATGTTCCAAGCTTTTTCTTGTTAAATGACATTGCAGATGTTGCTGATTTTCCTATATATGATGAATATGATGATGATTGTGATGTTGACTTACTGGAATGATCAGTTGCATGTTCTCTATCAGAAAATGTTCATTTTCAGCAGTATAATGAGAGCGATCAACCTACATATCATAATTACAAAGAAAAAAGTACCGAATCAGCTGAAGGAAATTCTTTGCATTTATGCTTTTCTTCATTTAAATTGTTGAAGAAAAATTCTAAGATCATCACTGAAACAAAGGAATGTGTGCTGATTCCAAATCACGATGATTCATTGGAACAAATTGACAAGGAATTGCAACAATATTCTCATGTGTTTGATAACCCTGTCAATTCTTATGTAGAAGGTCTTGTCAGTTAAATTTTGTAGCCATTGGTCGAAGATGAATCTGAAAAAGAGTGTGTTCAACAATCCAATGAAATTGAAAAATGTGCACATGACAAGAGTGAAGAAAATGAAGAAGGTTTTGAATCAGGTGAAATAACCTTGCCATTGTGTTTTGATTCTTTCAAATTGTTGAAGCAAAATCTTTATAATGTTTCAAATTAGAAATCTTTGAGGCATGATGTTGAATACAAAGAAAGCAATGGACTTGCNGCCATTGGTCGAAGATGAATCTGAAAAAGAGTGTGTTCAACAATCCAATGAAATTGAAAAATGTGCATATGACAAGAGTGAAGAAAATGAAGAAGGTTTTGAATCAGGTGAAATAACCTTGCCATTGTGTTTTGATTCTTTCAAATTGTTGAAGCAAAATCTTTATAATGTTTCAAATTAGAAATCTTTGAGGCATGATGTTGAATACGAAGAAAGCAATGGACTTGCAAATGAAAACTATCTTCCATTATGTTTTTGTTCCTTTGAATTGTTGAAAGCAAATCATGAGCTAACAGTGGAAGCTGATCAAGGAATTGTTGTTAAAAGTCATTTTCCTTCTCCTGAACTTGATGAAGATATTCAACAAGATTTCCAACAAAGAAAAGTGCTTCAAAGTTGTTGTTTTTCCCTTATGAATGATGTGGTTGTTCAAATTCTAAGTGGCTTAGGCATGGATGAGGGTTCTGAAACTGCCTCTATGGAGATTTCAAGCAGTGAGAAAACAAATGACATAGAATTTCAGGAAAGCAACAAAACAATGTATGCCACTGTTCAATCATAAATACAGAAAGATAATGAAGAGGCAGTTGTTTTCTTTGATTCCTTTGAAGATCATGGTTTTGAAACTACATCCATGGGAACTCCAGAAGGTGAAATGGTTCATGCTGTTAGCTTATCACATTTGCAAGAAGATTATGAGCAATGATTTATTTCCCTCCATTCATTTGAATGTCAAAATAACAGTCCTCGAGCAAATTTCCTGAAGGTAAATAAAATAAAATCAGAATTGTTTGATGAACGAGAGGATGACCTTGATGCACATAATATGGCTGTCAGAGTTGAATATGTTCAAGGTTGTATGAATGTTTTTGTAGACAAACCTATCACTTCCATTTCATTTGAAATTATTCTTAGAACTGAAGAAGTAGAGCAAGAACAACAAACACTTATGAAGGATACTTATCTTTCTGTTTTTTTTCATCAAGAAGAAAGGTTTTTTCATGTGTTTTATGACCCTGTGGAATGCTATATGGAGTGTTTTAACAATCAAAATTTACATCTTATGATGGATTGTAAGCTTAGAAATAAAGATGATAGTCAACCAACGTCAGTGTTGAATATGGATTTCTTATCACCACGGGTTTCATTTTAGTCAATACTATCTTATGATTCATATGATTGTTATTTCCAGCAGTCTCAACAAATTTTTCATCTTCTTGGTGGCAATCAACAGGTTAAATCACATGAAAGCAAGAATGCAATGGAAGGAGTGAAACATGATTGTTGTTTTGTGCATGTTTTAGAGGATCCATTTGCAGTTTTGTTGGAGGCAGTGAGCAGTCCCAAGGTTTTTAAATTTTTGAGATTTGAATTCATAGGTAAATTCTTGAATGAATTATCAGTTAATAGGCTTTGGAGCAAGCATGTGCAAAGAAAACAAACAGTAGATAAAATGCTTCCATGTTGCATTGGCATTATGATTTCACTTGATTGAAGGCTCATTTCAGCAGTTAGGGTAGGTAGGTGAGAATAAGCTTGATGATCAAGCATTTTTCAACTTAGATTTTCAAATAATGTGTTTCGTTAGATTTTAGCGGTGTATCTAGCATTCGGTATCTAGGTGAGAGTAGTGTGTAGACTTTGGTTTTCAACGAACACTGGTGACAGGTCAGAGCACGATATACACCTATTTTGGGAACAACCAAATGTATCAGACATAGGGTCTACATGTTCTTTGCTACCTCACTGGGAGGATAACATCCCCAGTTGGATCCCATGTTATTACCATCTAAATTTTGGTGTGAAATCGATATTTCCGAGTTTAGCGAGCTGCTAAAACGATTTGGAAGTCAGATAAATTTGGAGAAGTGCCTGAAAATGCCAAAAGAGATTAAATTTGGTGGAGGTGTAAAGAAAATCGAGCTTGAATGGACGTAGATCACCATTCGTCGAGATCAATGATTGGGAGATATTTCGGAGTTTGAAACAACGCAAAGGTTAAAATGTCTAAGCGAACCCAAAATTTCAACAGTGGTTTCCCTGCAAAGGTACGTGGCATCCTCAAACGCATTTCAGAGTGAAAAGTGGGTAACTCAAAACCACCCCATCACACCCCTGAAATCACGTGTTAAATGTCATAAATGGGGTCTAATACGAGGGCTACACGTGACAATGAAACTTGACGGTGAGTCAAATCATCTCGAGAATCATACTGGTGTACCATTCGTTCACGCAGTGCCAAATAAGCGGCGCCAAATAACCATTTTGATGCTCATTATTGGAAATTGATGGTCGAACGTGAGATGTTGTTATTCCCGTAAGGAATTTTGTTAGTAGAAAATGATTGTAATTGATTGCGACTGTTGCTCAAAACCCATGTGAGATTACTCTATTTTGGGAAATTAACGACTTATCACAGAGCGAGATATCTGCAAATAAAATCACTTGTCCAGCTCATGTGCAGTTCGAGGGAAATAGGCCCATGTTTACTAACTAACCAATGGGAGCCGAGGAGAAAGATTCAACAGTCTTCAAAAAATCAGGAAGCTTAGAGGATATGACTAAAATATTAAATAAAAAGAGAGGAAGGCACACTGCATCAATCCTAACGACAAAATCTCATGCAAAATCTGCCAACGAGCCGAGATTAGGTTGAATCCTATTATGAAGGATTTGATTATTAATGGATATGCAGATGAATGCAACACACAAGATGGTGTAAGAAAAAGGAAAAAAAAATGAAAGGAGGAGATTAAAGCTGGAACAATCAAGAGTGTTGAAGAAAATCAACCTAGCTAGCTTGACACATTAAAGGAAGAGATTGAAAATTTGAAATAAAATAACAAGCTAAATCGAGTATATTTCAGGGAATCTCGTGATAATATAGATGGGTGGAATTTAGTGGTAAGAGCCTAGGTATTTCGATTTCTGTTTGTAACTGTTCCCTAGAAAGTAGGAGTTCRGTTTTGATGAGTTACTCCCTCTGTAACCGATGTCTATTTTTGGACTCTTGGAAAAAATGACCCATTTTTTTTGGGCCTCGTATGTAATTTATCTATATATACTGTTAAAAAGATAAAAGAATGGTTCGATTGGCCGGAGAAGGGCTCGCTCTTGTAGCAGGAAAACTTTGTGATTTATTATGGATTTTAATATAAGTAGAGAAGGTTTTCTTACATAGTTGAGATTCATCATGGTGTTGATGTTCAATATGTTTTCCTGTATTTCATATTCATGAATGTGTTTTGCTGCTAGTGATAATATTTAAACAAAAGAAGGAATTCATATTGCTGGTGCTCCTTCTCATATTGATTATACTTGTTATGTGTTTATTGGTTTCTGGTTCAGAATTTGCCCTTGATTGGTGCTTTGTTTTCGTTAGCCAGCCTTTATGTTTCTTCTTCTAAATCTATACCAAGAGATTCATCCTCTATTAGACACCTCTTGTCATAGTGGTATTTCCTTTCTTTCCCACTGCCATCTCATATAATTATTTGGCTGAACACCGTGCATATTTTCCCTCTTTTCCCTCAGGAATACATAGCTTATAAATATTCATACGATTTTAGGAATTGACCCCATTGCCCAATGAACCTGTTCTCTTGTTTGTCCTACCACTTTTTAAAAATTACCCTATTGAAAAATCTGACCTCTATGTGTCCATTGCCAAATTCTTTTGAGTATTTTCAGTATCTATATGTTTGAGAGAGCCCTCTTTGGTTGGAAGGGTTAGAATCCAACCTAAAGTTGGTCGAAACAATTACCTTTGTCATTTGTTTATCAGCCAACCAAATTTACAGAGTGCTAACATTCTGGCACCATTGCCAGGGAGCGAAGGTGAAATATTCCCTGGGAGAAACGACAAAGTTTAGATCTAAGTACTGAAGGTAAAAAGTATTCAGACATAGAAAGGTTGTCCATCATTCACTCGACGACTCCAATTTCAAGAATCTAGAATTCAAATTTTTCATGGCGACTCCACTACCCAAAGACTCAGTAGCCTGAAGATTTTATTGGCAACTCCACTCAAGCTTCAAATGAGATTCAGAGACTCCACTAGAAGATGATATCCCTTGACGAAGGTATGAAAAGACATCATGGGAGAAAACAAGTACCTAAAGTTAAGTTTTTTCCAAGACATAATATTTTTTGTTATTAATTACCTTTTGTCCTTTCCTGAACATGATAAACAAATTTTTCTTTATCTGCTGCATTCAAATGATGATAATGAAAATCTTGCAATTGTATATCCTCCTCTTAAAGTTGTACATATATCCCCTCAGTTGATCACTAATTTTGATCAAGATTTTCCATTTGATCCATGTGATGACCGTAGCCAAGTTGATGAGCCTCATGAAACCAAGGGTGATGTCTCACCTCTTGTACTTGATCCAACACCCTCCAAGATTCAACAATGATACAATCCTTCAAAATTACCACACATCATTTATGGTTTTCCTCCAAAGCACTGTAAGTACCTAGCTGTGTTTGATGGAAAACTTAACACCATCACAACTGAAAAACACATCCAATATTTTGAACATTTTATAGATTTGTTTGAGATTGATCACGGTGATGTTTATATGAGGGCCTTCTCTCAATCCTTGAAAGGGGATACCAAATACTRGTTTAAACACTTGCAGCCAGAGACAATTAGCTCATGGGAGGAATTGAAGAATGTATTTTTGAAGTTTTGGGGCAAGAAGAAATCTTTGGATCTACAACTTACAAAGTTCTATACCTTAAAAATACAGAGCAATGRATCTGTTTCTACATTCAGTAGAAGGTTTTCTAGTATTTATTACAATTTGCCCAAAGAAATTCAACCCACTGAAGCTACTGCCATGCTCCATTATGCAACAACTCTTCATCCAGATTTGTCTTTCCTCCTGACAGAAAGAAGACCTAAGTCCTTACAACAAATGTTTAATGGCACTCAGGAGATTTAACACAATATCCAAGCATATGAAMAAATTCGAAATGAGGAATTGGATCAAGAACATGACAGTGAATATGAACATGAAATAATTGATTGGAAGCTTGAGGAGAGAGTTAATAATATCATATGCCCTTTTGAAGTTTTAAATACTAATGATTTTTCAAAGGATTATATTCCACTTATTGAAAAAGGGGGTGCTGATTTAGTTTCCAATCCATCTCATGATAAGCATGGAGTTGGATGTTTTATATATTCATGTGTAGACAGTAGAGAAAATGAATTTGCAAATCAGATTGTTGAAGAACAGGTTGATGTTCCAAGATTTTTCTTGTTAAATGACATTGTAGATGTTGATGATTTGCCTATATATGATGAATATAATGATGATTGAGATGTTGACTTCCTGGAAAGACTAGTTGCATGCTCTCTATCAGAAAATGTTCTTTTCAGCAGTATAATGAGAGCGATCAACCTACATATCATAGTTACAAAGAAGAAAGTACTGAATCAACTGAAGGAAATTATTTTCCTTTATGCTTTTCTTCATTTAAATTGTTGAAGGAAAATTCTAAGATCATCACCGAAGCAAAGGAATATGTGCTGATGCCAAATCACGATGATTCACTGGAACAAATTGACAAGGAATTGCAACAATCTTCTCATGTGTTTGATGACCCTGTCAATTGTTATGTAGAAGGTCTTGTCAGTTCAAATTTGCAGCCATTGGTCAAAGATGAATCTGAAAAAGAGTGTGTTCAACAATCCAAAGAAATTGAAAACTGTGCATATGACAGGAGTGAAGAAAATGAAGAAGGTTTTGAATCAGGTGAAATAACCTTGCCATTATGTTTTTCTTCTTTCAAATTGCTGAAGAGAAATGTTAATAATGTTTCAAATTAGAAATCTTCCAGGCATGATGTTGAATACGAAGAAAATAATGGACTTGGAAATGAAAACTATCTTCCATTATGTTTTTCTTCCTTTGAATTGTTGAAAGAAAATCATGAACTAACAGATGAAGCTAATCAAGGAATTGTTGTTAAAAGTCATTTTCCTTCTCCTGAACTTGATGAAGATATTCAACAAGATTTCCAACAAAGCAAAGTGCTTCAAAGTTGTTTTTCCCCTATGAATGATGTGGTTGTTCAAATTCTAAGTGGCTTAGGCATGGATGAGGGTTCTAAACTACATCTATGGAGATTTCAAGTAGTGAGCAAACGAATGACATAGAATTTCAAGAAAGCAACAAAACAGTGTATGCCACTGTTCTATCAGAAATACAGAAAGATAATAAAGAGACAATTGTTTTCTTTGATTCCTTTGAAGATCATGGTTTTGAAAATGCATCCGTGGGAACTCTAGAAGGTGAAATGGTTCATGCTGTTAGATTTTCACATTTGCAAGAAGATTATGAGCAATGATTTATTTCCCTCCATTCAGTTGAAATTCAAAATAACAGTGCTCGAGCAAATTTCCTGAAGGTAAATAAAATAAAATCAGAATTGTTTGATGAACGAGAGGATGGCCTTGATGCACATAATATGGCTATCAGAGTTGAATATGTTCAAGGTTGTATGAATGTTTTTGTAGACAAACCTATTGCTACCATTTCATTTGAAATTATTCTTAGAACTAAAGAAGTAGAGCAAGAACAACAAACACTTATGAAGGAGACTTGTCTTTCTGTTTTTGTTCATCAAGAAAAAAGGTTTCCTCATGTGTTTTATGACCCCGTGGCATGCTATATGGAGTTTTTTAAGAATCAAAATTTACGGCTTATGATGTATTGTAAACTTAGAAATAAATATGATGGTCAACCAATGTCAGTGTTGAATATGGATTGCTTATTACCACGGGTTTCATTTCAGTCAGTACTATCTTATTATTCAGAAGATTTTTATTTCTAGCAGTCTCAACAGATTTTTCATCTTCTTGGTGGGAATCAACATGTTAGATCACATGAAAGCAAGAATGCAATGGAAGGAGTGAAACATGATTTTCATTTTGTACATCTTTTAGAGGATCAATTTGCAGTTTTGTTGGAGGAAGTGAACAGTCCCAAGGTTTTTAAATTTTTGAGATTTGAATTCATAGGTAATTTCTTGAATGAATTATCAGTTAACAGGCTTTGGAGCAAGCATGTGCAAAGAAAACAAACAGTAGATAAAATGCTTGCATGGTTGCATTGGCATTATGATTTCACTTGATTGAAGGCTCATTTCAGCAGTTAGGGTAGATAGGTGCGAATAAGCTTGATGATCAAGCATTTTTCAGCTTAGATTTTCAAATAATGTGTTTCGTTAGATTTTAGCGGTGTATCTAGCGTTTAGTCTCCAGGTGAGAGAAGTGTGTAGACTTTGGTTTTCAGCGGACACTGGTGACAGGTCAGAGTAGGGTATACACCTGTTTTGGGAACAACCAAATGGATTAGACACAAATTCTACACGTTCTTTTCTACCTCATTGGGAGGATAACATCCACAGTTGGAGCCCATGTTATCACCATCTAAATTTTGGTGTGAAATTGAGATTTTTGGGTTTAGCGAGGTGCTAAAATGATTTGGAAGTCAGATAAATTTGGAGAAGTGCCTGAACATGGCAAAAGAGATTAAATTTGGTGGAGGCGTAAAGAAAATCAGGCTTCAAAGGACATAGATTGCCATTCATCGAGATCAATGGTTGGGAGAGATTTCGGAGTTTGAAACAATGCGGAGGTTAAAATGTCTAAGCAGGCCCAAAATTTCAACCATGGTTTCCCTGCAAAGGTACGTGACATTGTTAGATGCATTTTCGGGTGAAAAGCGGGTAAACTCAAAACCACCCCATCACACCCCCGAAATCACGTGTTAAATTTCATAAATGGGGTCCAATCCGAGGGCTACATGTGATAATGAAACTTGATGATGAGTCAAATCATCCCAAGAACCATGCTGGTGTACCATTCGTTCGTGCAGTGCCAAATAAGCGGCGCCAAATAATCGATTTGATGCTCATAATTGGAAATTGATGGCTGAACGTGAGAGGTTGTTATTCCCGTAAGGAATTTTGTCAGTAGCAAATGATTGTAATTGATTGCGATCGTTTCTCAAAACCCAAGCGAGATTAATCTATTTTGGGAAATTAACAACTTATCATAGAGCAATATATCTGCAAATAAAATCGCTCGTTCATCTCATGTGTAGTTCGACAGAAATAGGCCCATGTTTCCTGACAATCCAGAGGGAGCCGAGGAGAAAGATTCAATAGTTTTCAACAAATTAGGAAGCTTGGAGGATATGACCAAATTATTAAATAAAAAGAGAGGAAGGCACGCTGCATCAATCCTAACGACAAAATCTCATGGAAAATCTGTTGACGAGCCAAGATCAGGTGAAGAGATCAGGCTGAATCCTATTATGAAGGATTTGATTATTAATGGATATGCAGATGAATCCAATACATAAGCTGGTGTAAGCAAAAGGAAAAAAAAACAAAAGGAGGAGACTAAAGCTGGAACAGTCAAGAGCGTTGAAGATAACCAACCTAGCTGGCTTGACACGTTAAAAGAAGAGATTAAAAATCTGAAATAAAATAACAAGCTAAATCGAGTATATTTCAAGGAATCTCATGATAATATAGACAGGTGAAATTTAGTGGTGAGAGCCCAGATATTTCAGTTTCTGTTTGTAACTGTTCCCTAGAAAGTAGGAGTTTGGTTTTGATGAGTTACTCCCTCTGTAACCGATGTCTATTTTTGGAATCTTGGAAAGAATGATCTGTTTTTTTTGGGCCTCGTATGTAATTTATCTATATATATTGTTAAAAAGATAAAATATTGGTTCGACTAGTCAGAGAAGGGCCTTCCCTTGTAGCAGGAAACCTTTGTGATTTCTTATGGATTTTAATATAAGCAGAGAAGGTTTTCTTAGATAGCCGAGATTCATCATGGTGTTGATGTTCAATATGTTTTCGTGTATTTCATATTCATGAATGTGTTTTGCTGCTAGTGATAATCTTTAAGAAAAAGAAGGAATTCATCTTGCGGGTGCTCCTTCTCATATTGATTATACTTGTTATGTGTTTATTGGTTTCTGGTTTAGAATTCACCCTTGATTGGTGTTACACATCAATATTACTCACTTCGATAAGTGTCGTAAGTGTCGTCATTACAAGTGTCGCAAGTGTCGCATTTTGCTCACAAGTGTCGCAAGTGTCAGGGAAGCATACTGCCATGATGCCTATGTCGTGCCTATAACGACATGAGAAGGACACTTAAAACAACTCAAACATTTGATTTGGAAGAGGAGAAATGAGTTGGTAGGCTTACAAACCTTTTGCATCTGAAAGCACCTCAAAAACTGAGCTTTTGAAGGAGAGCGCTCCCCTATACCTGTTCTGGGAGCGCCAATGCTCCCCCTTACACTGTCTGGGAGTGTTATAAAGCTCCTCTGGCCCTTTTGAGGGAGCGCTATAGATTTTGAAAGCACTGGCGCCCCCCTGAAGCCTGCTAGGGAGCGCTACAATGCTCTGATGGTCCTTTTGAGGGAGTGATACCTATTCTAGGCAGTTGTTAAGTTGTTGAGATGAATGGGGGAAGGATCCTTTCATTTTTGGAAGGCAGTTGGATTCGAATCCCTAGTCTAGCCATGATATTAGGGCAGATCCTCAACTGAAGGAGGCAAATCCTCAACTTTCCCAAGGATATCTCAAGTGGTTAAAGCCTCTCCAAGGCTATATAAGCAAGCTTTCTCATGGTGAAAGAGGACTGGAAAAGGAGAATCACACCAAACTTATGATCTCATAAGTAGTGCTGGAGCAGAGATATTTTGGAAGCAAGAGACCTATGATCTCATAGGGAGCAATTGGTGAAGCTATCATCATTTAGATCATGGATGTTTTGAGCGAGGGGAAGACAAGGAGGACTTGACGAAGCTGCTGCAATTCATCCATGGCTGTAAGCAATGTTTTATCCTCATTAATATAATTTGCTTGGCCTGTTTCTTTCTAGTTTGTGTCTGATCTTACATGAACTTATCATTGATAGATAGATCTGTTTTCAAGCTAATATCAATAGAGTAGGAAGTGGTCGTACTTTGTTTGTCTACAGGACTCAGTGAGGAGCGAAAGTTCGGAGCTCGATTTGGAGCGTGCAGAGACAAACGTCGATAAAGAGGTATTGCTATTCTCCTTCCTTCTCATGTATTAGTTTGTCTAGATTTGAAAGGAAGTCAGTGTCCACGTTAAGCACTTTCTGTCTTAGAGTTAGGGTCTAGCTCTTTGAGGCGATCTACCTGTCCGCAAAGAGATTTTCCTACAACAGAAACTGGCGACTCCACTGGGGAGAATCGAATCGAAATTTTTGGTTTTGATTTTTCCTCATAAGACCTTGTCTTGCACTCTGATTGTTTTCAGACCTTGTTCACTCCATTTACCTGATTGCATTTGCTGATTGACTCTTTATCCCATCACACTCAACTTGTTTGTCAAAATTTGACTGAAATTTAAGGTTTTTTGGACATTTCTGTGAGTTTTTGGGCACCAGTGCTCCCTTGCCTTGTTACCAAGGTGCCAACGCTCCCTTAGAGTGTTGGACAGAGCTTTATAATGCCCTGGTGTCCCTTACACTAGAGTGCCAACCCCTGTTTTCACAAAATCCTTTCAAAAAATTGCATTTTTGAGGTTAAAGACCTGTTTCTTCACTTGCTGAGTTGCTTTGTGATTCAATGATGCTTCCTTTGACCTTTGACATGCTTCCTCCTGAGAAGTAAACACCTTAGTGTTCAGATTTTATGCCCTTCTCCCTTATTTTTGAGTTTTTGCTGTTGAGAGCTTGAAATCAATCCACTGCTTTCTCCTCTCCTATCTGACTGAGTGGAACTCCAGTGAAGGACATCTGAAGTCTGTAACTCTTCTCATTTGGTTCTTTGAGGTCATCTGATCCAATCTCTTTCTCCTTCCTTTTGCATTTTTGATTTTCTTTCTCTTGTTTGATTGCAAAAGGGTGTGTTGTTTGTGCGAAATCTGCGTTTTCTTGTCCGAATCTCCTTGATCTGAAAGGGTAGTTGGTAGGAGAAATTTTGCATTGAATTGATTATCATTCGCATACAAACGACAAAAGCATATATTAATGATTAGTTTGCATATTAGTTTGCATTTCTGAAATGTTGTAGCATCATATTGGATTTGATTGAGAACAAAATTGATTGAGGGCATTCCTTATCAAGTGTTTGATAGTGAAAACGACTCTTCCTCTTTCCCTTAAATATGTATTCATTGAAAATAAACGATTGCTTATCATATTTCATGCATATTTTTGGGAATTGAGTCATCATTCCATCAGTTTCACTTTCGTACACCCTTTGAGTAAACAACAACCATTAAAATCAACGCTTAACTAAAATTTATCAGACTTTTTACATCTTTGTTAGCAAACCTACATTAGTTTAAGGTGTAGGGCTTTGGAATAGGTTGAAAGGATAACTTTCTGAAGCTATCAAACAAACTTAGTATCTTGCGGTAGGGAGAGTCAAATCCAATTGTCGTATTGGCTTGCTGGGATCCCCCTCTCAAACAAAGGTTACGCACGAGGTCACATTTGGGTGAGTTACAGAGATTATCCCTCCGTGGCCCAACTGTTTGTAGTGGTCGGATCGTATATTGGGGGTCACTGAAAGGTATACCCACAATGTTGAGTGGAAGCCTTTCAAGCTGATTTCAGACTTGTTATCCTGCCCATACGTTTTGACTGGACCATCGACTGTAGCTGCCCAGGGGCTGACTACGAGTTGGTGACCTTAGTAGCCACAATATTTAGGGTCTCATACAAGGTGACGGTGAAGGAAAGTCTCACTGTACCTGGAACAAACATTGGTCAAACTCACTTGGGCTCCTTGGAGGGTAAATCCATAATTACTGCGTGGAATATTGCACCAAGGCGTAAGTCCGTTAAGCAGGTCGCCAACGTAACTGATCCACCCACTCGATCCCCGCCCCTTCCTATTTTGATCTCGCGACATTGGATTTCATCACCGACTAGTGGTTTCATCATAGGAAGGTTTGTTTGATTGATTTCTTCTCAGATTCATAGCATGTGTTGTTTGTTTTACTTAGTGGACCTTAGG
>JASDQU010102292.1:666489-697887 GCA_032191745.1 Picea mariana
GGTCAATCCCACTCTTCCTCTGAAGAGTGCTAAAGTGGTCTATCCAAGTCCACCATTGGTTGATCTGATCCAATCATTAGTCGATTCTACTCCCCTTCTAGAGAGTAAACCTGATACTGCCCACATTTTTCTCATTGATACAGACTCTACCATGCCGGGGGGCATTCCTCCTTCTCCTGCGCAACCCCCTCCAATTAATGAGGCCATCCTTTTTGATTGGGGTGTGCTAACTGGACCTCATCTTCCCTCCCACATTCCTTTCCATATTACAGTACAGGTTCATGGTCGGGACGTTCCTCAAACGCTGATAGATGAAGGTGCGTCTGTTAGTATTTTGTCTTCCATTGCTTGGTACGCTTTGGGTTGTCTGCAACTTGCACCGGTTACACAGAATCTGTTATCTTTTAACAGAAGAACTAGTCAACCTTTAGGGATCCTTCCTCAGTTTCTTGTAACTTTGGTAGGGAAAACTGTCTTTATCGATGTCATGGTAGTATGAGACCCCTTGGATTTCGCTTTATTCCTTGGGCGGGATTATGTCTATGCCATGAAAGCTATTGTATCCACCCTTTTCCGTGTGATATCTTTCCCTCATGATGGAAGAATTGTGACTACTGATCAACTTTCATTCATCGGCCTTGACTGGGTTACCTCCCTAAGTGGTTCTTATATGCAGATAGTATCGCCCCCGCTGCATGTCAATTATGTGGTGTTGTCTCCCATGACCTCAACTTCCGATGATTTGGATCCGGTAGTTGACATGGTGATTTTTTCGGTAGGATTATTGGAGCCTGATCTCTTTACTCCTGTCATGACCCTCGACATGTGTTCCTTCCAGAGTGATTCTCTTCCATCCGACGAAGATCTCTTGGAAGCCATGACTGAGTTTTGTCCCTTGACTTGGTACCCTTCCAGAGCATTATCCTCTCGGAAGCCATGATCAAGAAGCAACCATGAGCATAGTTTCTCTTCTCTGTGGCAAGCTCGTTAAAAAATGAAACAGAGGTCTTGAGCATAGTTCTTTTCCTGTGTCAAGCTCGTTAACAAATGAAACAGTCACCTCTCTTGAACCTTCATTTCATCCACCTGTATCCTTTTTCTCCATCTAGCACAGAAATTGGTAACAACCTCAAAGTCAGTGAATGAATTGAAGCTTGGGGGGCATTTCTCCAACCTTTGATGGTCATTCTGGAGATAAGCCACCAACTTTCAAGCTGGGGGCATACCGAGCTTAGTCTTTGTTCTTTCTCGTGCTTGTAAATACATGAGAATGCACTGGGTAGACTTTTATCTCTTTTTCGGACCTGCATGGACACACGAAAAAGGAACCCCCTGGAGTCATCTTTAAACTCTTTTCAAACTCTCTAAATATGAAAATATTGTCGAGTGATCTTGCTTCCTTTCATGCTCGTTAAAAGGTTCGAAAGGGCGTCTTTCGAGCGATATTTTATCTCTTTTTCGGTCTCGTTAGACTACTGTACGAAAAAGGAACTGAGAGAGTTCTCTTTTAAGTGTTTTTCCAAACTCTATAATCCTAAAAAACCTTCGAGTTTTTTGTCTTTGGACTCGCTAAAACACACATCGATAGGACCATACGGGATCGAACCCTTACTTCTTCCGGTTCGTTAAACAAAGGAAGAGGAACTTACCGAAGGTGAGTTATATCAAGCATGTGTTATCCTCCTTGATCTCGTTAAATTAAAAAGAGGTACTCGTCTATCTGGATGGGGGGAAATTTGAAAGAAGCAAGCCAAGCAGTTTTTTGAGAACATTACCAAGTAACTCTTAGAGTCACCCTTGAACACGACACTTTGTTTTTGCATGCATTTTAATCCACTGAACCTCTGCACTGAGCCAATCCTTTGAGTTTCTTTCACTCCTTTGGGTCACCTGATGTAAGTCATAACATCCACTGCATCATCAAGTTTTGGTCCATGTCATGTTTTTGCTGTTGTGCCTCAATGTTCAAGGGAAGTATCCGCCTCTAGAGTCAACCATCACAAATATCTTGTCTCAAAACCCATGTCAGTCCATGTTCATTTGATCTACCAATTACATCTCTATGTTCATTTCGTGTCGTTGATGGGGGATACATCAAGGCCCTCCCTCGACGAGTCTATTCCTGTCGACTTCAACACATTATCCAGGAATCAGGCTTAGAAACCAGTTAGTACTTTGGGACCTGCATGCCTCAATGGCAGGCCTCCTCACATTCGACAGTAGGTTTACATCATTGACCTCCGATTGGATGATTCCACGGATGTTCGACCTCAGCTCATTTATTCACACTCGCTGGAATGTACTGGGGTACCTTGGGAATCATTGACATTAATGGTGATCTCCATCGCACTTGTTAACAGTTCACACCATTGACCGGTAATCAAGTGGTTTCTGCCATGTTCGACATCAGGACATCTATTCACATGGTTAGATTCCTACCATATTGGGATTGGTAAGAAGACCCTGGGTTGAGTGATCACTTTGATATATGCTTTGCTGAGGTTGCGAAGGAGTTTCTATTGGACAAATAACACATACACTGTTACATAGATCCACTTTGTATTGGTCGTGGCTATGTCTTGTCATCTCGTAGATCCACCGTGTATTCTTCGTGGCTATGATCAGTCCCAGTTATCAGAGTATAAATCCACATTGTATCTTCGGTGGCTATACTTTCTTATCAATACAATTATGGATCCGCAGTGTATTTTATGGTGGCCATATCTTGCAAGTCTTGATCACCCAAGCATAGGTATGCCTGCCTTGGGTTTGAAACATGTCATAATATTTGTTGGATGTTTGTGTGCAGCTTTTGTCAGGTTCTCTACGTCTATACCCTTGCTTGAAAGTCTACAAAGCATTTCAGTTATCAGTTCCTGTCTTCTAACTTCATACTTTGGGGGGCAATCTGTTACACATAAAAAATACTCACTTTGATAGTGTCGCAAGTGTCGTCATTACAAGTGTCGCATTTTGCTCACAAGTGTCACAAGTGTCAGGGAAGCATACTGCCATGATGCCTATGTCGTGCCTATAATGACATGAGAAGGACACTTAAAACACCTCAAACATTTGATTTGGAAGAGGAGAAATGAGTTGGTAGGCTTACAAACCTTTTTCCATCTGAAATCACCTCAAAAACTGAGCTTTTGAAGGAGAGCGCCCCCCTATACCACTTCTGGGAGTGCCGACGCTCCCCCTTACACTGTCTGGGAGTGTTATAAAGCTCCTCTGGCCCTTTTGAGGGAGCGTTATAGATTTTGAAAGCGCTGGCGCCCCCCTGAAGCCTGCTAGGGAGTGCTACCTATTCTGGGCAATTGTTAAGTTGTTGAGATGAATGGGGGAAGAATCCTTTCATTCTTGGAAGGCAGTTGGATTCGAATCCCTAGTCTAGCCATGATATTAGGGTAGATCCTCAATTGAAGGAGGAAAATCCTCAACTTCCCCAAGGATATCTCAAGTGGTTAAAGCCTCTCCAAGGCTATATAAGCAAGCTTTCTCATGGTGAAAGGGGACTGGAAAAGGAGAATCACACCAAACTTATGATCTCATAAGTAGTGCTGGAACAAATATATTTTGGAAGCAAGAGACCTATGATCTCATAGGGAGAAATCGGTGAAGCTATCATCATTCAGATCATGGATCTTTTGAGCAAGGGGAAGACAAGGAGGACTTGATGAAGCTGCTGCAATTCATCCATGGCTGCAAGCAATGTTTTGTCCTCATTAATATAATTTGCTTGGCCTGTTTCTTTCTAGTTTGTGTCTGATCTTACATGAACTTATCATTGATAGATAGATCTGTTTTCAAGCTAATATAAATAGAGTAGGAAGTGGTTGTAATTTGTTTGTCTACAGAACTCAGCGAGGAGCGAGAGTTCGAAGCTTGATTTGGAGCATGCAGAGACAAACGTCGATAAAGAGGTACTGCTATTCTCCTTCCTTCTCATGTATTAGTTTTTCTAGATTTGAAAGGAAGTCAGTGTCCACGTTAATCACTTTCTGTCTTAGAGTTAGGGTCTAGCTCTTTGAGGCGATCTACCTGTCTACAGGGAGATTTTCCTACAACAATTGGTGCTCCGTTTTCGGTAGCCAGCCTTTATGTTTCTTCTTCTAAAGCTATACCAAGAGATTCATCTTCTGTTAGATGCCTCTTGTCATAGTGGTCTTTCCTTTCTTTCCCACTACCATCTCATATTAATTATTTGGCTGAACATCGTGCCTATTTTACCTCTGTTCCCTCAGGAATACATAGCTTATAAATCTTCATACGATTTCAAGAATTGACCCCATTGCCCTATTCTCTTGTTTGTCCTACCACTTTTTAAAAATTACCCTAATGCAAAATTTGACCTCTCTGTGTCCATTGCCAAAGCCTTTTGAGTATTTTAAGAATCTATATGTCTAAGAGAGCCCTCTCTGGTTGGAAGGGTCAGAATCCAACCTAAATTTGGTTGAAACAGTTATCTCTGTCGTTTGTTTATCAACCAAACAAATTTATAGAGTGCTAACAGAGGGCATGAAAGTCGGGACACATGCGCCAAGTACCTTCTTTATTAAGTACCATGATCATAGGGGAAGAATAAGGGCTGGTACTGGGGTGGATAACACCCGCTTGGAGCAAATCCTGCATTATTTTCTCAATTTCATTCTTTTGGGGAAAGAGGTGGTGATAAGGGTGAACATAAGGGTGACGATGAATAAAATTGTGGGTGCTACCACTGTCAACAAGGATGATGACCTTCTTGTGCTTAATGTGTCCAATGAGCTTGAGCATTTGGGGGGTAGAGAAGCCAGTGAGGGCATGCAAGGAAATAAGGGGGTCAACTTCAGGCGGGTCATGAGGCTCTTGGGTGGCATCGGGAAGGGAGGGTTATTCAACAAGGGGAACTGTTACATACTCTTCAGGAACATCTTCAAAGATGGCCATAAATAGTTTTTCTTCCTTACACTTGTGCCCCGAAAAATATTTTTCATCACAATTATAGAAAAGACCCTTCAGTTGGCGTTCAACCATTTCATCCCTAGTTAGTTTCTGGACCTCGAGGGGAGTAACAGGGGGGTTAGGATTAGAGGGTCGAGGGTGAGGAACAAAAGAGGTTTTTTTTGTTCTGGGACAAAACAACTTGTTGGGCCTCTTTAGCACATTGAGTAGATTCCAACCAAGTGGGAGGGCGGGCCATGAGAACATGGGATCAGATTTCATCCTTGAGACTACTGATAAATCATTCACAGAAGAACGCATTGACATGCTCTCTATTCGAAAGGCCAAATGCTCAAAAGAAGTGATGAAGTATTCCATTGTGCTTGACTATTTCAACTTGGTCAAATGACCTAGATAGTGGGTATTAGTATCAAATCAGGCATAGAGCTCAACAACAAACTGGGTCCAGGCATTATGCCCCTGACGTGATTTTTTTCGCCATTGCCACCATTGACAATGTTCAAGATCTAGATAGAGGACAACATAACAAAGTTTGGCCAACTCATAAATAATACAATGCAGAGAAAAATAATTCTCCATTTGAGTGACCCAACCTATAGGATTAGAGCCATAAAATTTAGTGACCTCTACGTGAGGAAGAAGGGGTTCACGATGAAAGGAGTTGGACTGAAAATGCAGAGACTGAGAGGAATCAACAACATCGGTTTGTGCTGATGAAGAAGGACCCACAGGGTGGTTCAACAATTGATTGACAACATAATGGAGAGAGGTCAATTGGGTTGTGAGGTTGGGTTCCAAGTTGTCAATGCGAGAATTGGTGGAATCCATATGAGATGTGAGATGTTCGATGGAGACATGGAGACATGGGCCTGATTGACGAAAGTTTGGAGATCTTGGTTGCGAGTGGTGGCCATTTGGAGAGGGGAAGTGGGTGTAAAGAAAAAAATGGGTGGGTGGTGTTAGCACAAGAATTCTCATCTAGAAGAGGCCTAACTATCAGAGTTTTGGATTTTTGCTAAATATCAGTTCCCTCAGTGGTAAAATACACTACCTCTTTGCACTGCCAAGGCATCTAAGTAAAGGGGGTTTGATATCATGAAAGGAAATTAATTACTCTGCACATGTTCAAGATTGAATACGCTGTGTTTTTTACAATTCTACCTAAACCAACACACATACGCAAAACAATGGCGCTACCTACAGGCGCTGTGTAATATTCTGGTAGAAAATGAATTGTGTGGAGTTATTTTACCAATTTTGAGTCATTAACTTAAAACTTTTATTGTGAACAATTGAGAAGGTATTTTTGAAAACTGGAGGAATTTTTTGTTCATAACATTCCAAATAACAAAAACCTCTCTTAGTTTTTCAAAATGTGTTTTTTTTTGAGAGATATTGGATATAGAAGTAGGCACTGTGTACTCTGCACAGTGGCGCTGCGTACTAATTTCTTGTAGCAGTCATGGTTTTCATATTCACCTTGTTGGGAGGTTTCCACATGTCAAGGAGGGTTTGAATGACTTCTCAAGGATCATTTAGATGTTAAGGGACACCTGCACCTAATATTTATCTCCAGTAAAGGCCTCATGCATGAGGTGGAAACAATTTATTAATGACTTCCAACAAATTCCTGAAAATCAGCAGTTTGTTGGATTTTTGTCTCTTTGACTATTGCCACCTATCTCCAAGGCTTAGAATCCAATGGAGGAGATGGGATTCAACCTCCTTAGGTTATTTGGATGCTATTTTCTATTTAAGGAACGAGATATCTCTTGGAGGTTGGGTTGGATTTATGAACAAGAGAGATGAGTGAGCTGTAGGAGGCACTTTGCCTGTGATCATTGTAACCCTGAAGGGGCTTTATTTTTGTAAACATTTCTGTTATTGAAGGTTCATGATATATGTGTTATCAGATTGTATCTCTTGTTTTCTTTCCCAATTTGTCTTCTTACTTGAATGAATTGTACACCTTGAGGATCATGGTTGCCTTCAATTAATGGATTCTTGAGCATCTAAGGATCTGATGTATTTTTCCTATTAGTCACTGTTTATATTCAAGTACCTTGAATTAATTTTTCCAGAGAGGATATCTGCCCTATGGATGTTCTTATTTGTGTTATATTTTTCTTCCTCTATTCAATAAACCTTTATCTGATATGCATATTGATTGCATTTAATGAGCAGGGTGTTTGCTTGACTCCATAGCCCAATGGTCCATCATTGATTTACAACAGCTTACTGTCCTTCCCCTTCCTTCTTTTCTTCTTCTTAATCCACAAAACCAATCAAGAATTTTTATTTCTATGTTACCAAGCTTACTCTCATTTGTAGTCTGGGAGTGACTCTTGGAGTGATAACAGGTGGGACCACAAAAAAAATTACTTAGAAGTGATAGGTACCACGACAATCAATGCTTGAAGGGGAAAATAATGGGATAGGCGGAAAAATAGGGAAACTGGGAAGGGGTCGGGTCCACTGAAACAAAAAGGATTAAAAATGAAGGGTATGACTGCGATCATGGAGAAAAGGGGAATCCAATGGAATAGGTCCTAAATAAGTGTTCTTGCGGAGTTATACTCCGGCTTGAAGAATACTGCAGTGACTAAATGCACAAATGCTTAACATGAAGAAATGTGTAGTTATTTCATAACCCGAATGCAGGAGACACAGGTGCACGACAATAGATCTTGTCTGTTCTGTTTTTGTTTCTGTCAAGGGTTATGGTATTCAAGGGTTCTACAGACAAGGGTTTTCCCTGTGCTATAGCTCTCTGATATACATGTGGGGTGCAATATTAGTACTCAACCCAATATCTTAGGGCACCAACTAAGGAGGCTAGACTGTACCCTTATCTGTACTACTCGACTACACAAGTACTTGAGAGTATCTTCCTGAGTGTTGTTCTTGGTGGAACTATAACAGTTAGGCGACCGATCAGTTTATCTATGGAGGGCTTCAAGAGATATAGGCCGATCCATATACAGGTGCTTTCTGATGTGCTACTACTCAAAGGGGTACCGATAGGGGTTATAAGGGTGGCCAACAGATGCGCGCTTAAGTACCACTTGTATTTCCTACGTGTATGAATCCTCGACYGYGGGTTTATGCGCGTAACAAGATATCTCTATATCTTAAAGATGCTGGGTAATGTCTCTACYCTGGAAAAACTTTAACCCACAATTTTTTTCCGAAGAAGGTGCTCTGATACCACTTGTAATATTCCAGATATAAAAATGTATGCAGAACAAAAATAAATAACTAGAAATGGCAGATGAACAACGATATAACCAGAACAACACCACAATAATACCAAAATGATACCAGAATTACACCAGAAAGAGAACTTTGATTATTGAGAGCAATGTTCACTTACCTCTTCGAGGGGGCAACCTCCACCAGAGCATAGCTCTATTACAATAATATCCCAGACAAAACTTCTCATACCCTCGACTTCTATTTATACTAAATATGTCTATCAAAAGAACAATCTAGAGGAAGATCCTTCTAGAAGCGAAAGCTTCTATTAGGTCTTCTTACATTAGACTTATTCTTCCTTATTGCTAGGCCTTATTAATATTGACCTTTATTACATGGAAATATATTATTCTACCTATGTGAGAGGTTAGGTCCCTAACATTTTAATGCATCTATTGGAGGTCATTCACTTTTGGAGAGTTATACATCCACCTTGGAGGAGATCTAAGAGGTTTTAATTGCCTGCTTTGGGGAGTTGGTTGTGGATCTATCCGCTTGGAAGCCTTTGGAGGCTAGATGTTGCACCTTCGACTCATGTTCTTCCTTCTTTGATGGAGATGTCCCATTCTCTTGGGCATATGTTATTGGAGACTTGTACATGTGGCCTTGACCACTTCATTATTTTATTTATTGTTGAATAATTAGTTGGAGAAAATATTTCTTTACTCCTCCCTAGGCTCAAATATTATTATTTTATTGTCAAGGAAGTTGAGCTAGATTCTATATAAAGAGTATCCCTTCCTCATTTGTACTTACGGTTGGATTTTTGGAGCTCTGACTCCTTAGAGATTAATTGACATTTTTTTCTTGCAGCATATGGATGTTTAAGGGTTCTTTCTTTGTGGACGTTAGTGTCAATTCTTGAAGTTTTTTTTTATCTTGGTTTCTATTTGGTGCATAAATGTTTATTGTGATTGTTCAAGTCTTCTACAAGCTAACTATATTGATCCATTGAAGGGTAAAATATACCACTTGGAAGGTAAATGTTTTAGGGTAACTCCCCTCCTTCTTCCTTTGTTAGTTTGATAATTATTTGATGCCTTGCTTTGTCTATCCATTCCACGAACCCGAGCAAGGGTATTGAGTACATTTATCAATCTATAGTTGATATTGTTGGTGAAGGTTGCTTCCTTGAGGACCTCTTCTTATAGGGCCTTGGTCTTCATTGTTAATCTTGATTAGATAAGATATTATTCTCCCCCTTGGGTTCTAGTCTTTTATTCCTAACACTTAGATGAAATAGTCCAATTTCGAAGAGGGGTTTTCTTTTTAACCCCATAATCCCTCTTTGATTAACCTTGATTCCATTGCTCTTCTTGGATTCAGAAGTAATCTCTAATACCTTCCATCACTTCTTTTATATTCCAAAAATACCAAAAAACATTGTTTTGCTAAAGCTACTCTCACTTCACATTGTGCCTCACTTCCTAGCTTTGGTAATCCTACCAGGGATACCCCCCTTGAGCCGAAGGAGAGTCGGTCTAAAGTGAATAAAACTGGTTGCTTAGGTGACAATGGTGATCGACCTAGAAGTTCCCTCTTGGATTGTGCCTTGTGGATTAGGGATTTTATCATTAAGTAAAAGGTGACATTTTGGTGTCATTTCCGAGGATAAAGTCCATTTTCTTGAAAATTTGAAGCCTATGCATCATGACATTTTTGTGAGAGTATTGTATTGAAGATATCTCCCTTACATTGTGACTGCATGAAGGAACAAAGCCCTTATTTTTTAAAATTTTTGAAGACATTGTTGGGTGTAGGGGTGAGCACAACCATTAATTTTAAAGGCCTTTTGAAGAAAGCTCATCTTAGCGACTCCACTCTTGGTATTGGTATGAGGTATGATCATTATTTATTGTATATTTTTATTTTCAGCCTTGTATTGAAGCCCTAGAAGCAAAGAGAAAATGGAATGGCCTCCATGGGTGGTCAATTGGTATGCTCCTATTGATTTCTCAAACATTCCAGGTTTTCCTAATGAAAAACGAAATGTAGATTCAGATTCAATTCCAAAGTTTTGTGCACATGATGATTCGACCACACTACACATCATATATTTCATGGAATTCATTTTAATTATTGGCATTATTCATGAACATGTTGTGATAAGGTTGTTTGTACATGGTTTTGAAAGAAGTGCAAGGGAGTGGTTTAAACATCTTGGTAGAAAAGAAATATCATATTTTGCAGGTCTTCTTGAAACATTTTGCAAGAAATGGAGCCCTAATGATCACAATGAATGGATGCCTTAGTTGAACATATAAAGAGAATGTATGGTGTGATAAACAAAGAAAACCTCGTTAAAGAAGTTCTTCAATCTCCTCTTGAAGATGATGAATCCATGGAAGATCTAGTTGCACATCCACTTGAAGAACACAATGATGAAGACTATTCTCACATCTCCATTGAAGAAAAAATACAAGAACAAGATCCTCAATTTCACAAAGAATCACTTCCTCCTCCCATGGAAGACCTTGATGATGAGAGTACCCATGGATTTATTTCTCCTCCTCATGAAGTTGAGGGTTTGGTTAGCTTTGGGCTTTCTCAAATTTTTGAATTTGAAGATTTCTCTTGTTATGATCTTGAGAAGGATAATCATGAAGACAAACCCTTAAATGATGAAGTGTCAAATGCATTTACCTCTCTATTTGATGAAGATAATGGCACCCTAGGACATGAAGTTATGAACTTCACTTTTTAGATTTTTGATCATGATAGGAATCAAGATTTTTGGAAACATTATGGAGTTTCTATGTACGATGCATATAATGATGTCCATGGAAGAAATTGCAAATTTTGGGGTCTATGGTCAACCTAACATAGAGGAGGTACATTAAAAAATATTGCATGATATTTTCCAGCCATATGTCCCTATTTATGATGCATATTTTGGGTAGCCTTGCGAAGATATTTATGCAGTTTTTTTCCAGCCATGCACTTTCATCTCTAAGGACGATTTGTTGCAACATTTTCAGCCATGTCATATGAGTTTTTATGGAGTTTTTTTACAACATAAGGAGTAGATTTGTGATGCAAAAAATGCAGAAATTTTCCGTCCATCTTCTTTCTCATGTATTGGATAAATGATGTATGATTTTTCAGTCGAAAAATATGATTTGGTGGATGAAGAATGCATGGTACAACAAGCTTTTAATTGCAGAAATTTCCAGCCACCTATTTCTTCATGTTCGTCTTCTCTTTTGCATGCACCTTCAGCTAGAAATAGTATTTTTGATGCAAAAATTTGTAAGGGCCTACAAATATTGCATGATGAGTTATTTTGTAGAAAATTCCAGCCATCGAAAGGAGGATTCCAAGCCTTGGATGAGGGCCTATTTTTTTTTTCTAAAGCTGGAATTTTGTCTCATCTCTCACATACATTTTACTTGGATGATGTCCATGCCATTTTGAATGATTTTGTAGAACCCCCTAAGCCTTTGTTGCTTGAGGGAGGTAATGATGATGTTGTAGAAGATAATATGGGATTCTCTCATGAAGTTTATTGCAGCAATTATGTGTATACCATATCTATCCAAGCTTGGATAGAGGAGGCTTGTAGTGGTGCATGCCATTTTTGGCATTAGTTTGATCATGCACATGGTTTCATGTTTTATTCCAGCATGTATGCACTTCATTTTTTTATGTATCCTTGTTTTGGATGATGACCACACACAAGGGAATATGTCATGGTATTGATGAGATGCTGAGGTGGTTGCATTGGATTTATGATTTCACCTAGAATGCTCATTCTCTAATGTTAGAGTAAGGTAAGAAAGAATAAGCTCATTTGAGCATTAGAGTAGCATGAATAAGCTCAACATGTGAGCATTAGATTTTATTTCTTGTTTTCATTGGCATTGTTGGCTTATGACTTGGTTTGTAAAGATAATTTTGAAGTATTGATGTAATGGACTATGTAGACTTGTGATGTGGTGTTTGGGGATGTTGATGTGAATCCATCCCACCACATAATTTTGTTTGATGATAGAGTTCATTGCTAACAGGTGCATGTTGAGATTCTAAGTTTCTCATGCACTCCCAAGAAGAACACATGTTCCCAAGTTGAATCTTGTTGTTACCCCTCATTTTGCATGAGGCTTATACTAGTGAATTTCTTCGCTACCCTTGTGTTTTTCATCACAAAGAGATTTGGATGGTTGGGGCATTCACTTGGTTCTATGGATTATTAATGACATGGATGATCATGTGCTAGAAGTTTTGATGGTGTTTTGCTTGTCATACTTGATTATCACAGAGATATAGCATTACACTTGATCATGTGATGTTCTAGTCTCCACTTATTGCTAGATGATTGGATATGAGGATGTAAGGATCCCTTGTTGGAACACCTTAGAAGTTTGGGGCTAAGTGACATTGCATTCATAACTTGAGTTCACTCTACATATCTTCATGCAGAGACAAAACTTCCAAGGCAATGGTCATGACACCCTAGGTACTTGAGGGCCCTTCTTCATGCACCTTGATTATCCATGCCATGCCATGTCACAGATCTTGGAGCACTCAACCATCTTACACATTTGGAGGCACGTGTCACACATTTTGATGAGGTCATCCTTTTCCTTGATGAGTTGGTGGGACTCTTGATTACTTGGCATATGGATTCATTGCATATTTTGACTTACTCTTACTTGGATGCACTACTGCTCATGCTAAATTGGTCCACACGTGCCATTTTGGGGATTATTGTATACACATGTTGAGGCATGTTGTTGGATTAAAATGGGCAGTCCATTCTTTTTGTGGAGATGGTTGAGTGTTATTGACATTCCATATATTGAGGCCTTTTATCATGGATAACTTGTTTGATTTGAGGATGACGACCACTTTGGAGGTTTCTTTGCACATTTTATCATGCTTGTTGATGGGGTGTCTCACTTTGGGAGATACCACAAGTCTCTTGAATAGGTTCTTCATGGTTTCAAGCCATATTTTGAGGAGACATCCTTCTTGAAGAAGGTTGCTTGAACTCATAGTTGAAGACATCCTAATTGGAGAAGATCTGAGAGGTTCCAAACCCTAGATCTAGGGTTACATTGCATATTTTTTTAGGGTGTCCTAGCTTCAAAGTAGTTATCATTTAACAAAGTGCCCATATTTATGCTAGATAAATTCCATTAGATGAAGAATGGCCACAGGATTTTCAAAATGTTGTCATAATAGAAATTCGGGAAAAAATTGACACAATTATGGTGTTTTTAAAATTTGTCATGGGAAACTTTTTGCCACATTTTGACCACTAGTTTGAAGAATGCTCCACATCTTTTTTTGAATGTTTCAGTTATTTGGGGAGTTAATTATTGATATATTCCCATGGTGAAGAGTGCCTTGTCTCTTGAGGTCGCATGACCCATATTTTCATGCATCTATTGGACGTTTTCCACTCTTGGAGAGCTACACATCCACCTTGGAGGAGATCTAGGAGGTTTTAATTGCCTACTTTTAGGAGTTGGTTGTGGATCTATCCACTTGGAAGCCTTTGGAGGCAAGATGCCGCACCTTTGAATGATATTATTCCTTTTTTAATGGGGATGTACGACTCTCTTGGGCATATGTTTGTTGGAGATGTGTACATGTGGTCTTGACCACTTCATTATTTTATGTATTGTTGAATAATTAGATGGAGGAAATATTTCTTTACACCTCCCTAGGCTAGATATAGGGTTTTCACATGAGATATTATTATTATATTGTAAATGAAGTTGAGATCGATTCTATATAAAGAGTAGCCCTTCCTCATTTTTAATCATGGTTGGATTTTTCGAGCTTCCACTCCTTGGAGCTTAATTGACATATCTTTCTTGGAGCATATGGATGTTTAAAGGCTCTTTCTTTATGGAAGCTGGTGTCAATTCTTGAATCTTTTCTATCTTAGTTTCTATTTGGTGCATAAATATTGATTGTGAATGTTCAAGTCTTCTACAATCTAACTAGATTGATCCATTGAAGGGTAAAATATACCAGTTAGAAGGATGATGTTTTGGGGTAACTCTTCTCCTTCTTCCTTTGTTAGTTTGATAACTATTTGTCTCCTTACCTTGTCTATCCATTTTAGGAACCCTAGAAAGGGTATTGAGTATGTTTATCAAGATACAGTTGATCTTGTTGGTTAAGGTCTGTGTTACTTGGGAGCACCCCCACCGCTCCTAGACTCAGAACCATGCTTTGAACGGAAGTGTCCAGGGAGAGCACTCCCAAAAACCGGGAGTACGCTCTAGGGTGTTTTATGATGCCTACTGCCCTTTTGGGAGCATCACGATCCCTGAGACTCTCATGGAGCTTGTGAGAGCACTTCCAAGGCACTCCCTTCATGATCCCCCCATGCTCCCTGCGCACTCCCTCAAACCACTCGGATGCTCCAAGTAACAAGCCAAAAAACACATTCTTTTTTCTAATTTTTAAGTGGAGCTGGGACATAGGCTAGGTTTAAGGTTTAGGGGAAAGTGAAGAGGAAAATAAAAGAGCTTATCCCCCTCTATTTCCCTCATTCTTTCATCTTTGTTTGCTTGAGCTTGGAGTGGGAAGCTTGGTGACTTTGTCTTATTTCATATTTTTGAGTGAAAATTTGTGAGAGCTTGGAGGAGAAAGAAAAGGAGAGCTTAGAAGAGTGAGAAAATAGGAGCTTGGATGTTATGATCTAAGGGGGGAATATATATTGCTAAATGTATATGATATGACCCCAAGGGGGGAATATATATTGCTAAATGTATATGATATGACCCCAAGGGGGGGCATATATGGGCTTAAATGTACATGTAATGTGTAAATACATATGTTATAGGGTCAACCTAGTGATAAAGGGGCCTCATGTGCAAGTGTGAATAACAATATGATATGACCCCAAGGTTCATAACATTGGAGGAGAGAAAAAATGTAGACATTTATCCCAAACCCCACCTCCCTCCTTTCCTTGGGTAGTTTGCTTATGGTTTTTTTCTCTTCTCCTACTCTTTCCCATTCCTTCTTATCCCTCATTTTACTGTAGGTTGTTCATCCAAAACTTGAGGAAATTGGTCTTCTTTTGGTTTATCACTCCATTTGGGGACTAGGCATCAAAGGGAAGAGGAGGATAGTGGTCATACTCATAATGACCCATGATATGAAGATGATGATGGGTTTGAATAGGATGAAGAGGGAAATGAAGGTGGCAAAGCTTCATTGACACCCTTTTGGAGGTTTGTGATAAAACTTGAGGGGGGGGATGGGTGGTGGAACCACTAAATTTGTATGTCATCAAGGAAAACCTTATATCGGTTCATATACATGTGTGAGGAGGCATATTTGTGGTGTTTTKGAGAGTGATGACAATAAGGGAGCCATTGGGATCTCAATTTTYCCTAAGATATCCAAGGAAGAGAGACAAAAATACATAAAGATAAAGGAGGTTGCATAAAKAAAGCATGGTAAATAACAAAATCTTCAATCCGATGCATCATCTAACTTTGGTGCAAACACATCCCCATCTTCTCATGGTTTTGGAACCTTTGGATCTAGGAGAACAATAAAAAATTTCCTTGATATTGGATGTAGGGATGAGGTGGATGCAAAAGTGGTGCAATTTCTCTATGCTTGTGGTATCCCATTCAATGTGCTTCGTTCCCCCTATTGGTATGATCTTGTTAAGCGTATCAACGAAGCCCCCAAATGATATAAGATCCTGAAATGTGTTAATAGACAGGGAAAGACCAAAAATTCAAAGAGATCTAACATGGTTTACAAATGAATGGGGGGACTTTGGGGTATCCATTGCATCCGATGGTTGGAAAAATGTTAGAAATCGACATTTGATCAATCTTCTTGGTGTTTCTGCTATCGGTGCAATGTTTCTTACATCACATGATTCCTCCTCAATCATTACATCTGCTGAAAACATTTCACAACTCCTATTGAAAACCATTAATGATGTTGGTCCTAATGTGGCTCAAGTAATCACTGCTAATGAAACAAACTGTAAGGGAGTAGGTAAAATCATTGAGTGAGCTCATCCACACATATTTTGGTCTGGGTGTTTGGTGCACACCTTGAACCTTTTGACGGATTAATGACTTGTATAAGAGAGGGAAGCAACTCTTCAACTTTGTCATTGGGAATACAAGGGTCAATTACTTTTATGGCACTCACTCTAGGTTGCAACTACTTAAGATTGAAAAAAACTAGATTTTCTAGCCATTTCCTCACCTTTAGGCTCTTATTGAAGGTGATACAAGATTTGGGTGCTATGGTGATGACTGGTGCATGGGATGAATTTAACACCTATAGATATGGTGCTAATGTGATGAAAGAGACCGTTCCTGATAGTCATTTTTGGTTATAGGTTCGATATGGTTTGCAATTCACCAAGCCAATTTATCACATGATCAAGTTTGCAGATTCAGATTGGCCAACCATTGGGGAGGTGTATGAAAAAACAGATAGCATGCTTGGGAAAATTAAAGACATTGTTCAACCTAGAGATGTCAAATTGTATAATCATATTTGTGTAGAGGTGGAAAAACGATGGGAAATGCTAAATATTCCACTACATGCCTTAGCATACATTCTTACACCTAAATACTATCATGTATCATGGATTTCATTAGCTATACCTAGTGGTGGGTCCAAAACAAAACCACACCAAGAACTAGAGGTTCAAGCTAGTTATATGAAAGCATTAGAAAAATTGGTCCTGGATGAGGAGGAATGTGACACCATACAAAAACAATTGAGTCACTACATGCTTAGAAATTGTACCTTTGGGACTATCCATTCAATTAGATATTGAGGGAATCTGACCTCTCTCGAGTGGTGGAGCATGCTTTGCAGTGCTACCACATAACTATAATGTTTGGTAATGCTGGTGCTTTCACAAGTGGTGAACATTTCTTCTACAGAGAGGTGTTGGAGCACCTACAGTTTCATCCATAGTGTCAAAAGAAACTGGTTGAATGTGAACTGGTTAGTGATCTTGGTTTATGTTCATTACAAATTGCAATTGTCATCCCATTACTGTGAGGAGGAAAAGATGGATAAAAACTTGAAGAGTTTGGACAACAATACAGAGGAGGATAACTTGGAGGATGGATTATTGTTTTTAAAGAAATTGGAGAATGCTCTTATGGATGATGATGAGAGTATTGTTTTTAAAGAAATTGGAGAATGCTCTTATGGATGATGATGATTGTGTTGAGATGCCACCCCCATCCATTGCCATGGTTTCAAGTCCACGACTCTAGCTACAGGACTAGGGGCTTCATATTCACTTCTGCGGTTGCCTACATATGCTTCTACACAGTTTCATCCTTTTCTAGCTCCACTATCACCATGTGGAGGTCCACACAGTAGTCGTGGTGTTAGAAAGATGAAGGAATAATTGTTTCTCATTTTTTACTACTATATGTCATAGATGGTAGGTTCATAGATTTAGAAACTAACTCAATTTATTGTTTTGGACCTTTTCGTCTTCATACTTTGGTGTGCACATTGCAGATGGCCTATTTTGTAAACATAACTATTTGATCATGATAGTGTTTATAGTTGTGAGATAACCTATTTCATTCCATAATTTAATGGTCTACTTTCTATTATATGGCTTAAAAATTTGCATGTTCATTTGTAAGTTTGCAATTGCTAAAATCTAGATGGTTGATGCTCGAATGATTAATCATTGATGTACTATGGATGCCATTTCTATCTTTATTCATGTACAATATGCACGTTTTCATATATCATGCAACTAATTTGGCATTCTACATATTTGTTTTGAATATAAATCACACACACACACATGATGCCATTTCTATCTTTATTCATGTACAATATGCATGTTTTCATATATTATGCAACTAATTTGGCATTCTGCATATTTTTTTTGAATATAAATCACACACACACACACACACACATACACACACACACACACACACACACACACACACACACACACACACACACACACACAAGGGGCCNCACACACACACACACACACACACACACACACACACACACACACACACACACACACACACACACACACACACACACACAAAACATATGCTCCCGTGATCCTCAGATCCCGAGGATTTTTGGAAAATGACGCTCTCGATGCTCTGGCTCCCTAAAACACTCCCACTTTGCTCCATGCTTTAGAAACCTTGGTGAAGGTTGCTTCCTTGAGGACCCCTTCTTGTAGGGCCTAAGTATTCATTATTAACCTTGATCAAATAAGATATTATTCTTCCCCCTTGGTTCTAGTCTCTTATTCCTAATATTTAGATGGGATAGACCAATTCTGAAGAGGGGTTTCTTCTTGACCCCATAAGCCCTCTTTGATTCACCTTGACTCCATTGCGCTTGTTGGATTTGACACTAATCTCTACTTCCTTCCATCATCTCTTTTATATTCCAAAAGTACCAAAAAACATTGTTTTACTAAATCTACTCTCACTTCACCTTGTGTCTCATTGCATAGCTCTAGTAATCCTAATAGGGATACCCCCCTTGAGTCGAAGGAAATATGGCCTAAAGTGAAGAGGATAGGTTGCTTGGGTAATAGTGATAACCATCCTAGAATTTCCCTCTTGGATTATGCCTTGTGGATTAGGGAATTTGTCATTAAGTACAATTTGGGAGGTAATAGGTCTCGACTACAAGGCCATGACAGGTACCCATGAACATAATGTTTAAAGGATGACTGTTGGCAAGGGAACAAAACATGGCTCCTGGAAGGGAGTAACACCAATGCTGAAAGGCCTTGGAGATGACACTGAAGAAGATACAAAAAATATGCATTGAAAGGAAAGAGAATGAGGCTTGTAGAGGTTGAAAAATCCAATCAGGAAGTATGACTAAAACTTTGAAGAGGAGGGCCAAGTGACCTCAAATAACATGGTTGAATTCTGAAGCATAAGAGGATTGGTTGCATACTCACAAGGATGAAATACATTTACAACTACCACATGAATGCTCCAAAAAATTAGGCGTTGGTTAGAAACTAGAACAAAGGATTCAAAAAGAAGCAAACACCATCAACCATCAAAAGAACAATGAGGCCCATGGAGGTTGAAATCTCCAAACATAAAGTATGACTGAAACTCTAAAGAGGGCCAAGTAACTCCAATCTAGAAACACAATCAAAGATCCACAAAAAGACTCCAAGAATCCACATAAGGATAAACAAAGCCGAGTTTTCAATTTGTTATAGAGTTACATATCATTTGGCTCTTTACAAAGGAAAAATCACCTTTAAATCAAGTCCACATGACCACGTAGATGTCAAAGAGGTAAACAATCCTCCACATAAAGGTATCTACCATGACCATATAAAATTATAAAAGTCGAAATACCATTACTTCAAGCATGAGTGTTAGGATGGGGGAGAGAAGTGCTTATTATTTTTTTAAAATGCAACACATAAAAAATATAAGGTAAGTGGACAAAACATGAGAAAAACAAGCCACACAACAACCAAAAAACAACATGTATTTCCTCCTAGGAGGTGACGGGTTCGAATCCAGAGGGGGTAGAGTCTGTACATGTTGGACTGTTGTGATAAGGCTAGAAGGTTAGATGACCCTTGGGATAGAGGTCCACCCCAATGGTCTTCAGGACGCCTCGACCCTTGTTAAGTAATAAGTTTCTGGTATATTTGGCTTACGAGCTGCCGGATATACTCTTGGGTTATTTCTCATGGTTAAAAAAAAACAACATCCAAAAAACGATGATGATGCACGTGGAAAGGACCAACTAAATACCTACATGCAGGTACACAAATAAGTGCCAACCAAGTATGCTCAATGAAGAACCCATGGAGAGGCAGTCCACAAAATTTCCAATGTGGTCAAAGGAAATTTCAGCTGTCAAAGCCCACATGGTAAGCTTGCATGACTGGAACTAGCCAATATGTAGGAAACTAAGAGGAAAAAGGTGCACGTAGAAGGCATGAGTCTTGAACTTGTAAAGGTGATTCTGATGGTGAGGATTGTCAAGGAGAACCTTTGCATTGAATCCCACAATGTCGTTTACATCGATGAGGTGAAATTCAAGGGAGAGGTGAGAGATATTCCCGGCACTAGAAGGATGAAGGCCAAGGGATGATAATTCAAAAAAAGGATGGCCACTACATTGCAGATTTCCCATGGCAACAAAATCTTTGGTGGGCCAAAGGCTCCAATAAAGCTCTCCCAGCTAGATGACTTCCTTCACCTTCAATTCGTGAGACCACCATGTATAGGAAATGAAGGTGAAATCTCAAAAAACCCATTTGAAGGAGAGGTATAGATCTAAGAACAACCCTCTACGAAGATGTGCTATCTTTGTACAAGAAATTGCCAAAAAATGAGCATAATAGGAGCCAAAAAACGCCGTGGGAGTTTGTAGTCGTCCAAATACACACCCACAAGCGTGGAGAAGGCTCCAACCCACTTGGTGTGTACTTGGAGGAAAAAACATAAGTCTAGACCCATTGTCACCTCGATCTAGACTCCTTCCATCTAGGCTCACTCCTAGGGAAGCCAAGGGGGATAAACCTTATTAAACTATGTGAAGTTTTTATTAATGTTCTAGGAGTTAATTGATTTGTTGATTAGGGAGACCCAACCCAATGAAAAGAAATCATGCAGATGCAATATTTCAATGATAAGCAAACTTTTTACTTAACAAAACAAGAATTATATATCTACTCAATGAATTGAAATACAACTTTATATTTTTAAAGAATTATGCTCAAATGAATAAAAAATACTTGAAATAAAAAGTACTTTGAAATAGATACTCACATGAAATGAATTGCTTGAAAAGTAAATTACTTTTAAAGTAAATTGCTTGAAAATTAAATGAATAAAAAAACTTGAAATGTAGAAAATATGAATTGAAAGTGTTGCAATATTTGTAGGTTACTTTTAACATATTTTTAGGTCTCTCTTTAAATTAGGGGGGAATTAGGTGTGAAATTTGCAAGTCTACACTATGTTACTACTCCAAATTCTTATCCATTCAACCAAGAGGAAGTGTTGGGTGCTCAATAACAAGAACACCAAGGTTCTCCCCTAGATCCACAAGTCAAATCTAAGATGCTTGGGCATTCAACAAGGAAGACACGTAGTGCCGTGAAACCGTCCCTAGCTTCAACCCCTTTTAGCCTCCCAAGTCACCCCTTTTTAATGGTCTTAGAAATAATATAATTATGTGCCTAATTAAACTAGCCGCACATTCCTTTGCCCTTTCTTGTTACCCAAGATCCACAAAGTGGAAAGGGGAGACAATACGGGGAAAAGGCGGGGCGAAAAGTTTGATTACTTTGCAAAAAAGAAATTCTAACTAGTCGTCATGATATTGCAAGGGTGGCAAAGCCACTCACATGCAAGGTGTGGGTGCAAATGAATATATAAAATAACTTGAGATAAGGAAATAAGCAAGCTAGCCACACAACTTTTTGTTAAGGACAAACGTGAGAAAAATAAAACAACTTTATAAGCCTCACAACTATGGCACAATGTGGAGGACAAGCCTACCGATTTTGTGCCAAGGTGGGTAAAAGAATTTAAAGAATGAGCTAAGTAAATCCTAGCCACTCAAAATTCTCTTTATGGGAGAAGTGGGCCAATTACTTAAGCAAAAGTTACAAATAAAGCAACTAATCTAGCCAACATAGTATTGCAAGGGTGACAAAGTCACTCACATGCAACATGCGGGCAAAAACAAAACTAGAAAATACTTTACAATTTACAAATAATGAAAATAGAAAAGAATGCAAGCCCAAGATACTCTCTTGGGCTACTTACAATGTGTTAGAAGATAAAAAAGTTGAAGGTGACCTTGCACCACTACTCTTGGATGACTCCTTGAGATTTTTGTGGCCAAAATTGAGTAGCACCTCCCCTTAGATTGGCGAAACCTACATGAAATAACAAGATATGCTTGCTGGAAAATGCTAAAAATCACTTAGAAAGAGTTTGTTTTGGTTAGTATATAAAACAAAAAATCCTACGTACAAAATATGAACTTAAACATTGATAGGAAAGCAAGATTTAGATGAGAAAAAAGTGCAGATAATTTATAAAAGAGAGATGAAAATGATATCATAAATATTTGTGAATAGAGTTGAAGCTTTTGGAGTTCACTCTTCCAAGCTTTGGTAACCTACAACTAGTAAATCTTTGCTACACAATGAGGAAATAAAGTGAGTCCTTCAAAATGGTTCACAAAATACTTTGCAAACTCAAAGAAAATCCACTCACATAAACCTACAACAATACTACTATAGATTTATCCCCAATAAAATACTTTGCTTGGGGTTTTTCAAGTAAAACAATATGAGCTAGATAAACGTATAGTATAGAAATGTTACCTGACAATAACACCAGAAAAGAAAGGCACGATTACTCCAATATAACACCAATATATCACTAAAAGGACACCAAGAATTCCTCCAAAGCTTCACTTCTATTATTGAAAAGAGTGGCTGAAATATGGTAGGAATATTACAAGAGAGAAACTGGGGGAAGAACAAGAGAGAGTGAGGGGAAAATTGGGCAGCATGGATTTGCTATCAAACTTCATATCAAAATGAGGAGAGGTGGCCTTCTTTTAAGGGAGATAAGGGAGAGAGACCCCCCTTGCATGCTTTCCAAGTGTCACTCCCAAAAGTGGGAGGCTCACTCAAAGAGGGTGGAGGGGGGGGGGGGGGGGGNCATGAGAGAGGGGAACTCCCATTAGGAGATGAAACTTAAAAATGGGGGAAGAAACCTCCATTCATAAGTTTAAACCTCTCTCTAATTCCCCAAGGGGTTACCCAAGGTGTGGAATGAACCCCCCATTTGGTCCCCATCACCAAATGACTAATCAAATGGAGATGGTGAGCACCATAAGAGACAAATTCGCCCCCTCTCTAAAATAAAGTTGTATGAGAGGTAGGAAAGGGGGGATTTGATTTATTTGACTCCCTACTACATATAAATGACTTAGGAAACAAAATTTTCCCCTTTTCTCATGACTTTAGACTCTTTTACAAAATTCGACAATTTTACTTTAGCCAATTATTTGCTGATTTTTAACTGACTTAGACTCCTCATGGACACTAACCTAGTAAAACTTGTCCAATTGAGCTGAAACTTGATACAAGGGTGTAGGGGGTCATAATAAATTTTATTTGAGTACCCATACCCCTATACAAAATACCTAAGGATCAAATGTTTACATTTTACATCAAAAATAATTAAAAATTTCCAATTTACTGGAAATTTTAATTATTAAAAAGTCCTATCAAAACTTAACAAAATTCTACAAGACTCTAGGATATGTCTAGCATGGTCATATACAACACTTTCAACCCTTAGTTATCCACTGGGCTCGATCACTAGAACACTTTTCACCACTTTGGATGAAATTTGAGTGAAAAACTCAAGTCTTAGGCAACTAAATAAAAAATTATCCATGATAACATATTACAAAATTATCCCACACAGATGATCTAGGTGGATATTGGTGGCCACCCACCTATTCCAATTGGCTCCTCGTGTCCGTTTTTGTTCAACACATTCTTCTGTACTACTTTGTAATTGTGGGTTCTACACTTCTGGGGCTGTCATAATCCCCACACATCCTTTAGGTGGATATGGGCGGCCTCTCGCCTAATCCAACTAGCTTATTTTGTATGTTTTCATGTCAACACATCTTGCTGTACTTTCGGGGCTGTTTTGGTGCCCCAAACATTTTTTTTTTGGCTCACCATAGTCAAACTATAGACGAAGTCAGATTTTGATGGTGGAATGTGTATCTCTCTTAAAGAGCTTTCCAATGGGATATTATGTGCCTAAAACAGAGGTCGTATGCAAAAGTTACGACCCTAGGAAGTTGAGGTACCAAATTACACCAACTTACCTATAGGGCCCACATGAATTTTGGCGTTTCACCTTCTAGGGTTAGGTTTTTGGATGTCTAAGGTTTTGGAATTCATGAGTAATATAAAAAAGGCCTATGGAGCCTCATTGTAATCCATTCTGCTCAGACAGATGCATGTAGCAACCACATCTCTTCTAAGAGATAGCTACCACCATTTGAGCAAGTTTCTGTTCTGCAGTTTTACATTTTCAACCTATTTCATTATTTAATAGAAGATATTGTTCACTGGATATTTGTGTTATTCTCCATATCTCTGTGTTTATTGTATTCATTATGTTAACCAGTTTGTTCCACTCCTAAATCCGGATCAGTGGTATCATAACGATTTGCTCTTCATTTATTTTTCTTTGTGCATGTCCCCGGCAAGATCTGGGTACAAGAAGTTGGGACTCGAACCAATCAAGCCATTACAAGATCATTCAAACTGAGCCTAACAACAACCCATGGGACATGAAAAGAAAGATGATGGAGCAGGAGATTCTATTAAAATGTTGCTCGAGGAAGCCCTCACACAACAAAAGAACAAAATGATGGACAACTTCGCGTAGATCCTTCGACGTCTGCCCACAGGAGAAGCATCTTCATCAAGCGGCCATGCAGCCCCCTTCAAGGTATAGGTAAAATTTGATATTCAATTATTTGAAGGGCTGATAGATGCAGATGCTGTAGATAAATGGTTGAATCTACTCGAAGGATATTTTTCGGTCCACAATTTTTTCGATAGGGAAAATATCACTTTTACACTCCTTAAGGCTGTTCCCCATGTTAAAGACTGGTGGGATACTTACTTTGAGAAAAGGGCCGTGGAGGAATCTACAATGTTTGTGGTGGCCCCTACATGAGATTCCTTCCAAGAAGCCATTAAAGAACAATACTACCCAGTTGGAAGCTACGAGGACCAGTACACCAGATGGACCACCCTACGTTAAGAAAGGGACCACATAGTACCAGATTTCACCAATATTTTCCATACCCTATGCTCCAAATTGGGTATCAAATACTCTGAGCATCATCTGGTGCTCAAATACCGCATTTGTTTGCATATATACATTCAGACATATATGGAGTTCCTAGGCATCGCCTCTTTGGGCACAGATTATAGATACACTGTCAAGATCGAACAAGAATTTAAGCAGAAACGACGAGATTTTGGATCTGCAAACCCTCCACAGCTAAAGCAGGGAAAAGGAAGCCCCAACCCACACAACAAGGGACCAATTCGATATGGTTTCCCTCAGGACAACTAGTCCAAGCCGCAACAAAAGAAGGCCAATGAGAAGACGAAGAAGAACATATAAAAATGGTGTGAGTACCATAAAATTTCTTGGCACAACACTGAAGAATGTCGCTCCAAGTAGTCCCTCGTGGCTGAGCTGAAGGCTTCCGAGTCAGAGGCCTATTTTGATTCTGAGTCAAATCCTGAACGAGGGAAGCAGATTATCGATGCTAAACCCAGTGCCACTATCACTACCACAAAATTCCGGCTGAGTGAACCAGAAGAACCAGAGGAAGAGGAACACCTCTTTCACTCGCAGATGTGGATCAAAGGGGCTCTGATTCAGTTCATTGTCGACAATGGTAGTCATAAGAACTTGATTTCCACAGAGGTCATCAAGCGGCTGGACCTGCCAGCGACACCGCACCCGCAACCAAAAATACATTTTTTTCCACATATACGTGCCCTATCTGCTATACAACATGCGTATACACAGTGTGCTCCACTAAAGCCCGCATACATCGATATTTGTGCCAGAAAATAAAAAAATGGAGTCAGGTTTCCATGTCATGACAGGAGATCTCTGATACTTGGCCTTCCACATACTGGAAACGTTCCGACTCGACCCTTCAGTTGCATTTTGAATACTATAAAAGCACAATTCCGAGGTATGGAAAAGAGGAGAAATCATTCAACTTTAAGAGCAAAGTTACTCTGGAGAAATTACTTCATATTGAGTCTGCATCCCTTTGTCCCTCAAGTCTGAACATAGTGTTCAACCCCCAAGATCTTTCCCTATTGTTGAGAGAACCTCATTGTCTCTTTTCTATGAGMTTTCCTTTGGTGGAGGATTGAAGTGGGGGAGGCCCAGTTGGAAGGAACTTGGTTTCGAACCGTGCTGACAATGAAGTATGTAATGTTGTCATTTCTGCTGATCATTTATTAATATAAATACTCCTTTCCCATCCTATTGGTATCGTGCAAATATATGATTACTATCCATGGGAAATTTTGAAATGTTTATTAATGGATTATGCTATCTAATGTGCTAACCCCTTTTACATTATCACTATATACTTGCTCTGCTTGTTTGTTAAGAACTTGTTGCAGGTACAAAGCTTTGGGTCAAAGTGCTCAATGGTGGAACATCATCGAACGTTGGATTGAGGTAGGCCTATTTCTTATCTTGCACATTAGTTTGTATAAAATATGTTTGAATTAAGTCAATTTCTGTAGTCATATATGTCTATTGTGGTTTACCCTTGGCCATAGAGAGTTTTTCCCTCGTAACAGAATTGGTGACTCCACTGGGGATAGATATTCCTTCTAAGAGTTGAAGTACTTTTTCTTCTTTCATTGCTCTTGTTCCTTTGTGTTTCTTGTCATATCACTGCTTGACATATTCTGTTCACTCTGGGTCTGAGTTTTCAGCCTTTTACCCTTGCCTGGCCTTGTTTTAAATCCTGTACACTCCTTTTGCCTTGACAGTCATGTATACACATGTGCTGTCTCACTGCAAGCTGTGTATATATGCACTTTTCTCCTGAACAATCGTGTATACCACTTTCCCTTGTTTGTTTTCTTGGTTTAGTGACTGTTGGGTGGGATTTGGTGATTGTTGAGCCTTCTTAAGTCTTTGTAGTGCCTGTTGAGATTCTCTGGGTCGACAAGAAACCTGTTTGGAGTTGAATTTTTTGGGCGTAGTCTTTCTTTTTGTTTTTCATTTTTTGATTTGTCCTTGTACTCTGGGCTATTTGCTTGGCTACTTGGTATTCTGCTTTAGTTATTTCTTTTATACACAATAGAATTTTATATATCAGGTTGCTTATCAGTCCATGAATTTTCTTTTTAATTACATTGAAAATAAAAAAAAATAGGCATTTTACATTGCTTGGCATTTTTGTCTTTTGAACCTTTATCGTTAGCTTAGTGCATTTAGTGAAAGATTGCATTTTACTTCTGAATTGCAGAAATGAAATTGAAAATTGCACCATTTTTATATGCATATCATTCATTGAAAAAGTTAAAGATAGACTTTGCATTACATTCATATTTATTTTCTTGTAGAGTCATAACACCATGAGTTTCACTTCCATACCTTTTTGAGTAATCATGGCTAATAAAATTTACGCTTTAAATTAAAATTGATTAGCCACGACTTTATTTTTAGGGTGCACAAACTAGTCTAGGATTTAGTGCCTTGGAATAGGATTTTGTGAGTAAACTTCTCCAAGGCAATTAAATCAACATATGTGTCTCAGACAGGGAGTTGAGAAGTCCATTGTATAATTGGTAAGATCAGGAGGCTCTGCTCACACTGGAGTTAATCACAGGGTCGTGCGAAGTTAGTTGAAGGGGTAATCCCTGGATACTCGCCTAGCATCAGAGATATTTCTGTGGATTTATTCGTATTTGGGGATCTTGCTAGTGCCCATACCTCCCTGAGAGGGGATACTTTCAAGGTTTCGGGCTTTGCTACCCTACCCATACAGTGATCCGAACTTACGACTGCTCGCCTATGCATCGATTATATAGTGGTTTATTATTTGCTTGACTTAGGTATCTCATAGGTTACTTGCAGGGGTTATTCTGTTTGTACCCTGGGTCAGATAGGGGTTGGACAAAACACAACCTTTATGGAGGATTACCTCTCTGGGGGGATCTGATCGACTGGTTGTTAAGGCCACGAGGGCCCCTATAACTAATTCTGTTACCTCCAAACTTTAGCGAGGAGTCTCAAGTCCCTCTTGGACGAGGCATACCTTCTTTAGTGAAGGAGGCCACTCAACCACTTTAGCCCATTTGCATGCATATTGGCCATTTGACTTTTTGGTATGCTCTCTGACTACTAGTTTGCCTTAGGATATTTTATTTTTATTTTGTATAGTCATAAGTTGGTCTCGTCGGTTGTTACAGTTACCACCGGTTTTTGAGTTCTTGCCTTCTAAAAGGCGTAGAGTTTTTAGGCATGGTACACCCACATCCACCTTTTAGACTTGTGGTTCCACAAGGATGAGTACTGAGTCTATGTAATGTCCCTTTCCAAATAGGAGCTCCAGAGAGGAGGCTTAATGGTCTAAACTGCCCCGTTAGATTATAGCCAGGGCCAAAGAGGGGTAAACAGGGTTACTAGAGGTCACTCCAGTCACAGGTGTTATATTCAGAAAGTGACATTGACCTAAAAAGGGTTAAAAGTGCTTTTAAGTCATTATGAGCTAAAAATAGAAGTCAACAATGAATTAGGGTTTCAGTAGTGATTTATGGTTTTGGAAGTCAACAATGAATTGGGGTTTCAACATGATTTAGGGTTTTGGAAAGCTATAAAGGAAGGGTCAGCGAGCTAATTCATCATTATCCAGATTATGACTTGTCATTGAGGAGAAGAGGCACATCTCAGAGAGATAGTTCAGTGTATTCCAAGAGGAAGACACTAGTTGGATGATTTCGGTGTTGAAAGACACACCCTAGTCACCGGGAAGATCATCTAGGTATTCCATCATTCTTCATTGATTCCACAGTGCTCCCATATTCCGGGTATTATCTTTTAGTTGCTTATTTGTATTCCAGCTAAGATCCCTTTTGTCTTTTGATCTAGCCAAGTGTTGTTATTTAATTCAACCACAGTTTCTTATTTGTATTTCGGCTAAGATCCTTTGTCTGTTGATCTAGTCGAGTATTCTTAGTTTATTCATCCGGATTCAACCATTTTGTAATCCATAGAGATATCATAATACAAACTTTGCAGTCCTTTGTCGCATTTATTATTTGTATGATCATTTATATGCTGTAAACCTTTGATCCTACACACACAATAGCAACGTTTCCTAGACTAGACAAGTCAGGAACATTACATTCTAGTATTCAGAACACTGGGATTTCTTCGACTCCCATACCCACTATAGTTAATGGAACCCCTTCGAATCCTACAGCCGCTACAATTGCAGTGACAGAGGCTTATACTGGTACAATGGCTCGACCTGTAGTTAATGCTTCATCTCTTGCCTCAAACCCTTTTGGGGGTTTTGGTCACTTACCGAGTTACAATGTTCAATACATCCCTATGACTTCTAGTCCATTTTATTATGGTATGCCTAACTTCACTTCACAATTTTTGACTGCCATCCCAACTGCTGGCCCTAACACCAGCCTTGGACTTGGGGGCACTACATCTCCTTACACTCCTTTTCCATTTGGTGGTTCTCATATCCCCCAAACAAATCCTAATGTAGGAAGTGCCGCTCTTCTTAACCCCAAGTCTAATCCTTCTACGGCTGGATGGAAAAACCCAGCTGGTGGACACGTTTCACCCTATATCTCTACCTCCTCGGTGCCGATTTTGACCAATACTTTTGGAATGACGAATCCACTTCAATCCTCCGGGTTCCCACCTGGAGGAGGTTAGTCTTACACTTTGGGAAACCCCCAACCTGGATCTAATCTGGTTAGGGAAAATTTTAATAATCCTTATCAAAACATTCCTGCTCGAATGATTCCCAACCCATCTTATATGAATCAACCCGAAGGAGGGCCTTATAATCCCAGACAGGGATATGGTTCCAACTAGAATCCTGGATGGGCTGCAGTTCTGCAAGCATAATCTTTCACGGGAGGTTGGGGCCATATGTCGCAACCCCATCTCCCTTTTTTGGCCATGCTCAATCTGCCAGACTTGTCTAAGTTAATGAATGACCGGGTGAGTCATGATCCTTAGGGGGGGTCCGGAATACCACTTACCTCTCCAAAACCGCCCTCCCCCATTTTCACAAAACCGTTKTTTTTCTAGTTTTGTCACCTCGTCTTGCGAAGCGGATTCTGGGAAAACAAAGATGAAATTTTAAAAACCAAAAGAGGTTTTTGTTCATCACGGGATGAATAAAAAAAACCTCTCCCAGGTTTTGCAAATGTGCCACCATTTGGGAGAATCAAATATGTATTTCATCTTCATTTTTCGGATTTTTGGTTTTTCTTGTTACAGTCCTGATTTTACGGGATCTGTTTCGGCGAGGTGGAGATGAAATTTAAGAAACTGAAGGAGGTTTTTTCTCCAGAAAAGATAATATACAATAACCTCCTTAGGTTTTTTCACAAGTTTCATCTATTGGGATAAATCAATAACTGAGCGTACCCTTATTTTCAGCAAATTCGGCCAAATTTGCAGTTCCAGATTTTTGGGGATTTTATGCTATTCTTGGCTGAGGTGGTTGAAAATGACTTTCTGAGCCTGGGGAGAGTATTTTTTTATAAATTGTAGTGATTCAAATGTGTAAGGTGTGGATCAGTCAGAGGACTATGATTTATTTTTTGTAAAACAGCTCACTGAGCTTTTTGTATTTTTCATCAATTCAGTAATATAGTGCTATGTTGCAGGATTCTTGTGACTATTTCGACTGGTGATGTGCATCCCTCTTTGTAAATTTGTTTCTCTATTATCATAATTAATGTCTTCCTCTGAATTATTTCGAGAAGATTAAGAACATAATTGGTTTTAATGTACCCTCTGTCTTTGGCTTGGTATAGTTTTTATGTTTTCCACTGAACATTAAACTCATAATTCTTAGTTGCTCTGTGTTTAATTGGATTTATTGACCTATTTCATCTCACCCATTTCATTTAAATTAAAGGATCCAGTGAGTTTTCTACCTTGCCCTGCAAATATTATCCTATTGACATGGATTTTTGATCGTTCGTTGCAGTGATTCCATAGCCCATGGTTTCTTTTCTTTGCCCATACCCAATTCCTAAAAACAAATCCTATGTTCTGTGTAACTAGCCTAATATCCTCTTCAAACAAAGTTATATCAGACAAAGAGATCCCTCTTTGAGTCTTGGAGGGATATATCCAATACTCGAAGTGGTTTTGATGTTACCTTTGTGACTTCCCCCACAGCCTTGGGAAAATTACAGAGTGCTAACAGGGTCTGCCAATGTAAAGTCCACAGACTCGGCAATGAAGTCTGCCGGGGGACCAACTTCATCCGGGTCCTGCAAACCCACCCAATCGACGGATGTAAATTCCGTGCAATCGTCGAAAAACCCAAATGGTGACCAACAACCAGATGGGAATAAAAGAAAAAGTCGAAACAATC
>JASDQU010102292.1:714259-727769 GCA_032191745.1 Picea mariana
CAACTTATAGGCTACTGATATCTGAAATATCCATTGGATCTGCTGCAACGAGGAGGTCCACTAACCATTCCTTGGTAATCTCTTCAAGGTCTTCTTCTGTCAATTTATAATAGGACTGCAGTTGTTCTTGGTGCTCATCAACGTGTGGAGTTAGGTATATGAAGTGGCAGTCCTCGCTGAACTTCATTAAGGGTATGAATCTATGGAGTGTGTTCGGAGTAATGCAAGGTGTGGCTTGTATCGTAGTCTTCAACTGGATGTGGTATCTGTGAAAGAGGGTATTCGACTATCATTGCCTGCTCATATCTATCGTGTACCATAATGTACTGAAATTCGCAGCCAATGGTTCAAACAGTAGGGTTTAAAAAAAAACAACATCCTCCGGCATCTCCCATGCTATGAAGGCGATCAAGATGAGAAGCCAACTGAAGTGGAACTCATATCCTTGGTCTTGTGCTTCTCTGCAATCCAATTCGAGTTGATCCGCTAAGTACTTCGACCAGTTCATTTGGACTCCTTCTACGCATTTTCCTGCGAGATCAATTACAAACCCAGATACTTGCATCGGTCTGTTCTTGTGGACTAACTTTCCTGTGATCATATAACAGGTGAGGCGCACTGCGCCACTGTCAATAGAGGTTACCTTGTAATCTTGCGCTCCTTTTTCAACATTTCCATAGGCCTATTTAATCTTCTATGAAAGAGTGCAATCTGCGGTCTTTCTAGGGTAATATTCTTGCAGGTTAGGGCTCTGCATGCTCAACCCGGTGATCTGATTGATCAACACCGGATCAATCATTATACGTCGGTTCAACTAGAGATATCCTCCATGGTAGCTCACCAATAACAATTTTACGCAAGCGTTCACCTCCTGGTGCCTTCCAAAGTGTGGAATCTTCATTACATTAAGTAAGGTGGACTRCGTGAGGTTCATCGTCCATTGCTGAGGGATGATCTTGGAATTCTTCCCCTTTGTCATCGTCAGATACTTGTGTGGGGCAAGCATACTGTAGGCTTTYTGGTCACCAAGGTTGAAGTCGCAAAACTTCAATGCTGCGAGCTTGGCCTGCTTAGTGCGAACTGTGTGCACACCCTTCGGTAGGTACGTAGTGATCATAGGATAGTTGTAATATTGGGGYACACTGTCATGGTTGATTTCACCTTTCAGAGGAGGTATGTAAGAGGGTAGGATGCTCAGGATTAGTTTGGCATTCTTGATGTCATTTCTATGTTTAGTACATTTCTCGGCGGTCTGTCGGGATGGTCCARCTCGAGCAGTGGATGGAGAAGCTGCTACTCTTCTTGACGATGAGGCTTGGACTCCAGTGGACATTCCTCTTTCTGACATAACTCTTTCGGTTCTTAAGCTAGCTAGTACTTCTCTCACCGATTCTTCTGTTGCTCTAAGCTCGTCGGACATGTAAGCTCAGGATCACTTTCTCAGGTTGTCAATGGGATGAAGGTACCGTAATCGAGTAGAGAGCAAGGTGGGGTAGTCACTATTCCACAATGCGGGTATTTTGTGAGCTCAATATCTCAATTGGAAAAAGTGTCTTCTGGGCATGGCACGACGGGATAAGTAAGTAAAGCTGTAACAGACTGCTTGCAATGGATAGGAGGGTCCATTAAATCTTGATCTGTCCATTATGGTGTAGTCTAGTGGTCAGGTAACAGGTCATAACTTTCTTTCAAGCCGTTTGGGCCATCAATGGAATGGGTATATCATCTTCTAACGACTATATTACTTTGACATGGTGAAGTGCCATATGTCGCTGTTCTGCTATCCCGATGAAGCTCAAATTCTGCATGTTTTCCTTCTGCGGGGTTTCTTCTGGAACGTTCTGTAATTTCTCCAACTTTGCTTTCTTCTTCATGATTTTTCTAGCCTTCTTCCCAGTGAGTTTCGTCTCGGTCATCCTTTTTTCATTCTTATTATTTTCTTCTCTTGGCATGGTAACTTCGCAGTGCTGAGATTCTTTCTTCATATCCACAGGTATTACTTTTCCAACATATTTTTCAGTCCTTGGTGGTTCTTCTAGCGTTCTTTCAACTTTGTCATCCAAGTTCCTGGGGTCAAGAACCCTTGATTTTTTCTCCCGTTCTTCAATCAACTGCACGATCCTTCTAGTCAGGAAGTCTCTTAACTCTTGTTTCTTTTGTTCTAGGTCCTTTTCTACTTCCTGTTTTCTGGCTTGATCTTTCTCAATCCAAGGTTTACCAAGTAACATAGTAAATGGGGAGCTGTCCTCCATGAACTTAACAATCTCAAAATCTTCTTCTGTCGAAGCTCCATGAGCATTCATAGATATCTGAGTGAGCTTTCCACATAGGTTTACCATATTTCCTTTGAATAACCCTATTCCTCCTAATGAAGGGGTCATATCAGGTCTTCCTATAGCTTTCCAGGTTCCTTCTGTCATAATGTTCACTTGTGTTTCTTCATCCAAAACACAGTCAATGTAGAAGTCTCCTATTCTCACTTCAATCTGTTCTTTCTTCTTGAAGATATCTGATAGCCTAACATGTCGGTGGTCATTCAAGGTATCTCTCATCTGTAGAAATATATATTTTGATTCTTTCTAGGTTTTTTCTATAATCCTGGTCTCTTGATCTCCCTCTTGCTCTATCTTCAGCTTTTCAAGCCTAGCAATCATTCTAGGGCAATCCAGTCCTTCATGGTCCATAGACTTACAACAAAGACAACTGGGTCTTCGCCCAGGGCATTCCTTAGCAAGATGTCCGAGCCTTCTACAATTGTAACAAAGAGTTAATCCTCTCTTTCTCTTCAATGATACCCAACTTTTCAGGTACTGTGTGCTAGGATCATAACGGTTAGCCTGGAAAAATTTCTTTCTAGGATCCTGCATCCATTGGTTAGTCCAAAAATTCTTTCTATGCATAGGTATAACGTATCTATCACTATACTTATCAGATCTATTCATATCAATCTTTCTTTCATCTATTAATGCCCTAGTTTTGAAGCTAGGATATAATCTGTCAAACAGACCTAGTTCCATGCTTTAGAAACATTTTTTTTTTTCACTTATCTTACTTCTACAGAGCCCAAAGCTTCCAGATCTAWGACTTTTAACTATTTGTACCTTTATCAAAGCACAAAGATTACAAATATTACCTTTTTCTTGYAGATCTAACCTCTTTCTTCGCAGATMTGAATTTTTTTYCTTCAGATCTGACCTCTCTTCTTCAGATTTGAMCTTTCTTTCTCGTCACAAAGCTTCACAGGTCAAACATAACACTGCGCACTAGGGCAACAGATCTATGAACATAGCTTATTTTGCAGAAAGCTTCTTCTTCTTCTTCAGTTCCTAACAATCACAGTTCCAGGTCCCGGCAATGGAACCATTTGTTGGCACAGGGGCAGACCCAGGGTTCAACACTCAAGAGCGCACCAACAAATCCCTAACTACTGGCCCTTTTGGAAACACCTGTGAAGCAGATGAAGTCTCACCCGTGGTAGAGGCAGGGGTGGTTGCAAGACTCAGGTGTTTGCAACCTTAACTGGGACACATATATGTGATTATCTTGCTTACAACACACTTAGCATCACTTATTTCCTAACATACATTCATTAATACACTTCGCAGAAAGAACAGAGCACTGCAGTAATTAATCAGATCTAGAACTTAGCAATGATAAACAAGTTATACTCAATAGATTAAGAACTTAGCATATTATGTATCATATCTAGCATGCATTCATATCCCATAAGCACAAAGCATCAATAAATCTATCTAAACATATCAGAGCACTTAGCAAGAGAGAGACAAACACATCAACACAGTACACAGAGTTACCGTGGTTCACCCCCACCCTGGGGCTACATCCACAAAGTCTTCTTTATATTATCTCGGTCAAGTAGTTACAACACGGAGCTTCAATGACCCATACCCCGCATAGGACAAGATATCTACGCAACTCGCTAGATCCTCTTTCCCTGGGTAGATCCAAGCACTAAGCCTTCTCATACTCTGTGCACTCAACACTATTACAGCATGCACAGAGCTCTTACAGTCACACAGACTTTTGATCACATAGATCCAACTTATGCACTAAACCATCGACTAGATAGGGCCTCCTTTATTACATGGCCTAGACCTCTATTTATACATAGAAAAAGGCCTAAACAAGGGCCAAAATCCCTTTCCCGTTACAATATTCCCAAAAAAACCCCAAAAGGTTCCACAAAAGGTGGTGAGATCTCATGATCTCTGCTTCGCTATGCGCTCTGTCTTCGATAGGTAGTCAAAGTACCAAACAATCAACTATGACCAAGTATTCCTCAAAACTTGGTCGAGGGCCAACAAATGTTATCCATGTTGTTTCATTTGCAAACAAACACATTTTCCTTGTCTCGTCGTCCATCCCCTGGTATGGAGACATTGTTTTATATCTTCAAACCTTGAAGTTCACTCAGCATCTCTCATGAGATGATCAATGACGTATTAGATACCAAGCCAAAAATTATACCATCGTCGGTGACACTTTGTATCGCCGAGGAATAGATGATATCTTACGTCATTGCTTGACTCACGAGGAGGCCGATTCGATCCTAAACGATTGACACAAAGGGGCTTGTGGTGGTCACCTATCCGGGCTTGCGATAACCCAAAAAATATTGCGAGCCATCTATTTCTGGTCTACTATCTTTAAAGATTGTATTGAAGCAGTTAAGAAGTGTCACCCCTGCCATGTGTTCACTTGGAAAATGCGGTCGCATCTAGCCCCTCTTCACCTAGTCCTTACCGTCGGTCCCTTCACCAAGTGGGGGGTAGATTTCGTCGATTGMAACCCAACTTCGGYTGGGGGACATCAACACATTATCGTGGCCGTAGACTACTTTACTAAGTGGGCCAAGGCCATGCCTACCGTAAAATCTGATGGGAAGACTGCAACCTTCTTTGTGTTCAACTGAATTATCCCCCGGTTCGGTATCYCGAGTGAGATTGTCATTGATCATGGCAGTCACTTTCATAATGAAATGATTGTAGAACTAGCATCTAAGMTGGGGTTTAGACATRKTCATTCATCTTCTTATTACCCCCARGGAAATGGGCAAGTAGAGGACGTCAAAGAGTCTCTCAAGACCATTTTGCAAAAAACTGTCTGTCAGAGTCATTCCAATTGACACATTATGCTATATCTCACGCTTTGGGCATACTGAACCTCGGTTAAGACTGCCACCAATTTTTCCCCTTTTTAGTTAGTGCATGGTGTGGATTCAATCCTTCTTGTTGAATGCAAAATCCCTTCTCTCAAATTGGTAGTCGAGCTCCTACCTAACACTTCATATTTAGAGCGACGCCTTGTGCATTTAGAGAGTCTTGATGAGTAGCTTCGGGATTCCTTTACAACCATTGAGGCGAATAAGAAACATGTCAAGGTTCAATACGACAAGTCTGTCTATCCCTGGTTGTATGCTGAGGGTGACTTGGTCCTCTTGTATGATCAAGCCAAAGAACTGCTAGGGGCAGGCAAGTTTAAACCCATGTGGCACGGTCCTTACATCGTGCGACGTGTTCTAGAAAAAGGATCCTATGAGTTAGAGGATTATGAAGGGAATAAGTTGGCCGAGCCCAGAAATGGGCTCTACTTGAAAAGGTACTACGCTTGAGCCCTAGTCTTAGGCAGAACTCTTTGTATACTAATGTAAATTTAGTGTATATACATCTTTTTTTCCCTTTTATTTTGTATTTGGCTTGCTTATATAGTTTTCCCTTTGTTGGCAGATGTCAATGGAGTCTTTGGTCTACCTAGGATTCACAGACGGAGCCAGTCGTCATACACAGAACTTGTCTTCCGCTACTTGGGTGGTTTACTCACCCGAGGGTTTGCTGGTGTCTTCAGGTGGCGTATGCCTAGGGCCATCCATGAATAATGTGGCTGAATATAGCGTCATCATAGAGCTTTTGCGCGATGCTATCTCACATGGTATTCACTCTTTAGAAGTACACCTAGATTCCCAGTTAGTAGTATGTCAGTTGAATGCCCGTTACCGCATGCGTGATCCTACTTTACTCTGTCGATTCCTATGGGTATGTCTTTTAGAACGACAATTTGATTTTATTACATTTTATCACATTCCAAGGAATTCTAATTATGTATCTGATGCCTATGCTAATTATGTCTTAGATTGGAATTTGTCACATTAATAAAGAAAAGAAAACCATCACACCAATGTACACATTGTAAGATATAAGTAAAGCCAAAGATCCCTTTTTATATATTTCAAAATATGGTGTTTATATTACAAAATTGGGGCTAAAACCCTCAATACACATATACAACTGATATACATATCCCACGACATCTATGCCTATGGCATCGGATGTGTGTCATCGTAGCAAACCACGACGTTTGCGAGACGCCGAAAAAGTCGTACCCATGCTCTAGGTACACCAACCACCTGTCGCTGCATGGATTTAGGTAGATCCTCTACCTGAACCATGGGAATCCTTTGTGTCAAACGAGACAGGTTTCCCTGCATGTTTTGTAGGACTCTCTCCGCTTCTCCTCCTGCCACCTCATCTCCCCGGTTCCTCTGTCTATGTCGAAGGAATCCCTCTAGCCGTTGTGGACCCACGTATGCGATTACACAAGTATCTAGTTAATATCTAAACACCATCCAAAAAATATTTTTGTTCCTTAGATACAAAAATACAAAAAAGTGAAATATTAATTTTTTTTTTTACCTATGTCACCATAGGCAGCCCCTAGTGGAAGTGGAATATTTGGATCTCCTCTGAAATTGATCCCCGCATAGGGATAGTCATCCAGAGAAATGACTTGTCATCGCCACCATAAGAAACAATCATCGTTGTAGGGTGTTGACACCCTACCTCCCCCCTATCGTTTCATGACCTCGATCCACCACATCATAGCTGGATCACATGGTCCTCTAGGAAGGATCTCCACTCTAGGTCCCAGACTTGGAACCCACTTGAAGAAGAAGCTGCAAAGGATAGAGGCAAACCTAAAGTTTCGTTTACTCCCCTGTTTGCACTCTGTCAACTGACCTTTCATATTGGTCAGCAGTGAGGTACACCAGTCATAGACAGTGGGTCTCGCCCACTCTACTGTGTAAAACATGAGTGACCTTGATGCCTGGTGCAATGAAGCTGAACCAATAATCCTGGTCAATACAAGCACAATGATCTTCAGGTTGAGGTTATTTATTGCCCAGATAGGGACTTTACTTCCCACCTTGGGAGTCCCCGCTACACAGTGGGAATCGATATACTCCTCGATCTTCATCCCACTCCCTGCTCCGTGTGACTTGAGGTTGAAAACCTCTCATCAGCGTGATAGACTGGTCAAGAAGTAGATGTCCTCTACTTCGATCCTTAATGGTTGTCCATCAAGGATAAAGCTTTTGCTATCAGGATCCCAGTAACCCACCAACATCTCCAACAACCTCACTTGGGCCCTCATTCCTTTGAGAGCCCAAAATTTGTACAAGACACATCTTCTTAGAGCTTCTTGATCCACCGGATCTCAATCCACAGCTGCATCTACCTCCTCATGCTCTCGCTCTCTCCATTCAAGGACCATTCTGCAAAAGATAAATCAATTTTTGAGTTAGAACCCTTCTTTTTGGACATTTGCATACCTGTACGTGGCTTCCCTTGCATACAGTCGTGTGTAGGGCTTAATATACGCCCCCTGTGGTTCACACAGTAGCGTATACCTCATCGTATACGTGACCTAAACAAAGGCAACCCGCGTACACTGAAATTCCTAATTTATGCCCTCAAAAACTAAAAAATTGAAACCTAATTCAAAAATGTAATCCACTAAATTTGAATAGGATGAGATGTAGAGTTACCTGATCCATACGGTTCGTAAATTCATTGCCTGATGCTCCCGCAATCGCCGTTTGAATCTTGGAGGTATTTTTGGTCCAAATTGCACTATTTGGGTAAAATCAAAATGATACAGTAATTTTTGATTTTATTACTGTTTATAAGCTATTTTTACCCACTTCATATAGTTTCATGTTATTTTTTCACCTAATGGACTAATACAAAGTGATTTTGAGTTGGATTTTGTAGTTTTGACCTAGATTTCTTGCGGATTTTAGTGTTATGATTGGTCGTTCATCACCTCGGGCAAGTATTTTCATAACCTAGCGTATAGGATATGTATCTACTCCATCGTGCATTTTTGCATTATCCTTCGAATATCACTTTTTACGCTTTAGGTACGAACCCATTTATTGCGAAACATAACCTTCCGTCTGCTATAAGTAGTGTCGCTAATAAATGGTATAGACTTACAAAACATGGGTGACCTAGTTAAATTCTCTTTGTCATTTCGTGCCCATGCTGAGTTTTTCCTTAGGACCGAGAGTCCATTATAACCTAATACATGACTTTGTGACGAACCTCATTTCTCACTCTGCACATGCGGCCTTATTCCCCGCAGACTCCCAAAAACGAGTCTTAGTTAAGCTCTTTTCCGACTCGTCTAAAAAACTGAAAAGATTGTCAAGTGATTTGTCCCTTTCACACGTTAAATTGGAATTTGAAAGGTAATGAGTCTTAGTTAAGCTCTTTTCCATCTCGTTACCAAAAATAGAAAAGATCGTCGAGTGAACTTGTCTTTTTCACACTCGTAAATTGGATTTGAAAAGATGTCTATTTCACACAAGTTTACCCCTTTTTCACACCAAATAGACTAATAGACATAAAAAAGGACATTTTTTGGTGCTAAATTGTGATTGCATTTCATGCCCTTGCTTGCAATATTGAGCATTTAGCCGGTTCTTGCTTTGCATTATAAAACCGTTTCCTAAGCAGTCTTTACATCCTCAACCAAGCAGAGCCTCATTTATATCCTTTGCAATTTGATACCCTATAACCTGGAAGAAACATCACCCCAAGTGTCCATCTCCCGCATGCATTTCCTTGCATTGAGCATAGGTACATTCCATTGCTGGAACTAGTCTTGCTAACTTGCAACACTCGTTTCCTCCTCTGTATCATAGCATTCATTTGTTATGAAAAAACAAAAAAATATGGGCGGGAAGGGAGTACTATATTATATTTGGCAGCAGTCGTGTCGCCTTTGAACAGAGCACAAAGTTATTGAGTCCTCACATCATCATAATTTTTGGGTTTAGCATGACCTTAGGAAGCTAATCTCGTTACAAAGTTATCTCTACTGACTGGTTACTCTTCCAGTCCCCATAGAGAACATTATCTATGCCTCCTGCATCTGATAGTTATATCATTGGGTCCATGCTGCCGAAGTCTACCATATGTCTCATGCTCTTGTTCAAAGGAAGTCTATCAACCTGTGTCAGCCACTCCTCAGAAAGATTGACTTTGCATGTCGGCCATACCCTCAGTTTGTCTCAGAATCACATGATACTATGGTCTTATCATGCACCTTGTCCCTACTTTCATCATGGGTAGGTCACCTTGAACCTAATAATTGACATCTCATCATTGGTCGTTGACTGGGTGGTTTCCCTTGTGTTCGACGGCAAGACATCTATTCACAGTTTGGGATTCGTGCAGTGTCTTGGATGCCATTAGCCTTATTGGTGGTTTCCTCGCCTTTGTTAGCAGTTTTCATCATTGGCTGGTATTCATAGGGTCTTTTTCATGTACCTCTTGCATTTGGTACATGTGAAAGACACACAGGGTCATTGGTTTGTGAACATGTTCTTCGTCCGATCTCCACCAAATTATGAAGCTCCTGCTTTGTTCCTCGTGCTGACTGATGAGAGATGCCTTAATTCTCTCCTTTCAGCGGGTCTCTTTCCATCGACTTCAGCTCATTTATTATGGATATCAGACCTAGAATTTTATGAGTACCTTGAGGCTTGCAGTCATTAGTGGCAGGCTCTCTCGCCATTGACAAATGGGAATACATCAATGTCTTCTAATCAATGGATTCCTCAAGTGTTCGACACCGACTCCTTTATTCACACTTGTAGGAATGTACTTGGTGCCTTGATACCTACTTTCATTATTGGTAGGTTGTCTCATGTTTGTTAACAATATACCTCAATGACCGCTAATCAAACGATGTCTCATTGTGTTCGACCTCAACTCCTTTATTCACATGATGTAGACTTACACCCTTGGTAGATAGTGTAGAAGACTTGAAGACATCTCTATGTGGACACAACTTTCTTGAGCTGTTTCTTCCTTTTCATTGGACCAATACCTATATGACTTCAGTGATCATGGGATATCAATATTATACTCCATGGTATACATATATCTTTAGATTGGTTTTGAGACTAGTTTCACTGGGCCTTGTTCGTGACTATGACAGATTTTGGCATGTAACCACATATTTATTTGCCTATTCATGGCCACAGATACTTATTTGGTATATTTTCCACATGGATCTGCATTGTATTCTTGGTAGCCATGTATGAAAAGTCAGTACAGAATGTAATGAGCAATCGAGTTCGTCCATCTGGTTCTCTACCACTCCACTCCTGGGTTATTTATAATGTATTTTGACCATTGCAGATACTCCTTTGATATCACACATTATGGGGCATCTGTTATAGCAAGATTTTCCTCACCATTACTATCTTGCACAGAGGGCCTTTTTCCATTTCCCTATACAGACTTGTCATCCCTTTTTGATGAATCCAGAGCCAAAAACACATATTTTTCCCAATATACGCGCCCTATCTGCTATACAACATGTGTATACGTAGGCTGCTCCACTACAATCCATGTACATTGGGATTTGTGCCAGAAAATACAAAAATGGAGTCAGGTTTCCATGTCACGACAAGAGATCTCTGATCCTTGTCCTTCCACATACTGGAAACGTTCCGAATCGACCCTTTAGTTGCATTTTGAAGACTATAAAAGCACAATTCCGAGCTATGCAAAAGAGTAGAAAGCATTCAACTTTAAGAGCAAAGTTACTCTGGAGAAATTACCTCATATTGAGTCTACATCCCTTTGTCCCTCAAGTCTGAACACAGTGTTCAACCCCCAAGCTCTTTCCCTATTGTTGATAGAACCTCATTGTCTCTTTTCTATGAGCTTGCCTTTGGTGGAGGATTGAAGTGGGGGAGGCCCAGTTGGAAGGAGCTTGGTTTCTTGGTTTCGAACTGTGCCGACACGGAAGTCTGTAATGTTGTCACTTCTACTAATCATTTATTAATAGAAATAATCCTTTCCCGTCCTATTGGTATCGTGCAAATATATGATTAGTATCCATGGGCATGTTTGTAATGTTTATTAATGGATTATGCTATCTGATTCGCTAACCCCTTTTACATTATCACTATATACTTTCTCTGCTTGTTTGTTAAGAACTTGTTGTAGGTACAAAGCTTTGGGTCAAAGTGCTCAACGGTGGAACATCATCGAACGTTGGATCGAGGTAGGCCTCTTTATTATTTTGCACATTAGTTTGTATAGCATATATTGGAATTGAGTCGATTTCTGTAGTCATACTTGTCTTTTGTGGTTTACCCTTAGCCATAGAGAGTTTTTCCCTCGTAACAGAATTGGCGACTCCACTCGGGATAGATGTTCCTTCTAAGGGTTGAAGTACTTTTTCTTCTTACAATGCTCTTATTTCTTTGTGTTTCTTGTCGTATAACTGCTTGAGAGATTCTGTTCACTTTGGGTCTGAGTTTTCAACCTTTTACTCTTGCCTAGGCTTGTTTTAAATAATGCACGCTCCTTTTGCCTTGACAGTCGCGTATACATGCATGCTGTCTCACTGCAAGTTGCGTATATACACACTTTTCTCCTGAATAGTCACGTATAACACTTTCCCTTGCTTGGTTTCTTAGTTTAGTGACTGCTGGGTGGGATTTGGTGATTGTTGAGCCTTCTTAGGTCTCTGTAGTGCCTGTTGAGATTCTCTGGGTCGGCAGGAAACCTGTTTGGAGTTGAATTTTTTGGGCGTAGTCTTTCTCTTTGTTTTTCATTTTTTGATTTGTCCTTGTACTCTGGGCTATTTGCTTGGTTGCTTGGTATTTTTCTTGAGTTATTGCTTTTATACACAGTAGAATTTTATATATCAGGTTGCTTATTAGTCCATGCATTTTCTTTTTTAGTATATTGAAAATACAAAAAATAGGCATTTTACATTGCTTGGCATTTTTGTCTTTTGAATCTTTATCGTTAGCTTAGTGCATTTAGTGAAAGATTGCATTTTACCTCTGAATTGCAGAGTTGAAATTGAAAATTGCATCGTTTTTATATGCATATCATTCATTGAAAAAGTTAAAGATAGAATTTGCATTACATTCATATTTATTTTCTTGCAGAGTCATAACAACATGAGTTTCACTTCCATACCTTTTTGAATAATCACAACCAACAAAATTTACGCTTTGAATTAAAATTGATTAGCCATGATTTTATTTTTAGGGTGCACAAACTAGTCTAGGATTTAGTGCCTTGGAATAGGCTTTTGTGAGTAAAATTCTCCAAGGCAATTAAATCAACATATGTGTTTGAGACAGGGAGTTGAGAAGTCCATTGTATAATTGGTAATATTAGGAGGCTCCGCTCACACCGGAGTTAATCACAAGGTCGCGTGAAGTTAGTTGAAGGGATAACCCCTGGATACTTGCCTAGCATCAGAGATGTTTCTGTGGATTTATTTGTATTTGGGGATCTTGCTAGTGCCCATACCTCCCTGAGAGGCGGTACTTTCAAGGTTTCGGGCTTTTTTACCTTGCCCATACGGTGATCTAGACTTACGACTTCTCACCTGTGCATCGATTATACAGTGGTTTATTAGTTGCTTGACTTAGGTATCTCATATGTTATTTGCAAGGTTTATTCTACTTGTACCMTGGGTCAGATAGGGGTCGAACAACACACAACTTTTATGGAGGATTGCCTCTTTGGGGGGATCTGACCGACTGGTTGCTAAGCCCACGAGGGCCCCTATAACGGATTTTGTTACCTCCAAACTTTAGCGGGGAGTCTCAAGTCCCTCTTGGATGAGGCACACCTTCTTTAGCRAGGGAGGCCACTCAACCACTTTAGCCCGTTTGCATGCATATTGGCCGTTTGACTTTTTGGTATGCTCTTTGACTACTAGTTGGCCTCAKGATATTTTTTTATTTTGTAGAGTCATAAGTCGACGTGGAGTCAGACCAGCTTCCTCGCCGGTCCCGTCGGTTATTACAGTTACCACCGGTTTTCAAGTTCTTGCCTTCTAAAAGGCGTAGAGTTTTTAGGCATGGTACACACACATCCACCTTTTAGACTTGTGGTTCCACCAGGATGAGTACTGAGTCTAGTCTTCAGAACACTAGGAGTTCTTCGACTCCCATACCCACTATAGTTAATGTCACCCCTTCAACTCCTGCAATTGCTACAGTTGCAGTGCCAGAGGCTTGTACCGGTACTATGGCTCAGCCGTTAGTTAATGCTTCATCTCTTGTCTCAAACCCTTTTGGGGGTTTTGGTCACTCACCGAGTTACAATGTTCATTCCATCCCTATGGCTTCTAGTCCATTTTCTTATGTTATACCTAACTTCAC
>JASDQU010102292.1:735379-757202 GCA_032191745.1 Picea mariana
CAGGATATTTTTTTATTTTGTAGAGTCATAAGTCGACGTGGAGTCAGACCAGCTTCCTCGCCGGTCCCGTCGGTTATTACAGTTACCACCGGTTTTCAAGTTCTTGCCTTCTAAAAGGCGTAGAGTTTTTAGGCATGGTACACACACATCCACCTTTTAGACTTGTGGTTCCACCGGGATGAGTACTGAGTCTAGTCTTCAGAACACTAGGAGTTTTTCGACTCCCATACCCACTATAGTTAATGTCACCCCTTCAACTCCTACAATTGCTACAGTTGCAGTGCCAGAGGCTTGTACCGGTACTATGGCTCAGCCGTTAGTTAATGCTTCATCTCTTGTCTCAAACCCTTTTGGGGGTTTTGGTCACTCACCGAGTTACAATGTTCATTCCATCCCTATGGCTTCTAGTCCATTTTCTTATGTTATACCTAACTTCACTTTGCATTTTTTGACTGCCATCCCAACTGGTGTCCCTAACTCTAGCCTTGGACTTGGGGGCACTACACCTCCTTACTCTCCTTTTCCATTTGGTGGTTCGCATATTCCCCAAACGAATCCTAATGTAGGAAGTGTCCCTATTCTTAACCTCGGGTCTAATCCTTCTACAACTGGATGGAACAACCTAGCTGGCAGACAAGTTTCACCCTATATCCCTACCTCCTTAGTGCCGATTCCGACCAATACTTTTGGCATGAAAAATCCACTTCAATCCTCCGGGTTCCCATATGGAGGAGGTCAGTCTCACACTTTAGGAAACTCCTAACCCAGATCTAATCCGATTGGGGGTAATTTTAATAATCCTTATCAGAAAATTCCTATTAGAATGATGCCCAACCCATCTTGTATGAATCAACACGGAGGAGGGAATTAGAATCCTGGACAGGGCTATGGTTCCAACCAGAATCCTGGATGGGATGTAGTTCTGCAAGAATAATCTTTCGCGGGAGGTTGGGGCTAGATGTCGCAACCTCGTCTCCCTTTTTTGGCCACACTCAATCTACTAGACTTGTCTAAGTTAATGAATGGCCTAGTGAGTCATGATCCCACATGGCCCCCCGTCCCCACCAAACTTCCTTCAGACATTCCAAAGTTTGAAGGTAAGAATGGAGGGGACCCTGGTGATCACGTCATTACCTTTCACCTTTGGTGCTCATCAAATTCCCTGAACCATGATTCTATTAGATTACAATTGTTTTAATGCGCTCTCATTGGAGTTGCTTCACAATGGTATATTGAGCTACCTAGGGGGACATATGGGTCATTTCATCTGTTGGTGATGGTATTTATCAACCACTTTCAATTTACCATTCGTTATGATGCTGGCCTCGAACTTTTGTTGACTTTACGCCAGGACACCACCACTCATATCTCGGATCATATCCAGGAGTGGCGTAGACGGAGGCGGTTTATTAAGACCCCTATACCCTCGACCTTTCTCCTAGAATGGTTACTAAAGTCCTTGCACCCTCCTATCTCAAAGGACATTGCTACTTCTAGAGTCTCCAATGAGGAAGAAGCCATCTTTAGAGACCAATAGTTAGATTTAATATATGCTCAGTTTGGGATGTTATATCACCTTCTTCTAGAAGCACCGCAGTCAAATTACGATCCTAGGCAAAAACCTAAACATCATGCCGATGGCATTGTAGGGTCCGCTAATGTAAGGTCCACAGACTTGACAATGAAGTCCGCCAGAGGACCAACTTTGTCTGGGTCCTCCAAACTCACCCAGTCAGCGGATGTACATTCTGTGCAATCGTTGAAAAACCCAAATGGTGACCAGCAACAAGATGGAAATAAAAGGAAAGGTTGAAACAATTGAAAGGGTGGGAAAAATGGTAACAAACCCAAGGACAAAGATAATAATGGGAAGTAGAATGATAATGTTGGAGAGGGAAAGAAAGAGAAACATAAGGTGAAGTTTCCTTGTAAACTTTGTACCAATGACCACCTTACACATTTATGCCCCAAGCTCGTTAAATCTGCAAGGCTTTTGATTCTACTGCCTGCTGTGATGACGAATCCATTCCCACATAACCAACACTTAGCCTCAAGCTATGCAAACACCGAAAATGCGGCCGGTGGGAGTCAAAACCCACCACCGCAAGATGGCGATCACGTATGTATCAACATGGTCGATGTGAAAATTGATAAAGCCGTTCTCGAGATTATAGCTATTCACAAGCTAACTCTGGTCTAGAAGCTCCCCCTCCTCCTCTAGAGACAAACTTACATATTGAGAAACCAGAGCCACCGCCTCGTATTCCAAAAGGAGTACTTAAGCGCTCTACCCACAACCCTAATGCTAGAGCCACCCAAAACTACTCTATTGTTGAGGACCTTGGCCAAACCCCTTGTGCGATGTCAGCTTTGGAGGTACTCCAGATGTGTCCTTCATAGAGGAATTCCTTTCTCTCTTCTTTAGGAGCTCTTGAACATAGTGGCTCAAAAGTTATCAAGTTTGATGTCATGGATGTGAAGCCTTTCTTACCTTACCATGTGGCTTTCCAAATCCACGTGGAGTATTCCAAGTATACCATTAAACGTGCGGTTGTTGATGAAGGTGTTGCCACCTGCGTGATGTCCCTGGTCTATTGGAAATCTCTCGGTTCTCATACCCTTTCCAATTCATCTAACATGTTGAATGTGTTAGCACTAGGAGTCGCCCTCTGATTGCAAGGAAGGTAAGCCCAGTACCCATCAGGTGATATGTGAAAGTATGAATGTTTTTTGAAAGGTCGAATGGAAAAACTTGGAATGATAATATCCTCACTCAGAAACAGGGCTAACATGTAACAACAAATAAGGTCTTGGCTAATTTCAACCAGTAGTTTGGGTGTAAATATGGATAGAAGGAAGACTTGAATGAGAAGAATGTAAGAGCTACCGCAAACATCAGGTCCACAAAATCCCAAAGGAAGAAAGTTTCTTAAAACAAGATATTCTTGAAATTAGAAACTAAGGAGCTAAATAAACACCATGACAATAAAATGATCAAACATCCATCATATCATTACCACATTCATCCATATGAAGCATTCAAATATGAACATTTAGCATTAGAAGCAAATGGTCTGAAATAGGAGCTGATTTCTATTAGTAAATAAGTCTTAAGTCCAGTACATACTAGATCACGGTCACTTTATCAAAAGTATTACAGTTTCTTGGGAGCCTTGCTCTACCATATGAACCCATTAAAGCAATTCATCTATCTATTTATAAGAAGAAAGGGAGGCAACAGCTAGAGGTACGAACTGGCCTCTTTTCCTTAAAAATTTTAGAACATTTATTTATTCTAACAACTAAGATAATAGCCTATGCTATAAAACAGAAAAGTGTTGGTGACTGAACCCAATCATGCTTCTAACTACTTTGATCCTCTTTTGCTGCTCAGCTCCTGTTTTTCCATGTGTCTCTTTGGAGCTTGTAGCTGTCCCCATGCACGCCAACTACTACTTCTATCATTTATTCCATTATTAACTTATCCAAAACTGTTGGCTTAGTCTTCCTAGATCCCTGGTGTTTGCTTGCTACTCCCTTGGGTAGAAATTCTGTGTAGCACCCCCTAGAATGGAACAAGGAGAGAAGGTATCACCTGTGGGTAGCACCCCTGTGCTGCATGTCTATGGCTACATTTGTCCTCTATTGCAAAATTGAGTAGCACCTGTGTGTAAACTTGCTCTCTGTAAGATATTACGCAACGCCTGTGGGTAGCGCCTGTGTAACAATTCTTCATTCTGTAAAATATTACGCAACACCTTTACGCAGTGCCACCTATGCTGCGTCTGCATAAGGGTTTGGGTGGCTATGCCAAAATGCAACATCTTTGACTCCTGAATGTGTGTAGAGCTATTTGTGTCCTTCCATGATGACAAATCAATTTACTTAGGTGCTTTTACCAATGAGTGAAACTGGTACTTGGAAAAAATTCCAAAATTCATATAGCTAAACACCTAGAAGTCTGTATAGGTGGAAAAACTTAATATGTGCATATCAGTTAACCTTCCCAAGAAGAAACAACTTTCAAAAATGGGGTTTACCACTACCAACTACTTTGTCATTTTAACACTTAGCCTCACACTCTTCCTGGTAGAAAGATTGTCTTCAACTAACTCAGTAGACTTCTTCTTCTTAACACTGGTAGGCTTCTTTAGTATAGTTGTGCTCTCTTTAGCTACTGGTTTGTCATCTTCAATGGTAGCCTCAACCAACACTTGTAAATTATTTTGGGTTACTTCATCTTAGAAATGCTTCAGTTCTGACTTTAGCTTCCTGTTCTGAGCTTGGAGACCCCTATTCTATCTATAAAGATTCTTCAACTGTTTACGAAGAGGCAGAGCCTTTCTTATTGTGAGCCTTGCCAAGTCCAGGGTATGGTTGTAACCAGTCATGAGCTCATTCATCTGAGCCAAGTGGACCATATTTTCTGCTTTGAGATGAGCTATTTCTCTCCTTGCATCCCTAAGATGCTTAAAAAGAATTTTGTAGGTCTGGCTGCCAAGGGGGTTGGGGACATGTGTAGTCTCAACATGCTTCTTCTCATCCTTTTCTTCCATCTGTATAGGAGTTTCCTTGCATGTTTCATCAGTCTTCTCAAAACCTTTTCCTTTATGCATCTTCTCTTGCACAACAGCCTTTTCTTTATTTTTCATAGGTTTTTTACAATCCTTCATAGGGATTTCATCTTCCCTCTCCAAAGGTCTTTTGGTACCTTTTCCCTTGATTTTCTGTACAGGGGTTTCTTGTAAAGGCTGTCCTTTGAAATCCCCCTTAGGAATTAATGACCTGGTGAAAGGTCTTTTACCTTTGATTTTAGCTGCTGGAGAAGGAGAGGGAAAAAGAAGCTTCTTCCCTTTTTTTGATGTCACCTTGGTAGAAGATGGAACTTCTTCTAACCCTGGTGGATGTGGTGGTGAGAAATCTCTATGTGGGGAAGGACAAACCTCCTCCTCAGCTTCTCTGACCTACTTATTGATCTCTGAAACAGGGGCTCTGCCCTTTCTCTTCTTGCTGATCCTTGTTTTAGTACTGGTAGGTGATGAAGAGCCTACAATTTGTGATTGGGGGGTAGGTGTTGGGTCCAGCTTAAAGTGAGAAGAGACCAAAAAATTCTTCCGGGATATCTTTTTCTTTCCCAACTCTTCAGAGACAAGCATCCTGATAAGTCTAGAGTGGAAAAGACTAGAGTCCACATCCTTGGATTTGGCTTGCACCCTATATGCCATTTTACCTATACTTATTAGCAGGTAATATGGAATATTCATCTGAACCTTACCAGTAAAATGAAATAACAACCTTATGTGGTAATGGTACAGGGTGTTAAATCTCCCTTCACAACTAAAATATTTCTGTATGATTTTCAACATTCTGTCAAACTAGTCAATCAACTGGTTCCTTGGCACATTCTTAGATAAATCATTGGCTTGGTATTCAAGCTTGAAAAGATATTTAACGAAAGGTGAACTCAATACCATGGCCTTGAACCAATTTTCTCCTAAAATGGGAATCCCTGTTGCAGCTGAGATGGAGGCTTCGGTCACCTCAAATTCCAAATCTCCAACTCTGGTTTTCTTGCCATCAAAATTTAGTGCAAATTGTTTTGCTACTTCTGAGTGGCCTCTCTGCATGTTCTGGCAGAAAGAGAGGCATCATGCTCTTCGAAACATTTCTCTTGCCATGGGTTCTGTGTCAAAAAGGTGCATGTCCACAGGTTCTGTTCGAACTATCTTGCCACCTTTGTGTGCTTTCTTTGACTGAGGGGTATCCATGACTTAGAAAGAGGGTTCTTAAGAGGCTGTAAGGGATGCTATTAACAAGAAAACTTCAATTTAAGTCTCAAAAGAACAAGAATGGCCCTCCAAATTAACAGTTCTTAGAAAATGAAATTGGCTATGAGAAATGGAATTTCAGGCTCATACAGGTTTTCAGAGTGTAGACTATGAGGAAGTAATTCCGAACTGACTCTTTGTAGAGGATGAAAAGAAGCCAAGGATAATCAAAGACGTTTGAGCAGTGCCTCTGCATAGCATAATGCATACATAGAAGATGGGCTATTTCAGGCCTGTGACTTTCAAAGGCTATGACTAAACACAATAATCAGACTATGGATACGAGTGAAGATGTTTATAGGAATGCAAATATGGCTCCCATACTACCCTGCAAGCTTAGAAAACAGAAATCTGAGCACAAATCTCCTATGAAAATTAATATGCGAAGGAGGTTGCATAGGATACCTGTGAAGTAGACAACTGTTGAGCTCCTCAGTGTGAATTTAGGGTGAGATTGAGGAAACTTCGGCCCTGAAATATCTCACAACATCGGATTTAGTGGACAAGCGATCATCTGAACTAAACTGGTAAACTTACGCAACGCATCACTGTTTAACTTTTCAAATTTAGAAACCGTTACCAAAGATCATAAATGCAAGATCTTTTGAAAGCGTTTCAACTAACTTCAGGCATTGAAAACAAGGGATAAGGTATCAGTCGTGGCAATCATGACTTGGAGTGGGTGCATGATAATCGTGACAGGTGCTACGGAAATGCCTGCTGAGTGGGCAACGTTCTCTAAATCAAAAAATGATTGGACAGGTGAGTGGGGATGATGAGGTATGCACGCGAGGTCATGCGTGATGAGAGAGGTGTGTCACATCAGCCTGGTCATGGGAGGTATCAACCTAGGGATGAATCACGAGAGGGGACAAAAAGAATAGACCATGAGATCATAAGGTTTTAAGGACCAAAAATTGAATTGTGGATCAACACATGAGCTATGACTCAAAGGTTTAGTCATACTAAGGGGTCCTATCATAATTAACATTTAATGGATGAGAAATTCATTTTAAAGAGAAAATAAGAATCTAAGTTTTTTTTTTAATTTTTCTTTTTTAACAAAAACAAACTAAGAGACCCAAGGCGACTTAGTGTGATAACATAATGCATTTGACAGTCATTCCTTCCGCCCTCATGGTATTCTCCCTGCCTTTTCGGTCCAGTTAGGCAGGAAGACAATAGAGGTGGAGGTAGAGGTAGTTGATGCGCCTCTTGATTATAACCTGCTACTAGGACACAATTGGACCTATGCTATGGTCGATGTTGTATCGTCTGTCTTCTATACGCTTTGTTTTCCTCATCAAGGGAATATCGTGACCATCGACCAGTTATCCTTTGCATACTCTAGTCTTAATTCATCTACTAGATCGTCAAGCCTTGTGATCGACAATTCTCAGTCGACAACTGAGAATATCGGTGTCAGAATGTATTCTTCCCTTATGGGTACTTTAGGCTTCTTTGCACCGATTCACCACGTTTATGCCATGTCTAGTAAACCTGCTTCAACAGAGAGGTCCATTCCTTTCCGCACTTCCTATTTTAGTGATCCTTGGACCCTACCTTCCTTGAATTCGTTGTGTGAAGGTCAGTCACATGATGGCATGACCATGCCACTATCGACAACAGATATTGCGTATCAAGCTGTTCTTGACTCTTCCGTCGATCCCGATCCTATTACCTCACCGACAGATGAGGATGATCCTGTTCTTAGGCCTGTATGGGCCACCTCGTTGTCTTGTTCGCATGATTTATTAGATGAGACTTTGCCTTCGGATAAATCCATCCTCGAAGCCATGAATGGTTTTGAGAGACCTTGGGATGATATGCATCATTGATCTTATTTTTTCCCAAGTCTTGAAAGAATCGAGCAAGATGACTTTCGGTCTACCTTGAGTGAGATATTTGGTCACGCCGTAGTTCCACTTGATATGCATGGCATTTATGCCGAAGGAAACATGGAGAGTATTTCTCCTACCGTCACGATTGATATCTCTCGTACCCCTGGCAAAATTGAAAACGTAAATATAGGTGTGGATTGTTCGCTAGAAGAAATTTTGATCTACACCGAACTCTTCAAAGAATTTCAAGATGTATTCCCTTGGTCATATGAAGAGATGTTAGGGATCGACCCTCGTATTGTTGAACATGACATTAGGACTTATTCAGATGCTAAACCTGTTCGACAACGTCTTAGAGCTGTAAATCCTAGGAAGGTCCCTGCTATTAAGGCAGAGGTGGAGAAGCTACTTAATGCTAGCTTCATCTACCCGGTTCCCTTGACCGAATGGGTATCCAACCCCGTTCCTATGAATAAAAAGCAAGGAACCATCCATGTGTGTATGGACTTTCGTGACCTGAAAAAGGCTTGTCCCAAAGATAACTTCCCCAATCCTTTCATTGATCAGATTCTCGATGAGTGTGTGGGAAGCGAGATATTTTATTTTATGGACAGATTTTCAGGATATAACCAAATCTAGATCAAACCTGAGGATCAATAGAAGATGACATTTATATGTCCTTGGGGTACTTTTGCATGCCGAAAAAATGCCTTTCGGCCTTAAAAACGCTGTAGCAACCTTTCAACGCGCCATGAATTTCACTTTTCATGATCTCAAGCACATAGTCGAAGCATCTCTTGATGATCTTGCTGCTCATTCTCACAAGAGAGTGGATCATGTTATACACCTTCGACTAGTTTTTGAAAGATGTTGTTACTATAGAATCTGGTTAAACCCTCACAAATGCATATTTTGCGTTAAGTCTGGTCATCTTTTAGGATTTTTAGTTTTCAAGACTAGGATCATGGTAGATCCTCTTAAGGTTGAGGCAATACTTCAATTTCCTCCCCCACGCACTATTAGACAACTTCAAGGTTTACAAGGGAAAGCTAACTTTCTACGTCGGTTCATAGTGAATTATGCCAATATCACTAAGGGTTTCATACGCCTCTTGAAGAAAGACACCCCTTTTATCTAGGATGAGTGAGCCTAGGAGTCTTTCGATGCTTTGAATAAAGCCTTAATATTGCCCCCTCTACTAAAGTCTCCTGATTACAGTAGAGATTACTTGCTGTATATTGCCGCGTCTGAAGAGACGATTGGTATGGTTCTAGTTTAGGAGGATTATGAGCTCCATGAGCACGTCATCTACTATCTGAGTCAAAATTTAGTCGGTCCTGAGCTTAGTTACTCTCACGTTGAAAATCCATCTTTGGCTGCCATTCATGTAGTCCAATGCTTACGTCACTATATATTACTTTGCAAGACTACGATGGTTGCCGATGTCAATCCATTTGAATACATCCTTACTAGGCGTATCATAGGGGGGAAATATAATAAATGGATTGTCATCTTACAAGAGTTTGATCTCGACTTCACTTCAACCAACTCCAAGAAATCGCTAGTTTTCGCAGAGTTAATATCGGATTTTCCACGATTAGATGAGGATGTTATCCATGTTGATTCGTTTGCAGACGAACACATTTTCCTTGTCTCGTCGTCTGACCCCTGGTATGGAGACATTGTTTTATATCTTCAAACCTTGAAGTTCACTCAGCATCTCTCACGAGATGATCGACGACGTATTAGATACCAAGCCAAGTCCCTCCCCCTTGCGGAAGCCCGATTGTACTAGTGCAGAAGAAGGACGGGACTTGGTGACTCTGCATTGATTACAGAGTCTTAAACAAAATCACAGTCACGAACCCCTACCCCATCCCCATGATTGATGAACTTATTGACCAACTCAAGGGGGGAAATTTATTCAACAAGATTGATGTAAAGTCTGGCTACCACTAGGTTCCCATCGAACCAACTGATGTATGGAAGACAACCTTCGATTCTAAGGAAGGTCTCTATGAATGGCTAGTCATGCCCTTTGGCTTAAAAAATGCACCAACCACTTTCATGAGGTTGATGGATGATGTATTGAGACCCTTCACCAACTCCTTTTTGGTGGTATATTCGGATGACATCCTCATATTCAGCTGAACGTGGGAAGAGCACATGCGACATATTCAACAGGTTTTGAGCACTTTGCGGCAACACAAGATATATGCCAACTTGGAAAAATGCTCTTTTGGCATGAACATGGTCTAATACTTGGGATACATTGTTGATGAACATGGGGTACATGTTGATCCAACTAATATTTAAGTCATCCGTTACTGGCTAGCCCTGACCAAACTGACCGACCTTCGGAGCATTCTAGGGCTAGCCAACTTCTACCAATGGTTCATGTTGGGATTCTCCCATATTGCATGGGCCCTTAGCCAGGTGACAAAGGGAGGTGGTAGGAACAAGTTCGTGTGGGGGAAGGAGAAACAATGAGCATTCGATGATTTGAATCATCACTTGTGCTTAGCTCTGGTACTCTCCTTGATCGATTTGTAGCAACCATTCGATATTGAGACTAGTGCATCTGGCTATGCTGTGGGTGTAGTTCTCACTCAGCACGAGCATCCTGTGGCATACCATAGTGAGACACTCTCTGATAATGCCCGAAAATACCCCACTTATGAAAAGGAAATGTATTCCATTGTATAATCCCTTCATCAATGCAAACATTACATTCTGGGGAAAGAGATGATCATACAAATTGATCACAAGCCTCTACTGTTCATACAAACACAGGGAAAATTGCAGAATGACCATCATCAGAAGTGGTCCACCTACCTGCAACATTTTCATCTCAACATCAAATATAAGACATGTATCTCCAATCGTGTCAATGACTACCTCAGTCGACTCCCTATGGCTACACTCACCACTGTGCTCCATTCCTGTGGACATGAAGCCTCTGAGTGGCCCCAACTTTATCAGCAAGATCTAGACTTCACCACCACATATCAGCTCTTGGGTACAGGCGCAATTGTCACTGATTTTCGCATTCAGGATGAATTCTTATGCCACTTGGGCCATCTTTGTGTTCCTACAAGTGAGCATGCAAAGATGATTTGGGAATCCCACTACAGTCGGGTGGCATGACATTTTGGCGTAGAGAAAACTGTGGCCGTTCTTCAAAAAATTTTTTATTGGCCAAAACTTCGACAAAACGTCAGCAAGGATATCAGATCTTTCACTGCCTGTGCCATGACCAAGCCAACCATCAAGAAGCAAGGCTTATATACCCCTCTTCCGATTCCTAAGAAGCCTTGGGAATCCATCTCAATGGATTACATTTATGGATTGTCATCCACCAAGAAAGGAAATGACTGCATGTTTGTGGTCGTTGATCGGTTTTCGAAGATGGCCATCCTCATAGCCTATAAGAAGAATGTCACATCAATATATACTGCCAATCTCTTCTTTGAACAAGTGTGGGCCCACTTTGGGATACCACAGACCATCATCTCTGACCAAGACAACAGCTTCCTCAACACCTTTTGGTAGAGTCTCTGGTGTCTGTTGGACACCAAGCTCGCAAAATCCACTGCTTTCCATCCCCAAACCGTTAGCCAAATAAAGTTCATCAATCAGATGATTGTGCACATCCCGTGCATGTACAATTCTAAGAATCCACGTACATGGGACGCGAGTATCCCCTATGTCCAACATAGTTACAACAAGGCTCTCCATAGTTCCACTAGCCATAGCCCATTTCAGGTGGGTCTGGGATTCTAACCCTTGGGACCCATTGATGTTGCACTCCCTCTTGCCACCACACAAAAAACTCTTCCCTTGATTAGTCTGCGATCGACAAAGCCACCATATTCATTGAGTAGATTTAGTACATCTGCCAATAGGTCCAGGAGATTTTTCAGAAATCCAATGCTAAGTAAAAGCAATGCCATGATCAACACAGGGTACCACACCAGTTTCAGGTTGGTAACAATGCCTGGTTACATCTACAGAAGGAGCGTCTCATCCGGCCCCATCGGAAGCTTCTCCCACTTAGTTACGAGCCTTACACTATCACCAAGGTTTTGGGTAGCAATGCTTTTGAGCTCAACACTCCACCCTTCCTTGGTCTGCATCCAATATTCAATGTGGACCTCCTTCGATGATATTTTCCACCATTATTGGACCCTTTTGAGATTGTAGAACAACTAACACCAACAGAGCTCAACCCTGACTACATGGAACAAGCATCCATTGATCAGATCATGGACACACATATCAAGGGCACTCACCAACAACAAATCCAACTTTATCAGGTTTTCAAGGTAAGGCAACTCCTACACCAAGGAAAGTGGCTCACCCGGGGCTAAATCTAGTAGAAGTTTCCTTACCTGAAGGGGGAACTCAATGCAATGGAGACCATTGCCTCCTAAGGGGGAAGGATTGATCCAAGTGGATATTGGTGGCCACCCACCTATTCCAACTGGCTCATTGTGTCTGTTTTTGTTCAACACCTTCTTCTGTACTGCTTTGTAATTGTGGGTTCTACACTTCTGGGGCTGTAAGAATCCCCACACATCCTCTAGGTGGATATGGGTGGCCTCTTGCCTAATCCAAATGGCTTATTTTGTATGTTTTCATGTCAGCACATCTTGATGTACTTACGGGGCCATTTTGGGGCCCCAAATGTTATTTTTTTATCTCACCATAATAAAAATGTAGACAAAGTCATAGTTTGATAACATAATGTGTAGCTCTATGAAATGCCTTTCCAACGGGCTATTGCGCACCTAAAACAGAGGTCGTATGCAAAAGTTACAACCCTAGGAAGTTGAGGTACCAAATTACACCAACTTACCTATAGGGCCCATATGACTTTTGGCGTTTCACCTTCTAGGGTTAGGTTTTTGGATGTCTAGGGTTTTGGAATTCATGAGTAATATCAAAAATGCCTATGGAGCCTCATTCCATTATTCTCAGATGGACGCATGTAGCAGCCACATCTCTTCTCAGAGATAGCTACCACCATTCGAGCAAGTTTCAGTTCTGTAGTTTTACAATTTCATCCTATTTCATTATTTAATAGAAGATATTGTTCACTAGATATTTGTGTTATTATCCATATCTCTGTGTTTATTGCATTCATTTTGTTAACCAGTTCATTCCACTCCTAAATATAGATCAACAAAGGAGCAGACATTCCATGTACACATAAATAAGTGCTGGGGGGAAAATTGCCCCGCTGAGCCATAAGTCTTCAAACTTGTTGTACCACAAAGTAAATATCTACATGATACATGACGTTGACACCTAGTTGAAGTAGGTGGTTAACATCCGGCTCCACATGGGGATGTGTGCTTGATCTTTTGAAAGGAGAGCATGCGAGAACCTCAGAATCTGCAAAACAAAGTTCTCACCAATAACCAACATAAGTACATGTGTGAAAAGAATAAACAATAATCAAATAAATGTAATGATATTGAAAATAAATGAAATGACTATACAATGAACTATATACATAAATGAAAGAATCAAAAGGAGAAAGGTTAGAGATGCATTACAAAGGGTGCCCCTTTGGACACCAAATGATTGTGTTGAAGATCATTTCAAGGTGGAGCCTTTTCACTGGCATATCTAACTTTATGTCGTCCAACTAATTGAGATGAGTTATTAGAAGACTTATACACTTTATCCTATTTTCTAATGTTCTGATGTGAACCCTTTTTCTTTGTTCTCAACCACTTGATATAATCTTCCTTGAACCCTTTCAGATGAAGTTGCATTGGTGCCAAGTGAAAAGATTTAAAGTATGTTGATTTCAATTCTTCTTTGAAAGATTTGGCATACTCTTCAATAGGGATGATATGTTGATTATTATTATCATCATCCTTACGATCTTCTACCAGATTTATTCCACTTTTTCTTCTTTTCTTTTCTTTCTTTTTATGCTTGTCCCGTTTTTTGAAGACATCCTCTTCGTCAAAGAAAATTTCCTCAATTTTTAAGATATATGGAATATATGGCCCAAAAATCCTATCCAATTCTTCCTGACATCTAATCGATTCAACTAAAATCTGGTGAATTGAAGCTGATGATGTAGTACCGAAAGACAAATCCAACTCTGTTCCAAATTTTGAAGGAGTCACATCAATATCCCTTTCACTTAAAGCTTCTTCAAGAAAAATACCATCAAAAGAATCCATGGCATCCCAAACATTACAAACACTTGGGAGTTCATCCTTAAGTTCCTCTTTCATAGATGCTAGAAAATTAGATGGTATCTCATAACTTCCCATCTCTATCTCACGATATACAAACTCATTTATGGGTTTCTTAGGATCTTCAACATGGTATTTTCTTTCCAATTATCCGTTTAATCTAAACATGGCCCCATATGGATTTGGAATTATGGCATAAGTTAAATCCATTTGTATACTAAACCCCAAATCTGCAACTACTTTCATTGAGAGAAACATACCGCAGGCATCGGGCACATCAATCACTACTATGTCCATTTCTATTTGAATATCAGGGAAGGCAACCAGATGCACTTGTAAGCCTTTTATCAAACCATTCACTTCAATTGTTTTAATATCCATATCACAAATGTTATGATAAGGCCTTTAAATCCTTAAATTTAACTATTCCATTACTTTCTTAGTCATAACATTTGAACTTGCTCCAGAATAAAGCATGCAATTGTGAAGAAGATAATCATTCATAAGTAGAGAAAGAAAAAAACGGTTGATTCTTTTCATTTCCCCTATCCCAATTTTGCAAAATCACAAGTGCATCCTAGTAAGCTACAACCTATGGCTTGTCACCATTACCTCTAGGAGTATTTTCTATAGCTTTAAGCAATTTTCCCTTTTGAGAAGGAATCTTCATAATTTCTGCTACATGGACCAACATTTTTCGATTATTCAACCACTCTCCTAATTTAATATTTAATTAAGAATTTGTAGGAACAATTGATTTAGGAGGGGGAGGGGATGTCTTAGGAACACTTGATTGTGGCCTATATTTATTTTTTGTCCCATCTCTTTGATAAGTGAAGCTTCTATATCTAGCTATTTCTGATACTTGTTTGGGAGTAGGCTTAGGATCAAAAATGTCTGTCACTTTGTCCACAACTTCAATAATGTAATTTACCTCCCTACTATGCTCCATTAATTCCATCCATTCATTCATGCCCACATTATATTCATGATCAAACATATTAACTTGCTCATTTTATGATCTAGAGGATTCTCCTTCATTACAAATTTGCAGAAAAATTTGGCAAGTTGATTCTTCATGAAATTGTCCACAAGGTCTATAATATGGGATAACTTGATGGTCAACCAAGTTAGTAGATTCCAAAGGATTTTATTTATAATGATGTTTATTATCTTGATTTATGATGGTCAACCAAGTTAGTATATTCCAAAGGTCTCTTTGGCCACTTATCATTTGATTTATGATGATGTCTATTATCTTGAGCCATTTCCATGGCTATCAACCTATTATGCATGTCTTCCATATGATTAGCATGGTTAATCTCTATTTGATTTATTTGATTAGTTTGATTAATATCCATTTCTTAATTAATTGGGTGAGATCCTTCATGCCATCATTTGAAGACTCTTGATTTTCCATTTTCTTCTTCTTCTCCTCATTAGGTTTGGAAAAAGTATCCCTTGATAAACCAGGCAGGTTCAACTTCCTAGCATCTTGCATATTTTTATCTATTTTGATAGCATACTTTTGAGCATCACTTTGTCCACAACTTCATTCATGCAATTTACCTCCCTACTATGCTCCATTAATTCCATCCATTCATTCATGCCCACGTTATATTCATAATCAAACATATTGACTTGCTTATTTTTTGATCTAGAGGATTCTCCTTCATTGCAAATTTGCAGAAAAATTTGGAAAGTTGATTCTTCATGAAATTTCTCACAAGGTCTACAATATGGGATAACTTGATGGTCAACCAATTTAGTAGATTCCAAATTATTTGGGGGCCTTTTCTCTTAAGGTGGAGGTCTCTTTGGCAACTTATAATTTTATTTATGATGATGTCTATTATCTCTATCCATTTCCATCGCTATCAAGCTATTATGCATGGCTTCCATTTGATTAGCATGATTAATCTCTATTTGCTTTATTTGATTAGCTAGGCTAATCTCCATTTGCTTAATTAATTGTGTGAGCTCCTTCATGCCATCATTTGAAGACTCTTGATTTTCCATTTTATTCTTCTTCTCCTCATCGGGTTTGGAAAAAGTATCCCTTGAGAAACATGCAGGTTTGACTTCCTAGCATCTATAATATTTTAATCTATTTTGATAACATACTTTTGTGCATCCCTTAGATTTGTTGGTTCTTTATCCCTTAACTGATACCTGTTTTCACCCTCAAAGGCTTCCATATAATGAATTAAAATAGATGCATAAGGAGGCTTAATAGTTTGAGGGAGGCTCTTAACCAAGTCATTAAATATTTTATTGAATTCCTCCATTGTTTAATTTTCCTTCTTTTGACTAGAGCTAAGGGTAGCCAATAAATGATGGTCTTCCTTTTGATCACCCCATCTTTCATTGAAGGCTTTCTGGATTTCTGCCAAGGTGCTAAATTTGTCATCATCATGTTCCATGAACCACTCTAAGGCATCCCCTTCCATAGAATACATAAAAAGGGTCATATTCACATATTCATAATTTTCACCATTACACCATTTCATGACGCACATGTTGAAATTCAGGATGTTAGTATTGGCACTAACATCATTGTTTCCCTGAAAAGAAGGCAATTTATAAATAGCTTTGTCAGGAATAAGATGAGGATAACCTCGAATATTAGTAAAATTACATGGTATCAATGGGTCACCCATATTTGTTGTAGGGTTATTTGTTGTAGGATTATTAAGTACAAACAAGAGATGTATATCATATATTATTATTCTCCAAGACTTTCAAGGAGTCTACGAGGAGATAGTATGTTTATTCTCCTTCTATACACCCTTTCAGGTTCCAGAAGGGAATCAACCAACCCTTGCGGGTTGCTCCTAGTAGGATACCTCAAGGAATGATTAAATGGAGCCCCCACTTGGAGACTAAGAAATGTCAAATAACAAAACTCAAGTTGAAAATTAAGGGAAAAGTTTATTACTTAGTTTTTAAAGAATTAATTAAATTTTTTAAATTAACCAAGGATAAGAAACTCATCCCCGACAACGACACCAAAGATGTATTCGTCCTAATACACACCTACAAGTGTGGAGAAGTATCCAACCCACTTGTTGTGTCCTTGGAGGCACAAACCTAAGTCTAGACCCACTTTCACCTCGATCTAGATTCCTTCTGTCTAGGCTCACTGCTAGGGAAGCCAAGGGGGGTAGACCCTATTAAACTATGTGAAGTTTTTATTAATGTTCTAGGAGTTAATTGATTTTTTGATTAGGGAGACCCAACACAATGACAAACAATCATGCATATGCAATATTTCAATGAGAAGAAAATTTTTTACTTAACAAAACAAGAATTAGACTAGTGCCTAAAGGTTATGCAATCCCAATTATTCCAATATACACAAAAGAAATATACATACACAAAGCAATATATTTTACAAGAATGAAACAAATTTACAAAATATCTACTTAGTGAATTGGAATACAAATTTATATTTTTAAAGAGTTATGCTCAAATGGATAAAGAATACTTGAAATGAAAAGTACTTTGAAATAGACACTCACATGAAATGAAATTGCTTGAAAGTGAATTTGCTTGAAAAGTAAATTACTTTGAAAGTAAACTGCTTGAAAAGTAAATGAATAGAAAAACTTGAAATATAGAAAATATGAGTTGAAAGTGTTGCAATATGTGTAGGTTACTTTTAACATATTTTTAGGTCTCTCTTTGAATTAGGGGGGGAATTAGGTGTGAAAGTTGCAAGCCTACACTGTGTTTCTACCCTAAATCCTTATCCCTTCAACCAAGAGGAAATGTTGGGTGATCAATAAGAAGAACAATAAGGATTTACACTAGCTCCACAGGTCAAATCCAAGATGCTTGGGTGCTCAACAAGGAGGGCACACAGTGCCATGAAACTGTCCCCAGCTTCAACCCCTTCTAGCCTCTCAAGTCACCCCTTTTTAATGGTTTTAACAATAATAGAATTAGGTGCCTAATTAAACTAGACGCACAATCCTTTTCTCTTTCTTGTTACCCAAGATCCACAAAGTGGAAAGGGGAGGGAATACGGGGCAAAAGGGGTGGTGAAAAGTTTGATTACTTTGGAAAAAGGAAATTCGAACTAGCCATCAAAATATTGCAAGGGTGGCAAATCCACTCACATGCAAGGTGTGGGTGCAAATGAATATATACAATAACTTAAGATATTGAAATAAGAAAGCTAGCTACACAAATTTTCCTTAAGTACAAAGGTGAGAAAAATAAAACATCTTTACAAGCCTCACAACTATGGCACAATGTGGAGGACAAGCCTACTGATTTTGTGCCACCCAAACTTCTCTTTATGGGAGAAGTGGGGCAATTAATTAAGCAAAAGTTACAAATAAAAAAACTAATCTATCCAACAAAATATTGCAAGGGTGTCAAAGCCACTCACATGCAAGATGCGAGCAAAAACAAAGCTAGAAAATACTTTACAATTTACAAATAATGAAAATAGAAAAGAATGCAAGCCGAAGAGACTCTCTTGGGTTGCTTACAATACGTTAGAATAGAAAATAGTTGAAGGTGACCTTGCACCACTACTCTTGGATGATTCCTTTAGATTTTTGTGGCCAAAATTTAGCAGCACCTCCCCTTAGACTGGCGAAACCTACATAAAATAACAAGATATGCTTGCTGGAAAATGCTAAAAATCACTTAGAAAGAGTTTGTTTTGGTTTGTATATAAAACAAAAAATCCTATGTACAAAATATGAACTTAAACATTGATTGGAAAGCAAGATTTAGATGAGAAAAACATGCAGATAATTTATAAAAGAGAGATGAAAATGATATCAGAAATATTTGTGAATAGAGTTGAAGCTTTTGGAGTCCACTCTTCCAAGCTTTGGTAACCTACAACTAGTAAATCTTTGCTACACAATGAGGCAAGAAAGTGATTCCTTCAAAATGGTTCACAAAATACTTTGTAAACTCAAAGAAAAACCACTCACATAAACCTACAACAATACTACGATAGATTTATCCCCAACAAAATACTTTGTTTGGGGTTTTTCAAATAAAAAGAATGTGAGCTAGATAAACATAAAATGTAGAAATGTTACCTCACAAGAAAACCAAACAAGAAAGGCAAGATTACTCAAATATAACACCAATATATCACCACAAGGACACCAAGAGTTCCTCCAAATCTTCACTTCTATTATTGAAAAGAGTGGCTGCAATATGACAACAATATTACAAGAGAGAAAATGAGGGAAGAGCAAGAGAGAGTGAGGGGAAAATTGGGCAGCATGGATTTGCTATCAAACTTCATCTCAAAATAAGGAGAGGTGGCCTTCTTTTAAGGGAGAGAAGAGAGAGAGATTCCCCTTGCATGCTTTCCAAGTGTCACTCCCAAAAGAGAGAGGCTCAGTCAAAGGGGGGGTGGGGGTCACCATGAGAGAGGGGAACTCCCATTAAGAGAGGAAAATCAAAAATTGTGGAAGAAACCCTCATTCCTAAGTTTAAACCTCTCTCCAATGCTCCAAGGGGTCACCCAAGGTGTGGAATGCCCCCCATATGTGGTTCCCATCAACAAATGGCCAATCCAATGGAGATGGTGAGTCGCATAAGAGACAAATTATCCCCCCTCTATAAAGTGAAATTTTATGAGAGGTAGGAAAGGGGGGATTTGATTTATTTGACCCCCTACTACATAGAAATGACTTAGGAAACAAATTTTCCCCCTTTTCTCATTAGTTTAGACTTTTTTACAAAATTCGACAATTTTATTTTAGCAATTTATTTGCTGATTTTTGACTGAATTAGACTCCCCATGGACATTGATCTAGCAAAACTTGTCCAATTGAGCTGAAACTTGGTCCAAGGGTGTAGGGGGTCATAAGCCATTTGATTGGCGAAAAATTTTAATTATTAAAAAAACCTATCAAAAGTTAATAGAATTTTGCAAGACTCTAGGAGATGTCTAACATGGTAATATACAACACTTTCACCCCTTAGTTACCTACTGGGCTTGATCATTAGAACACATTTCACCACTTTGGAGGAAATTTGAGTGAAAAACTGAAGTAATTAAATCGTTGAAAACAAGATTAATTACTCGAGGAACAAAACACTTGATGAAAGGATGTCCCTAATGCTAAAGTCCTAGGAAACTAAATAAAAATTGATCCATGCTAACATATTACAAAATTATCCCACGCAGGGGAGAGGACATCCCATGTACACTGAAAGTAGTGTTGGGGGGAAAATTTCCCTACTGAGCCATAAGTCTTCAAACTTATTGTACCACAAGGTACATATCTACATGATACATGACGCTAATCTAGTTGAAATAAGTGGTCAACATCTGGTTCCACATGGGGACATGTTCTTGATATTTTGAAAGGAGAGCATGCGAGAACCTCATAATCCGAAAAACAAATTCTCACCAATAACCAACATAAGTACATGTGTGAAAATAATAAATAATAATTAAATAAATAAAATGATATTGAAAATAAATTAAATGACTATTCAATGAACTATATACATAAATGAAAGAATCAAAAGGAAAAAGGTGAAAGATACGTTACAAAGGGTACCCCTTTGGACACCAAATGACTGCGTTGAACATCATTTCAAGGTGGAGCCTTTTCACTGGCTGTTGGCGCAGGTCAATTTTGGAAAAAAATCAAGGAAGTTTGAATAAATCAAGGCATCGCCATAAAATGGGGAGTGCACCAAAAATAGAAGAAAAATAGCGCAAAAAACAGAGAAAATGAAACGCCGAGGAAAAGCAGTTACAAAGTGGACAAACTACTGCGGAGTAGTTGAAAAGTGGACAAGCGCTGACTTGGAGAATGGTTGGATCGTGGACCAACCGATATTGAGCAGTTGGAAAGAGGAAAAAACTAATCCACCTAGGGTTAAGGTTTTTGTAAGGGCCTTGTCCCATTTTGTTGTATAAGTAGAATATATTAGGACTATGAAAATGTTGTCCTTTGGTTGATTAGAAAGTTTTGTTGAGAGGTTGGTTAGATGTTCTTAGTTTGTGAGGACTATTGTGATATGTGGAGATCGATTGTAATGAGGAATAAATGTACAGTGTGCAACACTAGAGTTTGTGTGAAGAATAATATAGAAATGAAGTGACTCATCTTTGTGGACCTAGCCCCAGGAGGGGGTGAACCACGGTATATCTGGGTTATGTGTGTATGTGTGCAATATTTTTGATTATATTTTCTTTTATGAGTTTTATGATGAATATGTTAGAATGGTAAAGAAATAATATTGTGCACTAAGGATAAACTGATGAACTCGATAGAACAATACTAATGGATGAATGCCATAGTTAGTATGCAGATATAAGTACTATGTTACAATAAAATAATACATTTCATTTGGTATATGCTGGTATAATGGTTCATGAATTTTGTTGGAATAGTTGAGTCACTGGTCTGAGCTAAGGTCTTGCTAGGGTTAGCTTAATAAATGAGGGGTCATGAGCTAGTTATTGAAAAGATCTAATGTTCCTAAGAGAGAAACACATCCCATCCCATGGTTGTAGACATCTGAGTCCCGTGACCACCCATTGAAGCCATCTCGGGTGATATTGCATAGTGCATTTTGTGTGATGCATTTCCTTCTGGTATCCAGAAGGGCTGATGGTTGAGGGGTTGTTGGTAGTTCTATAGTTAGAACCTGGGTAAGCCCACAAGTAACCAACAATGGTTCTATTGCTAGTTGGAACTCAAAATATTAGACCGGGAAGGATGTATAAGACAGTATATTGCGAGGGCTTAAGAAAGGGGATGATTTTATTTTGGAACTCCACGAAAGAAGAGATTGAAAGATGGTTGACAGTTCAGGAACTAGAGTTTTCCCACAAAGATAATAGAAGCCCTAGGTTTAAGCCAAGACAATACTTGGAGAGATACGTATTCAACGAAATACACGAGAGTTTCTTTAGTGAGTTTCTCATGCTATTGCA